>OY728126.1:1100740341-1101310341 GCA_963277665.1 Viscum album
TAAGATATATCGAGCTCACCTATGTGCTATAAAAGTACACAACCCTACAAATATTAATATATAATTGGGATCAATCTATTGTATAAGCTATATCAGGATCACCCTAGAAATTTAATGGGGGAATAGCCCTTTGTAAACAATGTCCAAGAACCATAACATAAATAAAACATTTAGAAACTATAATCATTCCATTCTTAATAACATTTTCCCATGGAAAATAAAAGGGTTCCATGAGAATCTCCAAAAAACAATCATTATCCATCTTGGGAAAGAATAAGGATGATAGAATTTCAATATATCTTAGTGGAGAATAATTAACAAAATGGAATGATTAAGTTGTTCATTGAAAATAAAATTAAAATATTATTAAACAATGTTGAGGAAAATAACATTTTATCTTTTAGAAATAGAAAATTTATCATCTTAGATGGAAAAAGTTTTTGAAATATCCCTTGGAACATTTAATAAGAAAAATATACTTTCCATTTTGGAAAAAATTATTAAAAATATAAGACTTCATCAAATAATATATAAATATTATTGTATGAAAATATCCTTTTAAAAATAACAAATAATTTAATCTTTGAGTTTCAATAATGGTGAAACATGTATTCATCTAGTAGATGTTAAACTTAAACATTCTTTTTAAATATTTTGTAAAGGGATTCAAAGTGTCATGTTTGAAAAATGTTAAGAAAAACCATTCCTAAAATATTTTAAAATATGGTCAAATATTATGAAAATTATCTTCAATAAATAATTTATTTTTAGAAAATAGAACTTTTTAAAACATTTTTGAAAGAATTGATATAGAAGATAAATACTTCTATTCTAAAAAAATATATAATATAGGTATCACTTATAACTATCAATCTGGATATTTCATCAATCAAAAAGGAAGAAAATAGAAATTAAACATTTTAACTACATCCATAACCATAGGAAAATAAAATTAATGTGGTTAAATAATATAATATCATATTATTTCCTCTAAAATAACCTTTAACATAAACTGTCCTGAATAAAGTTAGATTGTAATATAAATCCTTTTTTCACTTTGGTAACTATTCAATCATAATCCCCAAGAAATAATAACATCAAATAAGACATTAAATATCATGTATATAATTATATTTATTATATAACATGTCAAAATGGATGTATATGTACCTTAAAACGTAATATAGGTTTTTATTATAAACGTATGTCTCAATGAAATATAATTTGAGATGAATAACCCTTATAAAGATCATACTACTAAATTGAGAATTAATCAATGAATAAATTATATGTATTAAATTTAAATACAAATTAAACAAATGGAAGAAAAATATAATATAATAAAAATTCATTACACACATAATTTTAGTATATCAAGTATAGTGAAGCGTTGATATAACCTAATGAAAAAAATTGAGTTATGAAATTCTTTACCACTTGGTATCTTTCAAGTCACATCCCATTTGATTACATATGAAAATTTAAAAATTTAAAAATCATAATTTATTAACGATTCATGATAATTAATTTAAAAGTGGTAGTATATACACCATATAAATTCAAATAGATGCATAAAAATAAATATTCCTCAAAAAATGACATTGAGACCAAGTCCCTTATCTCGAATCTAGACTTTCCATGTATGTACTTTAGCTCTGGTATAATAAGATTATATAAATTACTCAATTTATATGGATAATATTTTAGGTTTAATAAATCATAATTAAATAATATATTTTATATACTTTTAATGAGATATTTAAATACATAATCATCTATATCTATAATAGTTGTTTTCAGGACGTTTGGTTCATTATTCCAAAATAGATTTGGTGTGTTTACATGGTAAAATTGGTCAATATTAAACATAAAAGGAATAATAATCATGAAATAATTATTATTTTTATAAAATTATACTTCTAAAATCATTGATGAATAATGGTAATGAAAAATGAGCTATTTTACAATAAAACAATGTTGTAGCATTTCCATTTTTAAATGATAATTTTGATAAGGAAGTAAGTATTATTTTATCTTTAAATAATGATAAAAATTAATAAATATCATTTTAATACATTATATATACATATATCTATCATCCATGTGATGTGGTGGTGAGAAAAAATCACATCACTTTGTGGAGGCGGTAGTAAGCACATACGCACGAATGAAATTAACAATTTTTAGTGGGTAGAAATGTAAAAAATAAAATGATATATTATCCTTTATTAAAGATACATATTTCATTAATTTCATAATTTTTCCTTGTTTATATCAAATTTTTTTCATTAATTTTTACATTATTACCATCCATGTAAAACATTAGTGGAAACTAATCACATCACTTCACAAGGTGGTTGACTTGCATACACACGAGCAACAACATCATATCCATTACAGAATGGAAATCAAGAAGGTCTATTTGATACAATAATTATAGGCTTATAATTATGTTTTTGATACTTTTTATATACCTAAAATTTATCATTATGTAAAACCTTATGAGGTTATTATGGAAAGCAAGTTGTATTGGTTTGTAAGGAGGTAATCTACTATACACACAAATGATGGTTTTATTTACCATCTGATGAAAGATGGGATGGATGTATGTTATTCTATTAACATACTAAATTATAATTTTATGAGATATATTTATTTATTATATCATAAAAATTGATGAATATTTTAAAGAGGTGTAATAAGAAAAAAAATAAAAACGCAAGATTAAGCATGATACCTCTTATTCTAAAAAACATCTTTAGGATATAACCAAAACCCTTCATAGGATAGATTTTTTTTATCAACCCATGCACTATATGACCTAGGGTGAGAAAATAAAGTGGGTTTTCTATTAGGGCTTGGATGAGAAAAATTTCCTGTAAGGTGTAAAGAGGAGAGGAGACTGGGTGGCCATTTATATGTGGGTAAAGGAACCCACATGAAAACTACTTGGAAATTTCCCAAAAGAATCCAAAATGATAAAGTCATTCGAATTCTAAAAGATTTTAAATTACCATGGATTCAAAATTTGGAAAGATTATATTGAAATATGTCTATACAATGGAATTCTGAAATGTATAATTGGAAAAATCTCACATAAATTTTTAGTTTAAACCCAAATCAACTTGTTTTAACTTTAACCACGAAAAATAATTTTTAAGTATATTCATTATTCATTACAACATCTAAATATGTTTACCTTATTAGATAACAGAAATTTTTATTATTAATAAAATTTAATCCATTTTATCAAATTTAATTCACATAATTTGAATAATTTTAATTAAAAAAAATCCACTGACACAACAAAAAATGGATTATTCAATAAATGTATAGTTTAAGAAAAAGATAAATTTATAATAACTCTAGGACAAGTAAAAATCATTATTGGAATTTATATAATTATTTATAAGTATATATAATTTATAAATTTATTTAATATCATCCCTAGTTATCGGATATTTTAATAAATTAAATTGGAGAAACATTATGCACTTTAAAATAGATTTCTGAAAAAAAACCTATTTTAAAAGACAAGAATAAATGTATACAAAAATCCAGTGTAAAGACGATTATAATTTATTTAAGTTGATTAAATATAAATAAATAATACTTTTTTTACTTTGGATAATATTAAACTAATAATGAAACTTTTTAATTACTTAATTTAATGATAATAAATTGCATTTTTTTAAATCACTATTTTCTCTATTCACTAAAAAATACATATTTTTCAAAAAATACCAAAATTTCACCCTATTTTATTTATAATAGGATGATTTAAAATTTTTTATTTATTTTATATAATATATTTTCTAAAATTTATAAAATTATTTATAATATTTATAATATTTACTCATAAAAACAATAAAAACCATTTTTGAAGAATAAAATTACATTACTAAAAATTGATTGATTATTTACTATCAATTTATCTATAAATTCATATTGAGTAGTAAATATATATATATATATATAGGTAGTTTATATGATTTTTACTCTCCAATTTAAAGGATAGGTTATAATAGTCACGTTTAAAATAATATTATTTCAAGGGTAATTTAATCTCGATGTTGCGTGTCCTATACTATTTCAAGAATATATTACCTTTTTTAAATATCATGGTGTTAGATTATCCCCATTTAATAAATTGTGTCAAGGAAATTTTAAATTGATCTTGATAATTTAGGGTTTTTAATTTGAAAATATTATTGTTGAAAACCCACATCATATAAAGAGTTAATAAAACTTCCACATGAAAAGAGAGAAAGGGAAGTACAAATATCATGTAGAATGACACATAACTAGTTTTAAAAGTAAAATAACATTAGGGGGTGGTGAAGATTTGGACATGGAATAAAATCATATATAATTTTATAGAGTGATTGAGATCATATATCATAAAATTTTAGTGATCTAGAATATTTAATGACAAAAAATTCATCAATATCTGATAAGTGAGAAGAATATTTAGTCTTCAAAAAACGAAGCTAGTGGGAAAAAAATTGAAGAACTTTTTTGTAATGTCCCAACCCGACTGACCACTAAACCAGTAGCTGGTATAGTTTCCACATGGCCTCTAACATGACACCATGTACTCCATAGTCTATCAATGTGTATAGAGGGTCAATGGAGGTAATAGTAAGGAGATTATACCCTCATATTAGATTATCACAATAGTATATCAGAAAAAAATAATAGAAAAAAGAAGAATTAGTAATAAAAGAAAGAAAGGGAAGTGGAAGAATAATAACCATTGGAATATAAATAATAGACAATAGTATAATACACTAATTCTTGCATGTATAGATAATGATACATGATTGAAATAATATAAATATAGTATGAAGTGAGACATTATAGTATAGAAATAAAGAAAATATTGAAAATCTCCAATGGATATCTTGATTAACATCCTGAGATCCATCTCATTCATGTGCACCTAAATCCCATGTAGTAAAAATCATCACAAGAATGAATCCATGGTCATATGATCATATGTTTTACTTGGGTACCCAAATTTAATACAGGGCCAAGTATGGTGTGCGATATAATCTTAGTAGATTAGAAGCCACGATTTTTATGACATTCCATTTTATGCGATATAAAAAATAATAAGTAGTGTTCCATAAAAATTTAGATCGGATGAAAAATAATTAAATAAACACATTTTCATGTGTTCAACGAGGAGACCCATCCAATATAACTTCTCTATATTAAGATGGTGTGTTTGAACTGAGAAATCCAAAAATGGTAAATTGAGTAAGGTAAAGTTTCATAGGGTGGATAGTCCCCAAGATTATGATTGGGCTGGGGGGACACGTACCTATTTTTTCAAAACCAACAAAAAATATCATTTTAAAACCGTAATTTAATTTTCAAATCAATTTAATAATTCCATTATAATATAAGTCCATAAACCTTGAGCCTATCCATGAAAATCTAGAGATACTTTCTTAAAATCACTTGAAGGGCTCAGTATAAATCCAATGCTAAGAAATCTCTCCAAAAAGACCCAAGTATGATATCCCATGTATCACTCCTGCAATAGTGTGAAAAAATCAGGAATAACCTACCTCTATGTTCGTAGCTAGTATCGCATGTAGGTATCCAAGTCTCTCTTGTGGCATGGTACAACTAATCATTCCATCAAGACAATCGATGTTGTCTCTCCAAGGAAACGTGTGACACTCATCTGGAGGTAAAAGTAGTTAAAGAAAGGTGAGTCCATCTCAAAAAAAATCTAATTTATCCCTTGATGTGTTTACAAAACATTAACAATTCTATTATATGTAATGAGATTCTATCCAAGGGGTCCTTAAGTCGAAACCCATTGTCTAACTCCACTGCTATGGTGAAGCAACTGAACAAGAAACACATGAATAGTTATATGAATTTATGAAAAGATGTGAAATCTATTTTATCATATCAATAAAGTCCATGTACAAAACATTCCATAAATCTAACTACAAAAAAGGAATAGGTAAACTCCCATGTTTTAATTCGAAGTAGGATAGAAAAAAATAATTACTGATTTGTAATTATAAGAAAATAGTGAACCTAAATCAAAGGGGTTTTATTATAAATCATGACATTATTTATAAAAAATCAGTAAATATTAATTGAGAATCAAATTAAAGTTTTATTACTTAATTCCCATTAAAGAATCATTTTATAAAAAACTACCCAACATGTAAATTCAATTTACAAAGGTTCAACTTTGAACTTAGAAGGTGCCATTATTAATTGGGAAAATACTAAAATGAAAAAAAATATTTTATATTCCAAGAAAAATTATTATAGGTAAGTATGGTAATTTAAACAATTTAATTATAAGGTCGTGTCAAGAAGACTCACCCAAGGGTTGTTCGTGATCGTGGTCTTAATCCCCATACTATTTAACAATTCTCAATAGAAATAATTCAAGCTTTGTATATTAATTTAAAATCAATAAAACATTTTAAAATAAATGTATGACAAAGGAAGTCATGTGGAAGAGTGATTTTATTTATAGAATGACGAAAAATGAGAAAAAGGTAATTGGCCACCTACCTCATACTTCAGATTACCTAGTCATCCAATATCATTCTTTGATTCGTTTGTATTGGAAGAAATCTAAGGAACAAACATTCAATCGAAAAATAGGGAAAATAAAATTTCAACTCAATAGATTTTTCAAGATGACACTAAATGAAGAAAAATTCAAAAGGAATTAAGTAATTACCGATGTAGATCCGTGGAGACCAAAAATGCTTGAATCAGATGACAGATAGAGGAGCTAAAGCCATGATTAGGCTTGGAGAAGGAAACACATGAAACAAGGGAGAGGGTTCCCATATCCATATGAGGATAAAATAAATAAAAAGTTATTTAGAACACCATTAAGAAAAAAATGCTAAATTTACCCAAAAAATGAGTCTCATGTTATGGTTGTATGGTTTGGCCAAACCGTGCAACACCCACTGCCCACGAAACCCACCTCGCATGGTTGTGTCAAATGGTTTGTACAACCAGGAGACAACCATGCAATGAGTATTGTTTAGGTCTACCTAATTTAAACAAACCATGAGGTAAATTTCCACATTTTGGGTAAACCGTATACAGCCCATGCGGGGAACTTTTTCTCCACTTATATAGGCCGCACAATTTTTTACTAAGGGCCGCGATGTTTCAAGAAAATCATGTGGCTCTATTAGGGTACCCAAACCTTGATATTTCAGAGCCCAGTTCTTCCAAAATTTAATGAGACACTGGAAGGACCATGCAGTCCTTTACCCATGTTTAAAAACAATACATCAATGTTTTTTAACTCTTGTAATTATGTACTGAAGCTCAGTTCAAAGAGAGGATCATCCTATAAATGCAAAAATTAAAATTACCTTATAATTTTACCTTGGCTAAAAAACATGGGTTATTACAACCTACCAGCATTAGAACTTATCATCCTTGAGAATACATAGGGAACAAAACAAAAACAATTTATCTATGAGGGTCATGAAGTCTCATTCAAACTATTTTGATTCATTTCCAGATGCCCAATGGCCCTCATATTTTAACATGATCATATAGAACTTCAGCCACCAAAAGCCCGATCTAATGCTAATTTTCTAAAAAAACCCCGAAATAGAGGTTACCCAAACTTTTTTATCTAGATACATGATCACATAATCAAGTCATTGGACATATGACTAAAGGTTCTCTCCACATGAGGCTTTAATTTTTGAGGAGAAAAATTCTGAACCATCACACCTCCACCATCAGAAATGTCGATGAAGCACACCCAAAGAATTATAAAAAATAACACAATGTTGTTTATTTAACAATATGAACATGATTACATAGTAGTAAAAAATTAGAACCTCACTATACAAAAAATTTCAAATTCTAATTGACCAAAATAAAACTGGTCTCACAGTCAAGAAACCATCTACCTTATTTAGCCATTTCAAGCCTAATTTTTATGAAAATCCCTATCCAACATATAAAATAATCACCGTAACCAGATTATGTTCTCAAAATGGGTCCTCAAAAAACGTATACCTATAAAAAATAAAACAAATGTTGAGCCAACCAAGACAACTCAACTTGAAAATCCTTGGCTTAGACAATTGGTGTATTACAATTGGACCATAATTCCATCTTACAAGGAATCCCATATTCACAATGATCACATTCAATGATTCACATACATGGATTTTGGTGATGTTCCCAAGTCAAAAAATCACCTAAAATTTTAAAATGTTGTTTATTAGCATGAACAAGGGTGTAACCACGATCATGCCCACTGGAATCCTTACCCTTTCGACCTCACCTCATAGCTTAAAATCAAGTCCAAAATAACCTCATTTTCATTCAACTGGAGTCCATTGAATTAACTCATGGTAGAACATACACCTTGTGTATAGAATATACATTGGTAAAAGTCCAATATGTCCACACAATATCAACGACTGAGCCTAGAGAGGCATCATCCTAGCAGTCAAGTCAAAGGAGAGGATCCGGTGTCCAAGAGTCCACAAAATCCATTCCTATATGAGAACCTAGGTATCACTAAATACTAACAAAACCATGATAAATTCCATGCATAAATTTTGAAACTAGAATAGATATTACTTATCAATCCCAATAGATGTTAAATATTTTGCACATCATAAGATCGGTGTTCTCTTAGTGCCTCAAGGACGATGTCATGATAGGGGGTGATCTTCTCTTTCAGAAGAGTACACTAAGTGGATATCGAGTATTACACAATGATTTGAAAAAATTATATCATGTCCAAAATGAGGTTCATGATATTGATTCTTCCCAAACATACCCTAATATTGAAATGAAAATCTGCTGAACCACTACGAGTTGACTTCTTGAAAGAATCTCAGCTTCACTAGCCGACACATAACCGTTAATCGATCACAAATCCTTTACCACCTACAATAGACAATGATCATTCAATATTTACCACGAAAGTCCATTGAAGAAAAACGATGTTTCTAAATGTTTCACACACACCCAACCACTTTAGTGTCATGCTTCCGAGCAAGCACTGACATATAAACACTAGAACCAATGTGACACTCCTCACCATAGGATGTCCTCATAAGAGAATGAATGGTTATCATAACCTATCATAATTCCACTAGATCAAATTTATGTTAGATGTAGATGTGACGCTCCTCTGATCCACTCTCATGTACATCAAGGAATTATTCATTAGGGCCAAATCCAACTTGTCCAGCATTCCCAAACTCTTGATCCTATGAAATTCATCCCAATCATTAGGATGAATTTGATTCCATTAAAATTATAGGTTACCCTACTATGAACATGACCTAACAACGTACACAAAAAAATAAGGCTTAATGATTTCACAAAATTCATCTGATTCATTACAAAATTTAGAAACTCAATTGTACAGAGTATATCAACAGATACTACATTAGGATTAGATAAGCATGGAGGCACGCCCATGATAGTATCAATATGTTATTCACCCTATGCATTCTAGAATAAATTATTTCACATACAAATCTATCTCAAAGTAATATTATCCCATATCATTACAATGAAGACTGAAAACATCCAGATTCATCGACAGAAAAAGAGAAATAGGGTCACAAGTCCTACTAACCAACACACAATGCCCTGGGCATTTCACACATGCCGTAAACAAGCATTACTCGATGCTCATTCCCATAAAAAGGTTCAAGGATAACAAGACCACCCATCCATACAAAGGTGTCAATTAGAAGCAAGAAGTTTTACTAGGGAAAATGTCACCCAAAAGACACCACACAAGAGAATACTCATAGAAATTTTCAAGGAATTAATGATTTAATGGTGATAAATTCCTTGGGATAGCCCCTTACAATACCATAAGATGTTTCCCCATAATGAGGTCATGTTAAACAAATTTCACTAGACCTTACGTATATAATTAATCCTTTTCAAAAAAAAGACATTTTGAAAATACTAATGTTTTGTTTCCATGTTTACTCAACCCTTACACATTGGTTTTAAATGATGGACATCACTTAAGGTTCCATCTTAATTCATTACATTAATTCATGTTTAATATTTAAACATTTAAAGGATTTAAACTAGAACATATGGTATGGATTAAAAAATAATATCTCTTGGGACATTATTTTACAAGAACAACATGGAAAAATAGGAGAGTCTTATCGAACATCCATTAAAAAAACTAAAAAATTACTAACATCCCATAATAATTAGTATATTTTCCATGTAAATTCCTTTTTAATTGATATTGGGATCAATGAGGGCCATGTTTAACAAATCTTGGTTTATTAGAATGAAACCCAATAGTAGTTGTTTAATTTTTAATGTTTTAAAACACCCATAGAGGGTTATATCATAAGAATTATTCCATGACTAACCTAATTGGGTCTAGTATATCATTATAGAAGTAAATAACATGATCATCAGACCCTTTTGATAGTGCCATAACCCTTTATAGAGGCTACCAAAACATTTCAAAAAAAATTAAATATAATTTACATTTATAACGATTTAAAAATATTCCACATTCATATATCATGATTTAGTGATATGGATTTCCATCTACCAATCTATAAATCACTCATACGTACACTGTTTTACATTTGGATCCCATATATTGAAATCAATACAATTTAACATTTAAAATTTTGAAGCTTTTCATTTTAACAATGCTCTCTAGATTTGTATATACCATTAAAAATTGATGTTTCAAGTAAATGGGTTACCTTTCCCCAATTATAGGGTTCACATACACCTTAATACAATAGAATGAATCTCGTTTAATCAAAAAAATTAACTTTTAAAATTCAAATTCATTCATCTTTTTTATTTTTTATAATGATATTTAAATACGTGTAAAGCTCAAGAATGGTTTGAGTACATTAGTTACCTTTTCCCAATAATAAATAACCCCTTTACCGTAAAACATAAAACAATCTAACATTACTCACAAGATATATATTTATCCCATGAAACCATTTATATATTTTTCAAAATAGAACTTTCATGTTATAACAAGCAATAAACACAAAGAATCATGCTAGATAAACAGGAAAAATGGAATATAATTACCAAATCATGGTAGTAGATCAACATGATAAATAAATCACAAAATCATGTTATCTAAACAGCTATGAAAAACATAACAATTTAATGGAATAACATTCAAGGCACACAATTACAATCATTATGAAAGATACAAATATAACTACATGTCGTGGCATATGCATGACATGAGAATTACTATGTGCCTATACTGATACAAGTGATGCTACTTCCATACCTTACTAGGCCGAGGGTAAAATACTAGAGTCTCATAATTCAATAACCAATGGAAATTACACCATTCACTCAAGGTGAAATCAAAATCAATTATTACAGAGAAATACATAAACAATAGTCACATCCATGTCTACTTGGACATTTCCCAATATGTGTGTTTTTCACTCCTAGGTATGGCTATTTACCAAGCACTGATATGTTCCTAGTATCTTTTATACCAACCCCAAAAGTAATACAAAGGGAAAACCACATCTGATACCACTTTGTAACATCATATCCCGAGTGACCACTAAAAAGATAGTCGGACTGGTTCGCACATAGACTCAATTGTGCCTCCCCTTATGCCAGAGGTTTTCCAATAGTAGTGAGGGTATACAGACTTGATATAGCGTAAACTATACCCTTATATCTGAGTAAAACAATAGTATATCAGAATGAAATAATATATAATATTGGAAGCAGTAATAAATGAAAGAGATAGAAGCGAAAGAATAACAATAATTTGATTATAAATAATGGGTAACACCAATATAAACAGATCAATGCATATATTAATAATTTATTTCCTCATGATGTAAAACTTTAAACTTATCTAAAAGTGTTTTTACACCATATGATTGAGACCAAATTTCCTAGGGCCAAAGTGAGGCCATCGTCGTTTCAATGATTCTTATTCTATTTTGAACACCTATGGCATCGGTGCCTAGGTGAAAATAGAATTCTTAGAGATGGAGATCAAAAAACACAAGGCATGTATTTTTTCCATTTTAGAGAACAAATAGAATCCTATATTGATTATTGAGTTTAGACATAATGATAGAATGATTGGAGACCTGACTAATCTTTATATATGGATAGAAAAAGGATGTTGTTGTCGATATGGTTTAGGTTGGTTATCCATTTATCAATGTGAAAGTGAATACTCATGTGGAGTCCCTATTTATCTTCTTTTTATGAGATTTTTGATACACAAATAATAGAAATTATGTCATAGGATCTTAATTCTTTTTCACTGGAGGAATCATAGCAGATTTTTGGCATTGAAATCAACAACATAACAGACTCATGATGAGTAAAATGTCAAGGGTTCTTTCACCCTCACGTCCAGTATAAGGTTTTTCCAATTCATGTAAGGTAAATCCTCCTTGATATGGGGTACTATGGTGACCATTTTACATTGTTCAATAATAAAAAATGAGGAACACAATGATGGAGTCTCTTGGCTTGGTGTGTATCTAACTTCTACATTATCTCCAAGTTTCCCAACACCTGGGTAAATCATCTTGTCCAAATAATTAATGATCACTCCCCTTCACTCGTTTGTTTTTCTCTCAGATAGGTTGGATGTGAAAACTTTAGATTTTAGGCTCAATGTATTTTCACTCTTGACTATTAGTAACTTGTCATTAATTTCTGGGAATAACCTACACTAGCTCACTCTTTGGTAGTTATTCATAAGAACAACAGGCTGCTGAAACACAAGTTATAAGAATGGGTTAGGGGACTTCCTCTTATTGCTCAAAACATGGAAACTCTCAAAAATGATGTTGATCATATGTAACTTATCCTGGAAGATGTACAGAATGAATTAGTGTCTGAGGAGATATCTAATAAGAATAAAAAACTTGAATAAATAATCCTTAAACATAAATTCATGGATAAGAAGAGCTTGATAGTTAAATAGATACATGATGTTGAAAAAAACATGGCCTATTTTCATGCATGGATCAATGAAAAAGTCACCTAGTGAAACCCAATATCATGCTTGAGGATAGATATTATTCAGATGACAGAGATATTGTTAGGGTTATGGTTTTTTTTCTTCAAAACCATACTTGTTGGTCTTACACTGAACATACCAAATGGATATCCAAGAGGGGATGTGGAGCTTTATATAGGTGATTCTCAACCTAATCTACAAATAGGACAACGCTTTTCTAGAAGTAATACCTGACGAAAAGGAAGTTCATGATGCTATATTGAACCTCAACCCATTGAGTGCTCCAGTTCATGGTTGATTTCTCATTAGATTTTCATCGAATAGAATGGATTTGTGAAGGGTCAATCAACACTAGGAGCTATTTCCTTGGCTTTAGAAATTATTAGAGACATCAACATGAAGACCCACTACTCAAACATGGAATTAGTCCTAAACATGAATAATAAATATGACATAATGGAATTAGAATTCAATAATCGGGTGATCACTGGTATGTGTATCTCTTCATGGGACATATAACTCATATTTAAATTCTTTATCTTCTCATGGATATAAGTCTATTTCATAGGAAATACTCAATGCCTTTTAAAGGTGACCCATGAGCTTATGCAAGGGGACCCCATCTCCCCAACCATTTTTATTATCATGAAAGACACCCCTACCCAACAGACTAAGAAAATCTTATGTACTTGGGAAAATATTCCTTAACACAGGAATATGAACCTTCCTTATATCTCCCACGTGATGTTTTTGGATGATACTGTCATATTCATTAATTCGAGTAGAATATCAGTTTGTGGTATCAAAAAAATATTGGAAGAATATTATTAATGGAGATTCCAGGTCATCCAAAAATTTAAGAGTAACCTCTATATTTCTTTGGGATGTACCACCAGATGGCTCACCTCTATATGCAAGAAACAGGAAATGTAGAGAGGCACATTTTGGTGGGATTACCTTGGAAAAAAATCTCCTCTGGTAGACTATGCAATTGTAATTTTGATCACATAGTGAGCGAGATAAACAACTAAAATCTTAATTAGAAAAATAACTACATATCCTTTGTGGGCTAGATCACCTTAGTCTATAGTGTCCTTTAAGCTATTCTGAACCATGATCTCCCATCCATCAAAGTTCAAAGGGATTCATTAATTGCATTGATAATATCTTGGACAGATTCATTTGGAATTATCTATCTAAAGGTGAACATCACTAGCCATCATGGGGTAGGATGGTGAGTCCCTTACATGAAGGTAAGATTAATGTGAGGAACATAGAGGATACTATTAACTACATGCATGAAAATATTTCTTGGGAGATCATGGAACAATACACACTCTGGGGTAAAATAATTTCCAATAAGTGTGTTGGGAAAATGGATGATCTTATTGCTTATGCATCACCATTCTGGTCCATGATATACCCACTCAATCTGACCCTCTGAAATCACTCTCGATGGATTTTAAGGACTGGTTACATCCCCTTATGGAACCATAACTGCCCAGGATCTACAATTGGATTCCTGATCATCCATGTACCGTAGATTTTATTTAAGTAGGCCATCTTGAATCTTCACTTTATCAAAGTAATTATAGACAATAATTAATAGGATGTTTTTGATCTCATCAATGCCAATTCTTAACCAGACAAGTGTGTGTTTACCTCTTCCAAATCAACGAATTTCACAAAAAAAATCATCTAAAGGATATCGAGGCCTTAGAAGCATTGGGATAACTGGAATGGAATGGTCAAGTGAAATATAATTCCAACAATGGTTAACTTCATAACATGGAGGATAAGGAGATATTAAGTTCATGTAAATTAAAATGATAAATATATGGGCATCAATATATTGTTCTGATGTCATTTCTAAAAATCCCACCTGGAGGAAAACTCAAAACATATCTATTTTGAGGGAGATTGGGCCCTTTTAATTTGATGTTTCTTTGGTGAATTCACTAATATATCCTCCCAATATCTTCTTGGAACCATATTTTTTTAGTGATGGTCTCATGGATGGAATGTTGCGGTCCTGGAAAAAATGAAAAAATCGATTATTTTGAGCATATTATGTTGTGGTTTATGGAATGAAGAGAATAAGACCATTTATAAATAATTATATCCATATTATGATCCATTATCATGAGATCAAGGTCCCTCTTAATCAATGTGGTAAGTAGTTTTATCAACTGGTGTGATGATCCTTCTATGAGATCTCTTCAGGTGAGTTCAACTCTAGGGAACCCCTCCAATGCTAGGCCTCAATGCCAATGGGTGAATTGGTAACAACCAGTCAAGAGTTTTAAGATAAAAACATATGGATCATGCATTTCAAGAATAATGTGATGGAGAGGGGTTGTCTGTGACTATTGGGGGAGTTTCATAATTGCTTTTATTGCCTACTATGGGCATGGTAGATCTATCTAGGAGGATGCCAAAGCAATGTACACTAGGATGAACCAATGATACCTAGATAACAACTCTCTTACTTCGGTGGAAATTGATTCCATGATCATTCATTAATCCATAAATGGAAAAGGCTCCATCCCCAAGTCGATATCCCACATCATCATAGAATGTAGATCCATCTTCAACAATAACATTCATGTGGTCCATACATGGAGTGAAGGAAATAGAGTAGTAGATCATCTTGCTTCTTTGTCAGTGTCGAATGATGGCTTCAGCATAACATGCTTCCTCGGCATCAATTTCTTGAAACCGGAGAGGGTTAATTTGATCAGGGGGTGAACATGGAAATTCAATTTTAAAAGGTTCAATATGGCACTTAGGAGGTGCCTTTATTAATTTTAAAAAAAATTTAAAAGGGGATAGACCATTTTATATTCTAAGAGAAATGAATATAGGTTATTTCACCTATTTAAACAATCTAATTATAGGGCCATATCAAGATGGATCACCAACGGGGTTTCCGGGATATAGGTTGGCATCCCCAATCAACTGGACAAAGCTCAATTGAATAAATACGAGGAACATATATCAACTTGAACTGAATAATTTTTGAAAGAAATGCAGGAAAAAGTCTAACATGTGGCGTAATGATTATATTTATAGTCCAATATAAAATTTTAGGTAAATACCAATACCACCTACCTTATACATATAATGACTTAATCATCAAATATAAAGCACATATTCAGTCTGATTTGGAGGAAGTCTAAGAAATAGACATTCTGCATGCTGGTTGGGAAAATGAACTAGAACCTTGATAGCCTTTTCAAGAGAAGAATAAATGAAGAAATATTTAAAAACCATCAAGAGATTACATATTTGGATCCAAAGAGACTAATTGTGCTTGATTAGAATAAAGGGTGGTGGAGAAATGTTTAAGCCTAGATTAGGCTTTCAGGAGGAAACCCATAGTGCAAGGGAGAGGGTTCACAGAGCAGGATGATGGTAAAGGAAATAAAAACAAACATAAAACTTCCTTAATTTAAAAATGATAAATTTAACCTAAAAAATTGGTCGCATGGTTTGGCCCCATGTTTTGGAAAAACCATGTTCCAAAAATGCAGCACCCACTACATAAGACACCCACCTAGTGAATTTTTCTTAATCTTGCACCAAGAGTTCGATGAATATTGATTCAGGTACTACCTAAGTGGCACTAACTGTGAAGTCTAGATGCATGCTTTGGATAAACCACGCATAGCCCATGTGAGGCACTTATGCTCCTCTCATACATGCCACATAGTTTGTTGTTGAAGGCCACATGGTTTCATACATACCTTGTGCCTCTGTTAGACCAACGAATCCTTGATATTTTAGATCACAATTATTCTGAAACTCAATGAGACACATGAGGGACCCCTTGGGCCTTTACCCATATCTAAAAACCACACATTTAAGTGTTTTAACACTCATAATTACATTCTCAATCATGGTTCAAAGAACAACATGTCTAGTAAATGCCAAAATACAAATTCCCTTGGAATTCTAACTTGGCTCAAAAACACATGTCGTTACAACTTCCCAAGATTTGAATAATTAAATTACCCTCTATACTGTAAACATAGTGAAATATACTTACCTAATAATTAAAATTTCATACTTCAAACAATTTCCACCACAATGTCTACTTTTTCTCCAAATAATGAGTATTCGAGTTGAATTATTGATGAATCAAGTAGAAAAATAAAATTTTAAATGAGAACATAACCATAAAATGATATAAATATATTCCTACTATATTTATACATTAACCATGAAAAAATGATTATTAAATGTAAAGATAATTCCCAAAATTAATAAACCTTCAGATTATGAAAACCTATTTGAATATTTGAAATTCTATAGTAATACCCAAAATTAAAATTAAATCATTCCAAAAATAATTATCCTTGAATTTATTCCTGAATAATATAGAAAAATAAAAATTATAATTGTTTTTTCACATATTATTGTAATATAAATTTATAATGTTTATGCAAAATATGCTAATCATTTCCATAAATAACCAAAATCCCCATCAGGCCATGTAAAAATAATATATGCATAGAAAATATAATTAAACCTTTATTCCTCAAATAAAATTCCATAATATTTTTTCTCCAAAATGAAATATTATTCCCCAACATAATAAACTTATTCGATAGCCACATTATTAAAAAATATCTTTTCAATCCCATTGTTTTCTATATCTTATTTTCAAAAATTTAAATAACCCTTGATTACACAAATAAAGATATGATAAACCCTAAAGGTTACTAATACCATTAAAAGTATTTATATAATATTAATCATAATATTACTAAAATATAACTTCACATTATAATTATGGGTTACATATAACAAAACACAATAAAACATCCCCCAAAATTTCATTAATCACCACAAAATTTCATCACATAAAACATCAAAAGGGTTTTCTATGACTTTTAATTTTTTATTTACCTTGAAAATTTAAACCTAAGATGGAATCTATGTCTCTTAAGATAACCATGCATGAAAAAATCATAATATTTAATTTTATCTAAACATTTTCTTTTATACAAACTATAACATCTCTGAACCCACACACATGGATCTGGTGATAAAAATATAATCATTACATTTTGGATTAGATATCAGTGAATGTGACCCAATTTTTAGCATCCAAAATGTAAATGATAAAAAAGATTATTATATCACATATAAACCCAAGGATATTTTAGGTTTAGAGTTTTAGATAATTAGGAAAAACTCTTAAATATTTAATAAGCAGGACTTCAAGATATTATCACTCCCACTATACACATATTTTATTATTGCACAAAAAATCATCATCATTATACATATGAACCCATTCGGGAAATAAATAATTTAATAACATTCAAGATTACCTGGGGAAGATGAAACAAAATAATGGTGATCAATTTTTTTTATTATGTGTAGACATAAGCAATAAAAATTGAATTTAATCAATGAGAAAAAGAATATAAAAAGGGTATGATGACATAGTCCAAGTTCAGGATAATAACATAAGAATATTTATACCCATCAATACATGGATCATAAATCATAAAACATGGGAATATGGATTTATCAAATGAAATATTCATAATAATTAATAATTATTCTCCATATGATATCAATCGTTGTCTAGGAAATCATCAGAACCCATAGAAAATGTAAATAAAAAGTATTGTATTATTGGAACATCATCAACATAAAAACATTACGAAACCTGTATAATTAGAATAATCTTAATACATACATACAATATAATTATCTATATGACATAACCATTACTAAGTGCTTTAGATATCTATAATGGGGTTCAAATCTTCTTATAAGATATAACAAGTTCACTCGTGAGTTATAGTAGATATCAACCCATCAAATAATCTCTATCAGGCTCACCTAAGGGAAATAATGGGACTTATCCCTTCGTATTTTTAGCTATAATGGGGTTCAACTTAACATGTAAGTGATATTGGGATCACATGTGAGATATAATGGGGATTAACCCTTTGTAAAAAAATTCATATACCATAACAAGAATAAAACTCATTGAATCAATAATTGTTCCATTCATAACATCATTGAACCATGGAAAATAAATGGGTTCCATGAAAATATCTTTAAAAAATCATTATCCATTTTAATAAAGAATAAAGGTGGTATCATTTCAATATATAAAAATGGAGCATAAGTATCGTAAAGGGTTGTTGACATTTATGAATGGAAATTCTATTTAAAGATAATAAAAACCATTCTTGAGGAAAATATCCTTTTAACTTTTAGTAACATCATAAAACACAATATTCTATGGAAAATAATTTTTAAGGATCACATGGAACATATCATGAAGAAAATATCATTTCCATTTAAAAAAACAAATTTAAAATATAAAACTTTATCAAACATTAAAGAAATTTTTCATTTGGAAACAACCATAAAATATTAAAAAAGATTATAACATTGATTGATCAAGATAGAAGTAAATTAGTTTCTTGTTGTAAATGTTAAAAATAAATATTCTTTCTAAAAAAAATTAAAGGGAGTCAAATTGACCCATTTGGAAAATGATAAGAAGTTTCCTTTTGAAAGAATTTTAGAATAAGGTCAAAGATCTTTAAAATTTTCTTTGTGAAATTATTCATGTTTCAAAAATAATATTTTGTAAAATATTTTTGAAAACATTGATATGGAAGAGAACAATTCATAGTCTAAAAGAAATATACAAGATTAGTATCGCTTAAAAACAAAAATATTGATATTTATTTGATCAATAAAGGAGGAAATATATTTTTAAACATATGAACCCCATTCATAACCAGAGGAAAAGAAATGTTATGGTTTTCAAGGAAATTATATCATATTATTTCTTATAAAAAAACCTTTAACATAAACCATACCACAAAGAAATGATATCGTAACATAAATCATTTGACACTTTGGTAACCCTTCAACTAAAAGACCCATGAAATAAGAAATTCAAATGTATATTTAAATATAATGAACATAACAATGTTAATGATATAACATATAAAAAGGTATGTATATAAACCTCAAAAATGAATTTAGATTCATATTATAACATATGTCTCATTGAAATGGAATTTGAGATAAATGCTGCTTACAGAGTTAATACTAATGAATTTGAGAATTAATAAATGAATAAGTAATGTATATAAAATTTAAATCCAGATTAAACAAGAGTAAATAAAAAATAATATAATCAAACATCATTACACACATAATCTTATAATTTAATATTCAATTAAAAGGTAATATAACCCAATGAAAATATATTGAGTTATGAAATCCTTTACGAATACTAATTCCCCTTAGATGATATAATTGAAATAGAAACTCAAAATACCTTGATATATTAAGTATTAATGATATTACATGAAAAAACATCAGTATTTATACCATGTCAAATAAATTATGTGTATAACATTAAAATATTCCTCAATAAAAAAATGGTGACAACATCTATTACATTGATTCCAGAATTTCCTTGTTTTTCTTTAACTCCCATATAATAAACATATATAAATTATTTTATTTATTAAGAAACATATAAATGTTTAATAACATAATCTTAAATTATTTATTTAATTTAGTTTTAAATGAATATTTAAATAATTAATCATTTATGTCAACATAGGGTGTTTTGAGGATGTTTGGTTCTTTGTTCCGAAAAGCCTTCAGTGTGTTGACTGTGTAAATGTGGTAATTATTTCAACATCTCCATAATAATAATCATGAAATAATTATCATTTTTCTTAATAAATTAATATTTTAAGAAAATATGTGACTAAGGGTTATAAAAAATGAACAATTTTAAGATCGTGGAGATGGTAGGTCTTATGTACACATAAGTAACATTTCAACATTTCAAAAATCATTATGGAAAGAAGGAAAGTATTATTTTATCACTATATAATGATAAAAATAACTTTCATATAAAAATATTTTTTATATACACATATATATATTATTCTTGTGATGTGGTTATGAAAAAAATCAAATCACTTTGTGGGGGTTGTAGTCCACACCAACGCACAAATGATGTTATCCATTTTCAGTGAGTGGAAATGTAGGAAATAAAATGATATAAAATATTTTAGGAATTATAAATATGTACTGAATTTATTAATTATATATTATTTATATTATATATATTCATTAATTTTATCCTTATTTCCTTCCATGTAAAGTATTATCGAAAGACGAATCACATCGCCTCTTGAGGCAGTAGTCTGTCTTACAAATGAGCATCGTTTTCTTATCCCCCACAAAATGAAAATTAATAATATATATATGATATCATAATTAAATTTGTATACTGATTTTTAAAATACCATATATATATAAACTTGAAATTCATTATTATTCAAATATTTTTGAGGCAATAATGAAAAATTAATTACATCGATTTGTTAGGATGTAATCTACCTTACACACGAACGACAATTTTGTTTCCCATTTGATGGAATAAAAGATTCAAATAGGTTATTCCCATAAAATAATAATATATAATTTTATATGAGATAAATTTTTTATTATATAATAATTTATGAATATATAAAGTACATGGAAGAATAAATAAAAAAAATCATGATTAAGCATGATACCTCTTATTCGAGCATCCTTTTTAGGTTAGCACCAAAGGACTTCTTGGGAAGCATTTTTTATCAAGCTAGGGTATATATGTCAGGGGGATGGAAGTAAATAATGTATTTGGGTAGGTATTTAACTATCTAAATGTATTTTATGGTTTCATGTGAAGTGGATAGTGGTGTCTTTTTATAAGTTGGGAATGTAACCCACATGCAGACTACATGGAAATTTCCAAAAACAATCCAATATGATAAAGTCATTACCATTAAAAAAGAATTAAAATGACCATATATTAAAACATGGGAAGGATAATATTAAAATATTTCAATCCAATATTATTTTTAAAAGTTTAATTGTAAAAATTTCACTTATCTTTTTTGTTTAACACTTGGTAAAACGTTTTTAAACACAACTATGTTAAAAGCTTTTCTACTATTTTCACTATTTATTATAACAAAAAAATAATTTTACTTTACTAGATATTATAAATTATTATTAATATATATATATATATATTTAATTTTAACAACTAAATTCATTTTAGTTTCATAATCTTAATTTAAATGAAAACCAGAGACGTGATATAAACAGGTTTTCAATAAATATTTTTTTTTGAGCATAAGATGATTTTATATTAACAATATCAAAATTAAGAACCATTATATGAATTTAAATTAATATTTATCAAATATATAATCTATAAATTTAATTTAAATCATCCCTCATTTGGGTTAATTTTAATTAATTAAATTGGGGAAACATTATGCACTGTAAAACGATTTTTGAAATAACACGTTTTTGAACCCAAAAATAAAATTTTTCTAAAATCCAGTATAAAGAAGATTAAAACATAATTAAGTTTTTTGAATTAAAAAAATTATTAATTTTGTAACTTTAAATCAAATTAAAAAAATTATGGTAATTTTAAAATACTTAATTAATTGAAAATAAATTTTATTTTTACAAAAATAGGCATTTTTCACTATTTATTAAAAAATTAATATTTTCAGACAAATCAAAAAAAATAACACTAAGATAATTTTGATAATTTTATTTAAAAGTTAATTTTATTTTATAAAAATACATTTTAAAAAAATAATTAAATGTAGATTATAATATATAATCTAAAAATAAATTGAAACCATTTTTAAAAAACACATACTTTGGAAGAATAAAATTACATTGCTAAACATTTATTAATTACATATAAATAATTTATCCATAAAATTATATTTTTTAGGTGTTAAAAATTTCATAAATTATTTAATACTTTTCATGCCCACTAATTTTACCAATGGATTATTACAGTTATATTTAAAGTAATTTTACTTCATGGTTCATTTAACCTTGATGTTATGCGTCTTATATTCAATCGAACATAGATTAATTTTTTAGAATATTGGGGAGTTACATTATATCACACATTAATACTTTTTGGATTAACCTTTTAGGGATACCAAAACCATTAGTATTTGGGAAATAATTATTGGGAGGAATTTAATTATTGATACGGAGAGCTAAACTGTTCAAAGTGTGGAGATAACAGACATGGTGAAAAGATCCTTTTCTAAGTGAGAGGATTTATACACATGTAAATATTTGTTTTCATGTCATATAATAAATTTAATAAATAGATAAAATGGAAAATTACTAATTGTTGATGTTAAGGTATGTAAGTTTGATAATATATTCAACCATTAAATTAGGGAAAAATTTATGAAATTGTATGCCTAATCTCACCATTTGACCCCCACTTTATCACTTTTCACCTATATCATCATGAAATCTCTAAAAATCGTGCCTTATTTTTGTGACGAAAAATGAAATTTAACTTTTTAAAAAACATGAAACTTTTTATTCCAAATTTCAAAATCATTTGAAAATATTAAATTTATAGTTGTGGTAAAAATTAAATTTAATATAAGTATTATTAATGTAATATAAAAAAATTAAAAAACATATATTCTTAAACAAAATAATTAATTTTCACTAAAGTCATATATATTCAAAATTATCCTAAAATTTACTAATTTATAATTAAATAAAGATGAGTTATGTAAAATTTAAATAAATTCAAAACAAAATGGTACCTCTTGAATTATTAATTAATTAAACGTTTCCAAAAATATTTACAATAATGATATTTTTACTACTCTTCAAAATAATAAATTTTAGAAATATATCATAAACTCACATGAAGAGAATTTTTACACGCCAAATAAGATAAATTAATAAATTTATAAATTAATCATTTAAATAAAACCATATAATACATTGAAATTGGTTTATAGAAAATATAACATGTTTTTTCAAAGGAAAAGAATATCATTTTTATATTTGTAGGAAAAAAATATTAACATATTGATTAAAAATTTAATTTAAAATGAGTAAAATAATTTATAGTAATATAATTCTCTAAAATTTATTCAAAACAAGAAAATATCATAATGAATTTTACTTAAAATATAAATAAAAAATACCTTATAAAATGAAGTAAAAATCATAATACTAGATGTATTATGAGTATCAGGTCTATGAAATTTTATGTTTTGATATGATATAAATATATTTAGGTTTTAAAAACATATCAATAAGTCATTAAAGTGATATATTAAAAATTACTTGGTGGTAATGTTCCCCTCCCTACTAAAGAAATTGTATCCTTGCCATTTTAAATTGATTATAATTTGAAGTGGATTGTGAAGTTTAAAAATAAATTATTATTTTTTAAATTCATTTTAAAGTGTGAAATAGTACTTAAAAACAATCATTTTCAAATGAAGTACTAGTAACAGAACCTCAAAAAGAAAATAATGGTAAATATAATAAATTCATTGTGGAACATAAACTAAATATATTGTTATTGTAAGATATATATTATAGGTCTTTTTAATCCATTTTTTTATTTTATAATTTTTATACCAATAAATTATCTTAAAATTCATTCCAAGATAGTCGGGCGACGTTTTACCCATAATATTTGATACATTTATTTTCCTTTATCTTAATATTAAGGGGTTCATATAAGGACCCAACCTGAGTTGCATGGACTCGAAGCCTTATTTTATTACATTGGTATATATACAAGGAATATTCAAACTAAAGGACCAATTAGTTTAGTATATTTAGAAACAAGATATATATATATAACTTCAACATTACAACTTGAAATGAAATACAACATATAAGTTTTATTGGGAACATCCAAAAATATAAGTTCAACCCTACATGCCATTCATTATAAACTTCTTTATGTCCTGAAAAAATTAAACATAAGAAATGGGTGAGATAAAATGCTCAGTAATGGTAGGCAATACAGTGGAAGAATAAATAATAAGTCAAGATGAGTAACTAAAAGTACACATGCCATTAAAAATAAACTTTGATATAAAATGGAAAGAATAAAATTTGAATAAATATTTCTATAATAAGAAATAATCATGGGTTTATAATAGTCTTATGACCACATTAACTATCAATTAATACTTTCATATTAAGGTAATTTATAATTTGAGATGTCATAAATATACCGTTAAGTCCTCGTGCGAAGAGCATAAATAACCATTTTGTCAAGGCCCCATGCCATGACATAGTTTATCTCATGAGACCTACTAATGTACCAAGGGGCTATAGTGAGCCCCACATGACACTCACGAATCCCAATTAATTTTTCATATTATTGGTGATAAACATAAACAATAATTAAATTCATATTGAAACTAATATAAAAAATGTAAATAACTTTCCCCGAACATTAAATATTAACAGTAACCATTCAAAGAAAATTGGTGAAAGGTTTTAAGATAGCACATCCATAGAAAAAATAATCATAAACCATTAAATTAATTATGGTAGATGATATAATATTATATTAATCCCAATAATACATAATAATCAACAAGAGTGTTTAAATTGATGAAGATGCTCTTATAAAATCATCGAGTAATTGTTAAGATAAATACTCTTTTACATAGAAAAGAAGATTTCTTTTGAAAAAACCTTTGTATAAACTAGACGTGAAGTAAGATATTTTTTTCATAATAATATTAATTATTTTAAAAATATAATGTTTTCCAAAAATATATTATTTATTCTCCTTGAAAATAGGTATGATTTTGAGAAAATCTCTTGAATCGGGCTTGTATTTTAGTAATTTTTTTAAAAGATCCTTTTAAAACATATAACTACCCATAAATGAAAGCAGGTTTCTGGTTGTTACCAATATATATAAAATTATATCATAATATATTATTAGTAAATATTTGTAAATAAGAATTTAATTGAGAGATGTAGAGGATACGAGTAACTCAAATGAAAATAGAGTTTCGGGTAGAAAAGCCTTACCTTAAGTCTGAAGGTATTCTTCACTTGATCTTAATGACCTGAATAATAAAATTTTGATTCATAAATTATTGTTTCCATAACTTACTTTCTATTTAGTTGATTTATTATTAATTTATTAGGTTTATTCATGGTCTTTTTAGGGGTTAAGAAATTCAATTTCATTATTGGGGAGTGTTTTCTTCCTTGGTTTACATGATCAGTTTACTTATATTCATGTATGGATAAACATGTAGATTTAGAATGGTTTTACATAATAGAAGTTTTATTTTATTTTTGAAAAAACATAATATTACATGATCAAAAAAATTATTTGTTTATTAGGAGTGAATATGAATCATTATATAAAACTTTAATGATAGTTGTTTGGGTTAATTGGCAGTTCTTGATCACAATGAACTAATTTTGATTTATAAATTAAATTAATGTGTACAAAATGAATTTATAACTCTAAATAAGTAATAATAAATATATTATAGTCTATAAAAACCATAAAAATGGTTTCATGACTAGAATATAAGATAGTAATAAAAATTGAAAACATGTTGGCCGTGAATGTAATAAATTAACACATCATTGATGGTGTTTTCATTTCTAGTATCAAAGAAGGGGAAATGAGGGATGATGAAGAATTTTTTGTTTTTAAAAACAAAATATACTAAATTTAAGGTACTAGAGTCATCACAGCATTTGGATGAAACTAGGCGAGGAAAGAAAAAAAATAAAGGAACTTGAAATAAAACAAATGAAATGAGGAATTTACCTCTTGAAGTAATCTTCCTTGAGAGCCTTCTTATGGGAGAGGTTTTGGTCTTTCTATGATTCCAAGGACTTCTAGACATAGGATTGGATATTTGATAGATATTTCATCAGAATTTAGACAAGGAACAGGGCTTTAGAGGTGTGAATAGAAGAGGGAGTGAGGGGGTTTATAGGGTTTGAGAGGGATAATTTTTGGATATCTTATTCATTATTTTATTATTTCCATCAAGACAACCAATATTGTCGATTAATATGACCCATAATAGTAATAAGTTCATGTGATCTCAATACCAAGTTCTCTTACATCATCCATGATGCCAGGAATAGTGAATTTAATTGATAATGTATATAAATGATAAATTAACATATTTTAATATTCATTTAAAATTCGTCTATTTCCAAAAAAATCCCAAAAATTAACCCTAACAATTTTTTGATGTGTGAAATTAAAAAATGATTTCCATTTTTTGAAAATAATTTTTTTGAATATTATTAATTTAATTTTTTAAAAAATATAATATTTTATTGAAAAATAACAACTTTAAAACTTTAATTCTTTTTATATCACCTTGAAAAATTAATCAAGATATCATTATCCTATATCCATTAAAAAAAAAATAATAATATTATTTACTATTCATAATGGTCATATTACTATTGATAAGGGTATTTTACTATATGTTAAAAATTATGTGTGTCTTATCAGACTCTAAATATATTGCTAAACGCAAAAGTGTATGTCAGTTTTTCGACATTCTAATCATAGAGGTGGACAAATTATGTTTATTGTCTATGTTATAACAATGGGGTGTTTTGTGGAGACTCAGTGTTTCATGAATTTATTTATAAATCCTTGGGTTGTTACATTCTCTCCTCCTTAAAAAAATTTCTTCCTCAAAATTACAAAAATCTTACATCACAAAACTATTTGGGTAGTTCTTCATCATAATATCATATGGCTCCCATGTTGCCTCTTCGATTTTATGATTTTTTCCAAAGAATATTTAACACTAATGTCACAGGATTCCTCAACACCTATTCTATAGTATACATAATCCAGATAGTCTCTTTATAGTATGATATTCAGGTTCCAATTCTAAACATTCAAAAGTTAGGACATGCGTTGGGTATGGAATGTACTTCCTCCGTAATTAGACATGGAACACACTGTGTGATTTATATATGTTGGGAGGCATATCCAAATGATATTGAACATCTCCAATTCTCTCTATAATTTAAAAAGGGAATATGTACATATGTCTTTGTTTCCCATTCTCCCCAAATCATATAATACCCTTCCATAGAGGTACTTTTAAGAAAACATGATCTCCCACTTGAAATTCCAAATCATTCCTTCAATTATCATCATAGTTTTTTTCTACTTTTTAACTTCTTTGATATGCCCTGTAATAGCCTTTACTTTTGTTGTTGTTTCCTCCACAATATCTGGGCCCACTATCTTTCTTTCACCATCTTCATCCCAATATGTTGGTGTACGACATCACTTTCTATATAATGCTTCATATAGTTTCATTTGAATATTGGAATGGAAACTATTATTGTAAGAAAACTCCAAAAAGGTCAAATAATAACCCCATATACCTTGAATGTCAAGGGTGTGTGATCTAAACATTTCTTCTAAAGTATGGATCTTCTTTTCTGATTTCCCATCAGTTTGTGGATGATAAACAGTACTCAAATAGTTATACGTATCCAATTATTTCTAAATAATTTTATATAATTTCAAAGTAAAATTATGACAATGATCCAAAACTATTGAAATAGGTGCTTCATGAAGTCCTACAACTTTATTAATATACAGTCATGCAATCAACTCTAGTGTAAATTCCTCCCTTATAGCGAGGAAATGTACATATTATGTAAGTCAATCTACAATAACCCATATTTAATAATTCTTTCATTGATTTTTGGTTAATCTAGTGATAAGATCTATGTTGGTTTGATCTTATTTACATGTAATAATAGGTAGGGTTTTCATGAATCCTCTAGGATATTGTCATTCAGACATCACTTGTTGACAGACTAAACATCATGATATATAATTATCAATTTCCTCCTTCATATTGTCCTGCCAAAAAATGTTCCTTCATTTCTCTATACATTTTATTGGAACCATAATGTATAGAGAAATTTGAGCTATGATAATCTCCAATAACTCCCTTTTTAGCCCAGTTATAGAGGAAACACATTACTTTTTCCCATGTTTTAGAATTCCATAATCACATACAAAGTTAACCAACATCCCATCCTTAACATCATTGATTTTATTTTAAAGGTTCTCATCAGCAAGCTAAGAGATTTTAATTCATTCTCATAAATATGGTTGTGAAACCGATTGGAAAATAATGAATTTTCACCTTCATTGATAATTATATTGTGAATCCTTATTCGATCCATGAATACATGATCCATTTCAATTATCATTTTGTTTAAAACTACATGATCCTTAATGATCAATACATCAACCACCTTATTTTATTTTATTGGGTGGTAGTATATAGATAAATAATAATTCATAAGGAGTTTGAACCATTTTATTTTCCTTATCTTGAGTTATTTCTGTGAGAATATATATTTTAGACTCTTGTTATCCATATATATCTTGCATCCCTCAACATAGAGATAGTGTCTATATATTTTTAGAGAAAATATCACAATAGATAACTGAAGATCATGAGTAAGATAGTTTTGTTAATGAATTTTTAAATGCATGGGAAAAAACTCTATCGTTATGCATAAGGACACAACCAAATTCTTTTTGTGATACATCACTATATATAACAAACCCATCATTCCCCGATAGTAGAGTTTGGATTAAAGGATTCACTAATCTCATCTTCAATTCACAGAAACAATCCTCACATTATTTTGTCCATATGAACATAAACCATTTACGTGTAAGCTTAGTCATTACGTTGGCTAAATGGGATATGTTCTGAATGAAACAATGATAATAACCTTCTAACCCAATAAAACTATATAACTAAATTATGTTTTTTGGCATAGGCCATTCTCAAACGGTATATTTCTTCACATGATCAATAGATATTACATCCTTAGAGACAATGTGTCCATGCAAGGAAACCGATTTAATACAAAATTCACACATCTTAAACATCCCATATAATTCATTTCTTCTAAGAGTCTTCAAAATAGTTCGCATGTGATTTAAATGATCTTCATTGATTTTATATTATAAGCAGATATCGTCAAAAAATACCACCATAAAGTCATCAAGATATTCCATGAACACCCTACCCATTAGATCCATGAAGGTGGAGAGTGCATTAGTCAGTCCAAAAGGCATTACTTTAAAATTGAAATGCCCATACCTAGTTCAAAACACTATCATTGGAATACCATTCTTCCTTACTTGCAACTGATGATATCAAGATCGAAGGTCAATATTTGAAAAATATTGTGCCTTATGAATTTGATCAAATAAATCAACATTGTGAGGTAGGGGATACTTGTTCTTTATTGTTATAACATTTATCTCCCTGTAGTCAATGAAAAACATCATAAATCTATATTTCTTCTTAAAAAAGAACAGTGGCTCTCTAGGGAGAGACACTAAGGGGAATAAATACTTTATCACCTAATTCCTCTTGTTGTTTCTTAAATTATACTAATTCCATAGTGGTCGTTCTATAAGGAGTCTTGGATATAGGCCTTGAACCATGTATTAATCAATGGAAAATTCAATTTTCTACTATGGAGGATGTCTATGTAAATCCTTTGGAAGCACATAAACATATTCTTACACAACAGGTAAGTCCTCTATTTAAACATTCCTTTCCTCACCCATGGATATTTTCTTCCCATACACCCAAATAATTGAATCCAGTAGAGCTACTAGGGGTTGATCCAGATAAAAATCAATTGGTGAGGTTTCCGTTCTAAAGATAAGATATTATACACCATTCTAAGAAAATGAAAATTCCCTCTTCTTGCAAAAAATATTCTCATCATTACGTGAAATCTAACTCATACCAAATATCATATCAAATTAAATCATAAGTATGATAATACGGTTAGAAACTGAATCATGTTTATGTGTCAAGAGGGTGACTAATCGATTTATCTTTGATGAAATAATACATCCCCTGCGTTTTTTGACTGACAACTACATTATTAAATCAAATTAAACATATCTAGAATTCTTGGAAAACTGGGAAGATATAAAATAATGAGATGGTCCAAAATCAAATAAAGAATTGGATATGTTTGAGGAAACTGTTAAAGTACTTTCCACCACATCATTTGGAACTACAACCTTAGCACTTGTGACTACATAATAATGGCCTTTCTCCCTTTTCCTTATTTGGGGAATGTTTCCCTAAATCTTAGGACATTCATGTGTCTAATGTCCCATATCTTTTCAATTAAATCATGAACATTGGTTATTTATTTATTCCCCTTTCAATCATTATATTGGTGGCCTTTTTCTTATGCCTTGTAATAGACTCTCATTCCCCTCAAGAATGTACAGGGGTGTTTCGTCCCAAAATTATTGTATGGTGGAAAGTCAACCCTTCCCTTCTTCCCCATTTCCTTATTTCATTTTACAAAGTTTTCAGAAGACCTATTCTTCTCTTTATTTCCTTTAATGTCATACGACTTATAAAATTATTTTTCTATCTTGATAGCACATGAGACAATATATTCATATGATGAAAAATTATGAGATACTAGTTCCCTTCATTGGAATTTTTCTAAACCATTAAAGAATCAATAATTATTTATCCTTGGATTATGTATGTAGTCTGTAGAATGCCTTTATAACCTTGTGAAGTTAGTTACCTACTTTAAAATATTCTCATCCTCTTTTTGTTTCAGATTCAAAAACCACCTTTCCATATCTACTCTTTGTTCACGAGAAAGTATTTTTCTCAGAAAATTTCTTTAAAATGTCCCAATTCCATATCTTCTATTAATTTATCCTCCTATGTTTTTTGGATTAATGATCACCACTAATTTGTATCTCCTAATAGATGATAAACTACCGTGACAACGTTCTCCCTTTCGTTGCATCCCAAACTGAGAAATATCTTCTCTAGGGAACTTATCCACTACTTAGCTACAAATGTATTTGATGTCCCATTGAATGATGGAGTTTATTTTTTCTTAAAGAGATCTAGGAAATCTTCTACATGTTGTGGATCAGGAATCTCCATATAGGCATGGATACTATTCATAACCTGAGTTAGTTGTCCTAATATAGTTCTGTGTTTCTAAGCACCATTCATATCACCAGATAAAACATCATTAGCATTCATATTAGGGAAATCCCTATATCTGATATGTGTGTTCAAGCGGGTTTCATTCATTCAACAAGGCACCATTTCTAAACAATGAAATACACTCGATTAAGTTATAAATAATAATGTATAATATCAACATAGAAAAATTCTAAGCATAAATTGAAATAATATGCATGGTTATTTCCATAATCATAAACAGGTTTCTCTAAGGAAAATATTAAATTTAAAACCTTTATAATGGATTTATATGAAAAATTCAATTATCCTAAGCATATCCCCTTGAAGTGTCAAACCAGGTGCACAGTAATCTCCTTTTTCATGTACCAAGATACCCCAGGTAAAACCCAAAACTCTTTATTGGAGTTTTGACTCCTAGGTACATATTTTCCCGAACCACAGCCACTTGTAGTATCCAAACAGGGATATATTTTGTAGAAATATCCACATGATATATTCCTTACCAAAATTAAAGGATGTTATTATATATTTATATTCAAATAATATCTTAGGGTTTTGTTCCCTAATATTAGTTTTCTAAATCTATTTTCCATGTTTTCTAGTAAATGTACTTTGATACCACAAGGACCTGACCCTAGTTGCTCAAAGGACCGAGTATTTTATTATCTTTGGAAACAAGATACATACATAAGTTTTAAATTACAAATTGAAATTAAAGACATCAAATAGTTTTATAGGAAACATACAAAACTATATACATATCCATGTGGGTTATTCATCACAAACAAATTCATGTCCTCATAAAATGAAACAAAATAAAGGGGTGTGCTCAAATTCTCAGTAAGGGTAAGAAATACAATGTAAGAATAAATAATAAGCCCAGATGATTAACTAAAAGTACACCTTCTAGTAAAAATAAACATGAACATAAAATGGAAGGAATAAGATCTGAATAAATAATTCCATAATAAATCATAATCATGGGTATTCAAATAAACAAATAACTACATGAACTATCAATCAATAGTTTCATATTGTGGGAATACATAATACAGGACATCATAACCATACCTTCAAGTCCTCGTTCCAAGACCATAAATAACCATTTTTTCATGGTCGCGTGTCTTTTCCTAGTTTGTCTCATGAGACCAATCGATGCATCGATGAGATATAGAGGGCCCCAGTCAACATATAATAAGAACAATAAATTTCTAAAATGAATGGGGACAAACATTAACAACATATAAATTTATATTGATACTAATATATGAAATTTAACTAACTTTCTATGAACTTTAAGCATAAACACTAACAATTTGAAGTAAATTGGTCAATGGTTTTAAGATAGCACATTCATATCCAAAATAATCATAAACCATTCAATTAAATATGGTAGATGATATCATAAAATATTAATACCAATAATACATAATAATTAATAATAATGTTTTAATAGATGATGATACTCTTATAAAATCATTGAGTAATTCTTGTGATAAGTACTCTTTTACTTTTAAAAGATGAGATCATTTGGAAAAATCATTGTATAAAACAATAAGTAAAGTAAGAATTTATTTTAATAATAAAATGAGTTAATTTAAAAATATTCTATTTTTCAAAAATATATTATTGAGTTCCCTTGAAAATAGGTAAGATTTTGAGAAATTCCCTTTAATTAAGCTTGTATTTCGGAAAGAATTTTGTAAAGATCCTTTTGAAACATATAACTACCCATTAATGAAATTAGAATTCTAGTTATAAAAAATATATAGAAAATTATCACATAATATATTATGAGTACTTATGAATAAATAAAATTTTAATTGAGGTAAGTAGAGAATAAGAGTAACCCGAATGAAAATGGAGGTTCAGGTAGGAAACTCGTACCTTAAGTCCAAAGGTGTTCCTCACATGATCTTAATGACCTGGATAATAAAATTTAGGTTCATAAATTAATGATTCCAAAACTTCCTATAAATTTAATTGATTTATTATAACTATATTAGGTACATTCATATCATTTTTATGGGTTAAGAGATTCCATTTCCTTGTTTGGGAGTGTTTTCTTCCTTGGTTTTAATGATCAGTTTATTTATATTCATGTTTGAACAGACATATAGAATGAGAATGGTATTACAGAATACAAGTTGTATGTTATTATTGAATAAACAGAAGATTACATGGTTATAAAATTTATTTGTTTATTGGGACTGAATATGAACCATTATATAAAACATTAATGACAATTTTTTGGGTTAATTGGCAGTTCTTGATCACAACAACCGTATTTTGATTTATAAATTAATATCATGTGAAAAAAGTGATTCGAGAACATATGTTACTTATAATACATATTTTATAGTCGGTTTCAACCATAAAAATGGTTTCTTGACCATAATTATATACGGTAATAGAAATTAGAAACCTTTCATCCTTGAATGTGATAAATTAACATATCTTGGATGGTTTTTTCATTTATAGTGTAATAGAATGGGGAAGGAGAGATGAAAAAGATTTATTCCTTTATCATAACAAAATTATAGTACATGTATCGTACTAGAGTCATCACAACAGTTGGATGAAAGGATGTGAGGAAAGAAAAATAAAAGAAATGAACTTGAAATAAAATAAATGAAAAAGATGAATTTACCTCTTGAAATAATCTTCCTTGAGAGCCTCTTTAGGGAAGCAGTTTTGTTCATTTTATGAAAAAAAAGGTATGGTTGATGTGGGGTTGGATATTAGAAGGATATTTGATAAGAATTTAGACAAGTCACAAGGCTTGAGAGGAATGAAGAAATGAGAGGGTGAAACTTAGCACATGAATCAACCACACACAAATAACCCAAAATTACTCTTTTCTATTTACAAGTTAATCATTTTCTAGATTTTCCATTTACTAACCAACTATATTGTTTAATACATTCATTCCCATATTAAATAAAACCCACTATTTACATCACCGACTATCAATTTTACATATTTATTAATTTCTCATTAAATAACTAGTTACCATAAGTGAATTTCAATATGCTTTTATTTAATTTCCATCTCACACATATTTCAATTAAAGTGTCAACAACTTCATTCAAGGACTTCCAAAATACTATAAAAGGATAACACACAACACAACCGTCCATCTCAATTGATACAACTAAGTCGCATCTCACGTAAAACCATCACTACATCCCTCTCATCCTTTCACAAGAGCCATCAACCAACCACCATAGCTAGGACTAGATTATCCCAAGTCAACCAACTAGAACCCCACTACCCATTAGATTCCACACCCAATAAAACCACTACATTTATCCTAAAAACCCCATGAAATCAAAAAAAGAACTAGAAACATATTAAAAACACTGACATGAAATAATAATATAAATTTAGATGACAAAAAAATATATTTCAATTTCATCTCAAATGGTGGATTATAAAATATTTCATCTACTATAGAATATTTATTTTAACCCAATTTTAGGATTTATACACAACCATATGTTATATATATATGTGTGTGTGTGGGTGCGTGTGTCTGATTAACATATTAAAATTGGTGAGATCAAGAAATTACATTTCAAAAAAAATCAGACTCACAATTATAAACTATAACAAGCATGTGGTCACAAATGATAAATAAAAAAATAGATAATGATCATGTGATAACATCATCATTCTATGAATTTTTAATTAATATGTTTCAATATCCTATTGTGTCAATTTGTACCCTCCACCCCAGAAAAATCATTTTAGTCCCATATTTTCACAAAAAACAAGAGAAAAAAAATCATAGACCATGATAATAAGTTCAACATTCTCCAAAAAAACAAAAAATTGGGGATCAAACACCGTCTAAGGAAACATCACCAAATCTAAAACAAGACTGATTAGAAACGATTTTAATAAAACACCATTTATATTTTATTTAATATCATCCTAAAAAATCATCAAAAAACAACCTTCTAAAATTAATAATTAATATGACAATGAAGAGATATACGAAATAATTGATTTTACTTCATCCAATACTTTGAATTGAATGAAAAAAATAGTTAGACTCTCAAGAGTTGTGGTGAACTGAACTATTCATGTGGTGCTTAATGGTCAGAGGGATAACTTGAATTCAAGATTTTGAACACTGTATTATCATATGTTTTAAAAACTATGTTGAACATTTTTTACCACCACCAAGGCCTCATCCAAAGAATTATTAAAATCCATGTCCATTTTGACCCACCAAGAAAAGGCTTACTACAAGGTAGTCACTACAATACTAGGTAATGAATGTGGGGCTCATTGAGTTCTACACCCAAACAACCTCTTAAAAACTATATTCATAGTCCATTTTACCATATTTACTCTTTATATGTGAATATACTATGAAAATATCCCTCTGAAATAATAGAAATTTCGTTTCACTCATCATTGTGAACTCCAAGACCAAACGACCAATGCAACCTATATGTAAAAATGAATATATATCCCTTACATGAGAGTAAACCATATTCAAGGTTAGTTTTACTATTATATATGGATAAAAATGGGTTATGAAACTCGTAGAAAGGTTGTTCCCCACATCATGGTAAACCAAGACCCACCCGAATTTCCCATCTCTCAATATTCTAATAAAGATTAAAAACTCCCAACATCATGTCCTCCCATAAAACATCATGACCTTATAAATGGGTCTGATTCACCACCCAATGAGAATGAATCACCGCCTAATGAAAATCTTCTAGTAGATATTTCTATAATAAAACACAAATAATTGTTTTTAGGAAGATAAAAATGCAATTAATGATAATAACCATATCATAATAAGTCAAGAGGTATCCAAAAATCATAAACAATATTAGATGAAAAATCAAAACAACATAGGGAATTGAAATCACCACTACAATACCTATAACTAAGTACTCTCTTATAGCCCACCATGCCTCTAGATGACTTGAAATTAGGGGATAATGTGGCCACATATAAAGTTTTCATAAACGGTTTGTATTTCTACACACCATTCCATGAATTTATTTTTTTTCTCAATATCCATCACTCCCCATTAAATTGCATAGGGATTATCATAAAGATTCTAACAAATATGGGACATGTATAATATGTTGTGGATCTTATACAACCATGGTTCAAGTTCAAATAGATATTAGGCCCTTCCAACATACTCCACCCCCACATAATGTACAAAAATTAGGGAGAAATAGTTATCCCCTATTCAAACCTCTACAATACTTTAAAAATGGAGACCCTTAAGAACAGATAGTCTCCAGTATTAAACTATAGCTATCCTTTTCTATTATTAGAATAAGACTTCTATTAGTCTGGAATTTTCTTAAACAACACTCTAACCATCTATATCTTCTCTGTCACCCATGTCACCACATCTAGAACAACAACTATTGACTACCTAACCAAGATCTAGAATAATAAATTTCGGAATGAATGTCAATACAATGCCTCGAATTAAACCATTCTTATTGATGAATTAAAAAAAATTTGTAGGAAAACTCAACCATGGATAGGTGATTTACCCATGATCTATAAAAAACCAAGACATAGGCTTAAAAAATATCACTTAGTGTTAATATATACTGCTCTAATTTCCCATATTTCATAGGTTTTAAATTACTGTTAACGAATAGTTAGACGAAAAAAGAATGTGGAAAACCTCTCTAGACTAAAAAGGTGAACTGAGAGTCATGATCATAGATGACGGTCCTCAGTAACCTATAGAGTCTTAGAAAATTGTCCACATATCACCTCACCCAAACCATTAGGGTACTCGATTCCAAAATCTCTATTAAAAAGTCTAACTTTGTTTTTCAATCCATAATCAATGAACATAATCACATCCCCCTCAACCCAGGGAAAACTAGAGAAACAAAATCACTAATATTTCCTCTATATTAAACTAAAGAACATAGAATTTCTAAAAAAACATTTAGAGACCAGGTGATCTAATTTCACATACGAATAGGCTATGTAACACCTTGATATTTTGGAATCAAAAACTATAATTGATAGCATATTCAACATGAAACACCGATCTTAAATAGTCTATGACATATATAACCATTATAACATAGCAGTTAAGTTAGAGGGTGTGTATAATATTAACTAATTTATGAAATATATTTATTTATTTACTAATCAAAATAAATTACTGATAAATGGTTAATAAATAATCAATCATTTTTTTGTAAACAATTTTAGGTATTCAAAAATGATTTTTATTTCATTTCATGAAAAAATTGTAATTAATTTAGGGAACTTTTAGAATCATTATTTTATAAAATAAAATTTATTTTTGAAATAGGAATATAAAAAAATAAATTGGTTTAATTTTTTGGGTTTTTTAGAAAATATTTATTTTTTAGCGAATATGGTTACATATTTTTGTAAAAATGACATTGTTTTCCAATAAATTGTGATATTTAAAATTCCTATTATGTTTTTAATATGATTTAAATTAACATAATAATTATTTAGATATATTTAATACCCTTAATTTATTTTTAATCAACATTATATTGGATTGAGCATACGTTTTTCTTTGGATTTAAAATGTATTTTTTTGAAAACTATTCTAAGGTGTGTCATGTTTCTCCTTTTTAATTAACTAAAAAACCCCTAATAAAGAATGATTTAAATTAAATGCGTATATTATATATATATATAAATTTTTATTTATAAATAAATAATTTTTGGTCATATTGTTAATATAAAATCATCTTCTACCTAAAAAATGCAATTCTTGAAAACCCGCTATTTTTATTGTGTTTTTAGGATTAATTTTAAATTATGTTTTCTCACTTATGTCAATATAATTTAGTTAAATGTATTATATATTTTGGATCAAAATAATTTATATTATCTAATAAGTTATATTTAATTTTTGACTATAATGAATTACAAAAATGGAAAAATAAGTTACAATGGTAAAGGTGAAAATCATATTACTAGGGGTCAAACAAAAATGATAGGTTCCAAAATTCTCTTAAAAAATTTATAAATAATATTTCATGGAATTTTTTCATCCTTATAACTTGTAATTATATATAATGTTAGATTTTTCAGCCTTTTCAAGTAAAAAATGTGGGTGAATATTTTTCTTTTCAAAAATTACAAGTGTTCCACTCACCAACCCTATAAAAGGTCACCCCTCTGTTCTTTTCTTTCCACATTAAAACCATTTTATCTCATCCAATAACATCCCAAATCACTTAAAAACTTACGTACCCTCATCCTAGAGTCATTTTTTTGTTCATAAATTCATTCTAGGAATACTTTACATATAATATTAAAGAGGTGGTATGACAAGATGTAAAATTCCAATCTATGTGTCATTGTATTATTTCTTTTTTCACCTACTTAAAATATAATTAAACTACGTTTATATAATAAAAAAGTGTCTCCTATATTCTTTTATATTATTATTTTAATTTTCTAAACTAAATCCATCTCCTCTTTTATCAAATGGGATACAAAATCGTCATTCATGTATACAGGAGACTATAACCCCACGAACCAATGTCATTCATTATTAGATCATTACCAATCAAGTATTATTGTAATGATCAGTTTAAAGTATATATGAGATATTTTTAACATATTTATACTTCTAGAGTTATTATATCACATATTCCATTTTACCTTCTATTCCGTGGGGGATACGATAATGTTCTTCTAGAGTATGGTAGACTACCACCTCACAAAGCGATGCGATTAGTTTTTTACTAACACTTTACATAGAAGGTAATAAAGATAATTTTATTAAATATAAATCATAAAAATGAAACAATAATGATATTAAAGGCATATTTATCATTCTGAAAATTTATTATATCATTTTATTTCTTACAGTAAAAAATAATATTGTCGTTTGTGTAGCTATGGACTACCACCTCCATGAAGCGATGTGATTCTTTTTTTATCAAAACATTGCAATGATGATATATATATATATATATATATATATATATAATTTTATTTATGATATTATGAAAATTAATTTAAGATAAAATAGTTCACGCATTCTTTCCTTAATGATCACTGAAAAATGGAAACGCCACCCATGTTAAAAAAGACCTACCGTCTCTATGATCATAACACAATTCATTTTTCTTAACCATTTTTCAGGATTTTTTTTGAAGGGTATAATTTATAAAAAAAATTATTATTAAATCATGATTATTATTAAATATATTTTTAAATATTTTATTTTTTTCCATGGTCAACACACCAAATCCATTTTGAAATAATGAACAAAACATCCTCAAAACAACCAATATGAGATTATATGATTAAATAATTAAATATTAAATTTAAAATAAATGAAATATATTATATAAATATATGTTCTTTGACCTTTATATTTTTATTAAGAAATAAAATAAGAAAAGTAATATTATTATACCAGCATTAAGGGACATGCAAGGAATGACTTAACACACGATAATGGGTTTCTCATCTCACTTTTATTTCTCTACAACATATTCTATGTTAACCAAATATTTTGTTGTCATGTGTATAATTCATATGAATTTATTTTATTATTATTTTCATAAAAATTATTGGAATTGAAAAAAAATGAGGTTCTCTCTTTCAAGGGGGATTTATATAAATATTAACAAAGTCATAAAGGGATTCATCTCAATTTCCCTTCCTTGTATAATGTTTTTAATGCTACCCACCTTTATTTTTTATTAGATATATATAATACCCCTTTTACATTTTATATCATGAATATAATTATTTTATTTATATTTAATCAATCATTTTAATTTATTCTTTCATGGGGTTTATGATTGAAGAGTTACCAAAGTAGAAAAGGCTTTTTGTTACAATCTCCTTCATCTTAAAATTGTTTATGTTCAAGTTTACATTTTAGAAAATCATATTATAATATATTGTTAAACCAAATAAACTTATTATTAAATCCTTATGTTAGAGTTTAACAAGTTTTATTTTCATTTAATCCGTTATTGATTGATGAAAAATCATGAAAATCATTTCTAAGAGATAACGATCCTGTATTTTCTTTTAGATCAGGTATGATTCTCTTCCATACCCATGTTTTCTAAAATCCATTAAAAATATTCCTTTATAATAAATAAATAATTTCATAATTATATTTTAAGTGAACTTTTACCATCTTTTAACAATTTTTAAAAGGAAATTTATCAAAGGTTTTTTAATGGGTCACTTTTGACTCCAATTTTCACAAAATTTAGGGAAAATGTTTACTTTTATCATTAATGACATGAATGGATTTTCCCACCATAAGGTCCATCACTTTACTAAGGATTTTTTTATATTTATCTATGTAATTTCAAAGAAAATGATTTGAATAATATTTTTTGGAATTTTTAGTTTTTAAAATTAATTTTGAAAATATAAATTTAAACTTACATAAAATTGATTTTAATAGTTTTTTAAAATTATTTCCATTAATCAATATAAAAAAAAGTGTAGTTAATATTTCTCCTATGTGGATATTTTCTCATTATAACATCCTCATAATTTCTCTGGATCGATAATGATTATATCAAATTGATTTTTATAGAACATATTTCTTTTCTATGGATTAATCATGTTTCCAAGATATTTTTATGGAACCAATTTCTATCCTATCAGTTAATTATATATCAAAGAGATTTATATGGAACTAATTTCTTTTCAATAGTTTAATCATGTTTCAAGGAGATTTTTATGGAATAAGATTCAATTTCATGGGTTTATAATTTTTCAGAGATATTTTTATGGAACTTTTTTCTCTTCATTGGGTTAATCATGTTTCAATTATATTGTTAGGAAACTAATTTATTTTCCATGAGTTAATCAAACTCAAAGATATTATAATGGAACGTGTTTATTTTAAATGGGTTAATAAAGTATAAAATATATTGGAATGGAAACCATTTATTCTCTATCAAATAATCTTATTTTAAAAAGGCCATTATGTAACCTATTTCTTTTCCACTGGTTAATCTTGTTTTAAAGATATTGTTATATACCCCATATTTTACAAAGTTATATCATGTTTCAAATATATTTTTATGGAACCATTTTATTTTCCATGGGTTAGTCATGTTTCAAATAGATTTTTATTGATTTTTTTTTTGTTCCAATGGTTAATCATGTTCTCAAAACAATGAAGGTTATTTTAGTTATTTTATTTTAAATTAAAAGCTCTATGTTCTTTATTCATGATACAGTTCATGAAAATTATTTATAATGATGGGTGGTAATATTATAAACAAATTATGGGTGGTTATATTATAATCCAAGGATGGGTGGTTATGTTAACACTCTTGGACATGTGGTTAGGTGATAAACCAAGTATCGGTTGGTCTGTTAAATCCATCTAATGCATTGAGAACTTTTGAGATGGAAGATGACCATATTGGTTATTCCATTTTTAAAAATAAATGTTAAGATAATGTTCTAATATACTAATTAGTTTTATATTTTCTTGATATGGGTTTATAATGTTTCTTAAGATCAATATTGATATCACATCGCTCATAATTATTGATTCTAATGATTATTTACTTTGTTTAAGTGTTATGAATTTTTTCATATATGATGATCCATGTATTGATGGTTATGAATATTCTTATTTCATACTCATGAGCATTGATTTTTTTATCATACCCTTATTCTATTTTTATGACCCTTCAGAACATTCAATTATTAATTCTTATGTTTTCCCTTACTCGACATTTTTACTCAACCTTATTATGTTTCATTTTCCCTATGTTATAATGATTGAGGTTCAATAAATTATATCTAAATTGGTTTTAGATGAATAATTATGATCAACTAATTTGGATTATAAAAATCTGGGTATATTGGGAGATTATGTTCATATTTATAAACAAGTTTTTTGTGAATCCTTTATGTTAAGAGTATCATAATTATCTAAAACTATAAAATAAAAGGTCCTTGAGAATATAAGTGATCCAATATTTTCATTTTTATGTTGTATGTTTTTTATAGTGAAAATTGGGTCACCTTTATCAGTATAAAAATATGGAAATAGAATTTTTATGCTTTAAACCCTAGGTCTGGTAGTGTAGGTTTTGTGTTTTTATAGTTGGTGATAGAGGAAAGGTTTAGATAAATTTTGAATATAATATTTTTTCATGTGATATTAAATTATGAATTATGGATTCCATATTTTCTATATAATATTAAGTATGGTCATTAGTTTAAATTCTTACACAATCCTTTGAGGTTTTTAGTGATGATATCTTGAAATGATTAATGATATTTTATGAGACTTTTTATTGGGGTAATGTATATTTATCTCTCTGGTTTAACATGAATTATGCATTTAAATTTTTAGGAAATAAGTAATAAGGTATTTATAACCTTTATTATTTTTATAATCATTGATATTGAAGTAATTATGGGAACATACATTTTGTCTAATTGATAACCACAAGATTCAAAAGTTATTTGGTGACTAAGAGATTCATGTAATTTCAAAAATAGATCTCTATATTTTTTAATTGATATATGAAAGTTATAAGATAACAATTAAGGTTAAAACCCAATTTAATATTGTTTTATTGAGGTTATTTTGGATATATTGTTTTTTATCTATGGAATAATTTAGTTTGGAGTTTGGGTATTACTGTTTATTTTTTGAGATTAATATTTTATTTCATTATATGAACGTTTACTCATTATATGAATTATATTACGATGTTTTAACCATTTTTATTTTGTTTAATGTCTAAAGACTATTGAAATAACTTTATTATCCATTTTATGCTTATTTGTTCCATTAAATGTTATTTTAGTGCTTCTGGCATAAAAAATTAATCTAGAATGTGCATCGTTTGACGAAAAAGATGATATTGTGGTGAAAATATGATAGAGGATGATATTGTACTTGTCAAGTAAATATATTTCACTATTTGTTTAGTATATATTGTAAAATAAATCCCCAAATCTTAGAAATTTATATTTAAACAGAAACCTTTATCATAAAACTTTCATTATTTATGATCCAATTGGTCTTTTCACTCATTTTATATTTATGGTTTGGAGGTCCTTAAAATTCTATTGATTATTCACTTTCATGTGATCAAGGATATCTATCACCCACAATAATTATTTACTCTTTTATTCTAGGTACAAATATTTAATTCCCAACCATGGTCTTCTATTTAAAAACCTAATGTGTTATTTCGTATGACCATCGTATGACTTTTTCTATCTTATCAAAAAGATGTTTTATTAACCCTTTTATAATGTGGGTCTCCAAAAAATGTGTTTTAAATTTTCCAACACTTGATTATGAAGATAAATAAAAAAGATATTGAAAAATATTTAATAAATTGGATGAGGATGAAATACCCTATGATTTTAGAAAAGAATACTACTTCTTATAGTTTATTCAACAAGCAACACCAAGCACAAACGACCCAAGAAATATATAACCATTATAACTTATCCATTAAATAAGTGGGTATGATTAATATTGAATAATTTATGATGTATATATATATATAATAACCAATATAAATTATTTATAAATTTTTATTAAATAATCAATCCATTTTTTGGAAATGTAATTTTCTCCTTTAGAAATATGTTTTCTTCAAAAATGTTTTTTATAACATTTCATGAAAAAATATTATAATAATTTTTTAAAATATATAGAAAACTTATTTGATAAAATTAAAAATATTTTTGAAATAATAATTCCACAATTTACTTTGGGTGAATTTTTTGATTTTTCAAAAAATATTTATTTTTTTCTGCATAGTGAAAAATGATGATTTTTGTAAAAATGAAATTTATTTTGAATAAATTAAGATATTTAAATGTACCATTATTATTTTAATAATATTTAAATTAATATAAGTATTATTTATTTATATTTAATCCAATTTATTTATTTTTAGTCAACTTTCTATAGGATTTTAGTATAATTTTGCCTTTGGTTTTAAGAACAGAATTTTTCTGAAAACTATTTTAAAGAGCATAGTCTTTCTCGTTATTAATAAATTAAAAAACCCCTAATGATGAATTATTTAAATTAAATTTATATACGATATAAAATTAAAAATTAATTTATATTCATAAAATTAGTATTATGAGTCATGGAGTTAATATAAAATCATATTTTCCTTGAAAAATACTCTTCATGAAACCCTATTATTTCATCATGTCTATGGGTTTAGTTTTAAAATAAATTCTACCACTTCTATGAGTTGATTTTTGTAAAATGAATTAAATATTTGGAATCATAATAATTTATATTAATAATATTTTGAACTTATTTTTTATCATAATAAATAGTGATAACACTAAAAATAAATTACCACGGTTAATGTGAAAACGAGTTTACTCAGGGTTAAATTGATAAGATAAAAATCCAAATGACTTAAATACTCATCTAAAACTATTTAATGGTAATATTTTGACCTTATAATGTCTAATTATATATAATTATCAATTTTTGTTCCTTTTTTCATGTCCAAGACATGGGTGCACATTTTTCTTTTCCAAAATTACAAGTGTCCCACTCACCTCACTTGTAAAAGGCCACCCACTCTCCTCTCTTTTTCACACATTAAAAATAATTTGGATTAAAAATTACTTACAAAAATCACTTCCAAAATTCCACACCATAATCTTAGAATATTCATTTTGTCATAGATCCATTCTATTAATACATTAAGCATAATCTGAAATAGGAGTGAGAAGAGGTAAAAATCCTAACATTGTGTTTTTGATTTATTTCCTCTTCCAAATCCACAAAGTGTTAATAAACTATGAAAAAAAGGTAAAAAACGTATATAAAATATAAAAATATGTTATTATATTAATTTAATAACCTAAATACATTTCCCCTTTCGTAAAATGGGATATGAAATTATCATTCTTCTGTACAATAGACTATATCCTCGTGAACTTATGATGTTCTTTTTACATCATATCCTTTTATAGATAATTGTAGAGATTTATTTAATATATATATATATATATAATATTTTTAAAATATTTAAAAATATTAATTTATTAAATCACATATTCCTTTTTTACTTTCCATTCAATTAGGGATGCAATAATGTCGTTTGTGTGTCTAGCGGACTACCAGCTCACGAAGCGATGAGATTCATTTTTCTCTAATGCATTACATGGATGTTAATGAAGATAATTTTAATAAATATTTGTGATATTAGTTAAATAATATTTATAATCAAAATATATTTATATTATTAAAAAATAATATATCATTTTGTTTATCATACTGAAAAATGATAACCCCATTTGTGTACGTGTGGACTACCACCTCTACAAAGGGATGTGATTCTTTATTCATCTCCACATAAAAATAACGATATATATAAATATATTTAAAGAGATAATATTTTATTTATGTTATTATTATAATGTAAAATGATCAAATAATACATTCCTTCATTCCATAATGGTCATTGAAAAATATAAATGTTACTCATGCGTACGAACGACCTACCGTCTCCATGACCGTATCGTAATTAATTTTTCATGATTTGTTTTTAAATAATAATTGATTAATAAATATTATTCTTATTAAATGATTTTTAATCTATATATATTGAAATAATTAACATTTTTACCATAGTGAATTCACTAAATCCATTTTGAAACAATAACCAAATGTTTTCAAAACACCCTATGTGGACTTAACTGAATAAATATTTAAATTGGACATTTAAAAGAAAAAATAAGTTATTTATGTGTATGTTATTAAACATGTATAATGACCTTAATAAATCAAATAATTTATGTAATCTTATTATATAATATTTAAAGGTCATAAAATGAATGTATGGACCCAATATAATGGTGTTCTCATCTCACATTTATTTCTGTGATACATATGTCATATTCACCACTTATTTTTTTCTGTGTTATTTAAATACTACCCAAGAATTTACATTATTATTATTTTAATGGTTTGTTTTTTACAAGACCGTATTATCTTCTCTCTTTCACGGGGTTTTGATTTAGTGATTACAAAATTTTTAGGGGACTTCGTCTCAATTTCCCTTCAATGAAGAATTTTATAATGTTACACAGCTATATTCTTTTATAAGTTGTATATAATATTAATTTTACATTTAATGTGATGAATTTATTTATTTTATTGATATATAAACTCTAATTTAATATTATTCATTTATGGGGCTTATGATTGATGAGTTTTAACAGTGGAAAATCTATATTATATGATCTCCTTCCTTTCAATATTATTTTTATACAAAGTTCATTTAGAAGAAATAATAATATATCATTTTCTCGAACCAAATATCTTTATTATCCACTATTTATGAATGTGTTTACCATTTTTTATTTTCATTTACTTCCTTATTGACTGAATAAATAACCATAAATCTATTTCTAAGTGATAATAAGCTTGTATTTTCTTCTATAATGGGTATCGTTCACTTCCATATCCATATATTCTAAAATGTATTCAAAAATATATTTTATAAAAAATTATTTTTTAAAGCCATTTTACATGATATTTTACCTTCCTTTAGATGTTTTTAAAAGTCAATTTCTTAACATTTTCCAAATGGGTCACTTTTGAATCTATTTTTTAAAATTATTTAAAAACGATATTTATTTTTAAAATTTTTGTCATGATTGGATTTTTATCCACCAAGTATATTAATTTTATTAGATATTCCTTCATTTTTTTTCATATATGATTCAATGAATATTATTTTCACAATATTTTGTGAATTTTTATTATTTTAAAGTCTCTTTAAAATTAAAATATTATTTTCCTAAAAAATGTTTTTAATGACCCTTTAATGGTATTTATATTCATCGAAAAATTAACCCTTGTTGTTACTTATGCTCCAATAGGGTGATTTTGAAACGATACAATCTTCATTATGTATCTAAATGGATTATTATTATCTCAAAGTGATTTTTATGGAACCCATTTCTTATCAAATGGTTAATCATGTTTCATATATGTATTTATATAACCCGTTCATTTTTAATGGGTTGACTATACTTCAAATGGATTGTTATGAAACCCATTTATTTTCCATGGGTTAGTCATCTTTCAAAGAGAATATTGTGTAAATTTTTTCTTTTCTATGGTATAATCATGTTTGAATGATATTTTTATGGTACTCGTTTCTTTTCCTTGGGTTAATCATGATTTAATGAGATTATTATAGAACCGATTTTTTCCAAGTGGCAATCAGGAGTCAAATAGATTTATATAGACCCTATTTATTTTCCATAGGTTATCATGTTTCAAAGATATTTTAATAGAACCCCATTATTTTTATGTAAAAATCATGTGTCAAACATATTTTTATGCAACCCAATTATTTTCTTTAGGTTAATCATGTTTCAAAGAGATTTTTATAGAGAAAATTTATTATCCATGAGTTAACCATATTTCAAATAGATTTTTATGGAATCCATTTTTTCATTCTTTAGTCATGTTTTAAAGAGATTTTCATCGATCTTATTTATTTTATTTTGGATAAATGGTTATAAAAAGAATAATTTATATTTTAATGAGTTTATGATAAAGATAATGCTCTATGTATTTTATTCAGAAATTATTTCTCATAAGTTGTTTATAATTAAGGTTGGTTTCTTTATAAACTATGGATGGGTAATTCTATAATAAACCAAGGATGGTTGGTTATGTTATCAACCATGTACGGGTGGTTATTTGGTAAACCAAGTATGTGTTGGTCTGTTATATCCCTCTAATGCATTGGGTACCTAAGTGGTGGAAGTCAACCGTATTGGTTATCCCTTTTGTAATAAGTGATATAAAGATAAGGTTACATGATACCAATAAATGTAATTTTCATTTCTATGGGTTTATAAGGATTCTTATGATGAATATTGAAAACACATTACGCATGATTATTTATTTTAATGGCTATTTCCTTTGTTAAATCCTTATGAATATGATCTCATGTTTTTTGTACTAAGTATAGATAGCTATTAATATTATTATGTTATAATAATTAACATTGATCATGTCTTCATACCCTAATTCTATTTTTAATATCCTGGATGACATTCAATTATTAACACCTTTGTTTACCCTTACTGAGTATTCAATATCACCCTTCTTATGTTTCATTTTCCCAAAGTTATAAAGATTGAGGTTGAACAAATTGTGTATTAAAGGTTTTATATGTATGATAATAACAATGAAATAATGAGGAATTGAAAAGTTCTACTTATTGGGAGATGATTTTCAAGTTTATGAACTATTTGCGTATATTCCATGATTTTAAGAGTTTTTACAATTCTCAAAAACTCTAAACATAAAAGGTCCTCGAAAATTTAAGTCTTACAATAATTTATTTTTTATATTTAATGTTCTTAATAAAAAAAACTTTTCTCCTTATTCATTATCAAATCCTGAAATGTAAATTTTATGCCTCAAATGTCAAATCTAGAAGTGTTGGTTTTATACTATTTTAAATAAATAAACACAGTAGAAACTCCAGTATTGACCAATTCATTCCCAATCACCATAGTCACCTCTTCACGACATCATACATCTTATATGCACCAAAATACACTAACAAGGGTGATAAAATAAACTCTTATAGAAATACCTAATGTCTATCCAATGGGGAAACCAACCCCCTTGGAATATTATCGGATATCATTCATCCCCTATCTATCAATATATAGTATCTTCATGGCCAAAATGGTGTCATATTAACTCACACTATGATTCTCCCCAAAAATACTATTTTACCTAAAATAACAAGGAACATTCCACTATCATCTGGCACAGACACCCTCTCCCATTGGTCCTCTCTAAACTGAGATACAAAGCCAAAAAATCTTCCACCACCTTCTATGAATATCTAGATTCTTGAATGAAATCTCTCCATGACTCACTACTAAGAATGTGAACCACATAATTACCCTATTATAAGGCATATATGGTATCAAAATGATAATATTGAGAAAATTACATCCAACTTTACTATTTGGGATTCAGATATCACTAATTGAAAACACACCTTGAACTTTTTTAGTTATTGAAGACTACATAGGACTTGATTATAAGTTTATTCAACTACGTCTTCAAGGAAAAAATTATTGATTCAAATTAAAATTCATGTTTTATATAGTAATTCTTGTGATAAAATAACTAACTATATATATAGTAGATTATTTAAATCTAAGAAAAATTCTCTTATTAGGACTATTGCCACGTTCTGGTGACCCAAACGCAGGAGGACCACGGGAATGAAATCTTTTTGATCAAGAGAATACCTACTAAGTAAAAAATTTCTTACATGGAGTATTAGAAACAATGTTGTGGCCACTGATGTGAATGTTAGAAAATGTGGTATATCCATCGTATTCCATTTCACATACTTTAAATAATGACAGGAGGATAGCTTGGAGCATATTTTTTTAAGGTATGTGGGTGTGCGAGGTTTGGTCTACCTTAGGTTGTTTTACTGTGGTCCACTACCATCCGATGTTGGACACCACATTCCTCATTAGGTAGTTTCTTAACTCGGGTAGTAGGGGTGTGTAATACAAGACTAGATCCTTAATCATTAATGCTAGTGTTTGGTGACTATAGAGGGCGAGGAAAAAAGTTATATTTGAGGGGATTGGTTCGTCCATAAGAACAATATAAGTTATAACTCGTAGTATTATTTTTCATATGATCAGGTGCATTGAAACTGGAGGGATTCCCCATCCCTTCATCTACTTATTTTGGCCACCCAAGCTAATCCGGCTGTTTGTCCTCCCAGCCAATGGGTCTGTCGGAATCATCCTTCCTCGAGCTTAAAACTAAATATAGACAATTCTTTCATTGTGGTAACCATGAGGGAAAGTGGTATTATTCGTGAATTCAAGGGCTCTTTTTTGTCTGCATTCTCGGTTCACCTTGGCAGTGGTTCTTCTCTCTATGTGGAGGCCCTTTCTTTGATCTTTGGTCTCATTCATTGCATAAAAAAGGGTATGAATATTTTGGATGCTAAATCCAACTCTCTTACTATCTTAAACTCACTATAGGGCTCTGTTCATATCCCCTAGTGTTTAACCTACCCCACCCGAAAGTGTTGATATATCCTCTCACATAACATCTATCTGAGACATATCAAGTGAGTGAGAAATAAGGTGGTTGGCCATATGGATTCACATGCATCTGATGGGTCTGGTACCTCCTTCTATTACAACTTATACCAACTAAAACCATATGGGGATAGCAATATAAGAGGGGATTTCCTCTGGTTTCATTTATTCCTCCCCCCTAGGCCTCATATTTTGTGTTTGTTCCCCAATTGCACTCTTATCATTTTCAATAATAAAATAAGAAATGAAATTATGATGATACTAATAAGTCTAAATGAATGATTGTACGATACTGACTAGTGAAAATAATAGGCCATTAATAAAATAAAATTTGAACACAAACCATTGATAATAGTTGAAACAAAATAGAATTTTTATATATGATAACCCTTATATAACTTATTATGTTTGATAGTTCTCTCCACACACAACTATGGATTAAAATAAAACTATTATTTTTTCAATCAATTAAAACTTACTCATTGAAATAGTGGGAATGAATAAAAGTTCTTACTTTATGAGATATTTATATAAAGAAAATTGATGATATTATTAATATGAATTAAATTTAATTGGAATAGCTAAAATGAATAATATAATCATTTTATAAAAAAAATTAAATTTTTTAAATATTTACTTTTTATCAGATATGAATTTCTATTTAAAAAATATATTAATTATAATAAAATATATTTTATATGAATAATTTTTTTAATACTTATTTCATTAGTAAATACCAGGAAAGAGGAATGGAAAGGGTTAGTATTCTAAAAAGACTGATTTTCTTATAAAAATGTTTTCCATTATATCTCAACTTATTATTTATAATTTAAATTTATAAAATTTGTAAATTTAATTTTAAAGAAACAATATTTTTTATACATCAAAGTAATTTTTTCTTAATATTAATTTTTTTGTTTTCTATAAAAAATGATTTTAAGAAAATAGTTATAAATATCTTTTTTATAAATAACGTGGATATTGTGATATGAATATCATATTAGTATGAACTTGATATCCAAAAAACATTTACATAACACTATATATGTATTTTATAAATGAAAAAATAATTTGAAAAATTCTGTTTATTTACAAACCCATATTAGACATTTTAGAACATAAGTCATATCTAAAAAAATTTAATAAATATATACAATGTATTTTATAATTAATTTTTATAAATTTTAGAAGTTTAATCAAAGAATATTTATTTAAAATTTCTAATCATCATGTAAAAATTGTGTAATAAGAAAAATTTTATATTTAGGCATAAAAATTATGTTACTAAAGTTAAAGACTAGTTATCAGGGAAAAATATTATTTGGTAAAAGTAATATTTCAAAAAAAGGCATTGAATAAATTTTAAAACTTTTTTTTATTGTGTGTATGAGATAATATAGAACATATATTACCATACACTAAATTATTGTCTTTTTTTGAAACCATTGTACATGTTTAACATGTGATCCATTTATATTAAGTTGAAATATTTACAAAAGTGTCATTCTCACTACTTATAAAAGGGGAATCCAACCACACCTTCAATAAGACTCTAAAATTTTGGTTTCATCCCAAAAAACTGACCTTATACCTTCCCATAGATTCTTATTTATTTATATTTAGCTACTATAAAAATGAGATTATCATATTCCATCGATTACCAATGGATCTTCTTAAGAAATCTCAATGTTCTCGACGTGGGTATTTAGTTTTTACTTAACTTATTTATTTTCTATTATTTATTTTAAAATATAATTTTAAAATATTTATATAATTAACTTATTATTGGTGATATACTAAATTTTATTATGATATGGGAATAAAATATTAATCACATTTTCCATTATTTATTTAAGAAATGCAAGAATTAAATTTTTCAGGGTGTGTTGGGACTACCGCCTCCACAAAACACCATGTTTTTTATTAACCACCTTAAAATTGTATTAATGTTCAATTAAATAAATAAGTATGATATTTATAAAGTATTTTATATTCTAAAATTATAAAAAATATAATACATTACTCTGATTCTATGTAAAATGAAATTGTCAACCATGCATACGTATAAACTACCACCTCAATGTAAATATTGATTTCTATTTTTTATTTTCATCACTAACATACATTGAAGAACTTTAGAATGGGTTTAATAGATAAATTTGATGTTTATAATGTTTTTATGTTTTGGTTATGAATAATTTAAGAACCTATTGATGATATGATCCGAAATTTATGATCATTAATTCAATCATTTAAAAAGAGTGTACTAATAAAAAATTATTATATTCTTTTTAAGTAATGAAATTATATAAATTGTATTTTATTTTTAATTATTTATAATTCAAATATATTTTTATTTTAATCTAAAAATATATAAATAGTCTTATTTTATAATTATTTTACTATTAAACCATCTCATAATCGTATATTAGTCATTAAGACTTCATGTTTGGGTTGGTTTAACCACCTACTTGAACAATGTTATGAATTTATATCATGGATGACTATGAGAGATTAATTACAAGAAATATATGATATAAATATGAATATTATGATTTTATTTTGTTTTTTGTAATATTATATTTATATTTTCCTCATTAAATATTAAATCTCCCTTCATTCATTTACAATCACCAAAACATACTCATCAATGATTTAAATCTCAATAATCGTAATAAAAAATACTATATATTTAGATTATAGATTTATAAAATATCTTGTTCGATAAACTCTTGAATCATAGATGTTATAATAATAAAATAATTTTGTTAAATAATATATAGCTACATTGGTTTTATAAAACTAGTTCAATGAGATGAATATTAATTGAACTATGATGCACAGTAGTAATGGGATGTGGAAAAATCTATTTAATTACACTCTATGGGTGCAGTATTAGTAGAAACTAAAGTTATCTCTACATAGAAGTGCCTTAATGCAGTTTTAATAAGTGTAAAATATAAACACAATAACAATATTTATATGACTAAGAGATAAATAAACTTTGTTTGTGAAATTCATATAAGATAAATGGGATTGGGTTTAGGCATGAATTCAGTTTTTTAATTTTTTTCATAGTACTCTTAAAAAAATTCTTTATTAATTTTTTTAATGAATGTATTGAAAATGGTTTCTCTTTTTCACCCTAGATTAAGGTTTATAAAAAATTAATATAATCCAAAAAAATTCCTGTAATGGATTAATCCTCTTCTAATGTGTGAAAGTCACAATGGTTCCCCATTGAATCTTATAGGAAATACCAAATTAGATAATGAGTATCCAATGAGTCCAAATTAGTACATGATTTTTAAACCAATGTTTTCAATCACACAACACTTCTCCATATGAAACAATATCCCCTATTCAGTGTGATCAAAAAATAAGAATAGTTTGAACAAGTTTCTTAATCAATGAAATTTAAAAATTCAGATATTAAATAAACACACAATCATATCCAATTTAATTTATAATATTTAGAATTGAAAAATATTTTAAAAATATATATATATTCAATAATTGGATAAAAAATAGGACTCAATAATCAAACATGGTAACCTCCCCTTAACCCAACATTATATTATTTTACCCCTACATTGAAGGGGGTCATTTTAGAAGAAGGATAAGAAATTATAAAAAAAATAAAAAAATAAATAAAGGAGTATAAAAAACATAAGAGTAGAAGATTTCTTCCCCTATCCTTATCTTGAGGGTCTCTCCCTTATTACCTATAAGATATTAACACTTTAGAACTATTTTAAACCAATATAATTCACAAATAATGTTAACCATTTATGTTCCTATGAAATTCCATAATAAAATTAATACTTTAAAACACCACTTTTTATTCCACTCCAAGTCATATTAAATTATTAAATATATATTTCCCATTTTAAATAATAACATTGAATTATATAGAAATATTTATTCAAAACCTTTTGCAATTATTCTAATATGATTAAAAATATTCATTAAAATTTGAGTTTTTTACAACATATATTGAAAATTGGTACAAAAACCATTATATATTTATAGAATGATTAAAAATGTGCATTATAAATTGGTATAGCTATGAATAAATTTTTTGCATATCTATTTAATGAACATAATTTAATTTTTTAGGACATTTTATGTGAGTGTAAAATGTATTATAACTGAGAAATGGGTTTTTCATCTCAAATTCATCTATTTGAGACATGCTTTGTGTTATGCACCAAATTTAATTTATGTGGCGTATATACGAACTATTTGACATATCATATCATGAATAATATATTAGTAATGATATTTTATGATCATTTAAAAGCCCCCTTTTTCAATTGTTTTTTAGGAAAATGCTACTCAAGTTGAAAGCGTTATTTATCTCAAAATATAATTTTGTGTGACATGTTTATGTTATTGAAAATTTTTTATTTAAATTGGTAATAACTTCCCATGTAAATATATTTGTCACATATTTTTTTTATTTATCATAAATTCAAATCCAAATCATTTCCATTTCATGAAATGGGTTTTTACTTAGATGTTACCTCAATTTTATATCTTTTTAATAACACAACTTTTATTCATTTACTTATGATCCTTCCTCTTGTAATTATTTCACATAAGTTGGGTACATTATACCCATTGATTATATTTTTTGGGAATTTATTTATTCAAATTTATACCACATATAATCCCTTTTAAAATATTTATTACTTCAACGAATATGTTTCTATTATGGGATATTTATAATTCTAGTCCCTCTTACTTGAGTTATATTATGTTATAATGAACTTATTTATTCAATTCATGGGTCCTTCCTCTTTAATTATTTATTACATGGTAATTTATTTAACTACATAGGGAAATAAGATACTTTAATAGAAATGATTTTTTTATTATCATGTGAGTTTTGAACAAATCTGTTTTGAAAATAATAAATATTGGTTTTCGTTTAACTCTCATATGTTTTGTCTTCCACACTCTTCCCATTTCATCAGGATAAATTTATGTCGTTTAAGGATATTTTAATAAATAATATTTTAAAATACATAGTTTAAAAAAAAATTCAAGTCACATTTTCAAACATTACCCTGTAATGTGGCATGTAAATTTCTATTTGACGTCAATGTTAAAAAAAGTTCTAAATTATCTTTTCTATTATCACATACATTTACCTTATCCTTTCCAAAATTATTTTGCCTAATGTGGAATATTTTTCTTCATTTACACCCTAATATATATATTTATCATTTATAGGATTTATTTTATTATATAAAATAATAATATTCTTGATCCTTTATTTATTTGATATCGTTCTATGTATTCTATTTGTGAAGGTGGTTTTTATTGATGTCAATATCCTTCTAAGTTTAATTTTTTTCAATAGGTTTATGTTTTTTATCTATCCACCTTATTATTCTATATGGATTAAGATAATGTTATTCCAAAATTTAATTAACCATATACTTATACTCTATATGGTTTTAGCTTGATGGATTCTTACATAAAAGTATATTTCATTTAATGATTAGGGAACTATTGACAATCCATATATTTTCTATTCTGTTGATTACTTAGGAAATAATTCTATGAATTGTTTAACTATGCACCTTCTTCCTTTGGATAGGTTATGATCATGTTATATATTTTATTAAAATGTGGAATTCTATTATAATTCATTTTTTTAATACAGATAAATATTGGCACATTCACTATTTATTTTTTTACCATCAACTTTCTTTCTTCATATGTGTTATGATCATGTTATATCTTTTATTTACATGCATAATGGCATTGTTTTTTTATTTTTTTTATTTTAATATTGAATATTATTAGAAAATGTGATTATGTATTCTTTATTCATTTTCTCATATGATGAATGCATTTGAAATAAATAAGTGATGGTTGGGGATCAACATTATATATCCCCTCGGTGCACTAATAGGTCTCATGAGATAACAATTATTGATTTTGGTATATAACTCTCCCCATTCAATATTTTGACATGGAACAAAGCATTGAAATCAAGTTTTGATGTCCCGATTTATGAATTCCTATATTATAAGATCTGAAATTATTATTATGCTTGTTTTTATTTATTTTCATGGATATAGAATGATCACAATTTCATTTGGTTATGGAATTATGCATATTAGATACTAATGCCCAAATATTTATTCTATTATTTCCTCTTTTATATTTTTTTTCCTTACTAAGCATTTGAGATCACCACTTCTTATGTTTCCATTTCTCCAATATATGAGGAAAATTATTACATGTGATATGATTAATAGGATAACCTGGGTAGAAATTTTTTTGGGATATGTTAAAGACATCTCATAAATTAACTATTTTATTATTGTGAAAAATATCCTAATATTTAGAATGAAGAGATGATTATTTTGTTTATTTTTTAAAAATTCTCTAAATTAATAAATCTATGATATCATGGGAATGCCTGTAATGAAATGTTATCAATAAGTACATTAATTATCAATCAGTTAGGTATAGATAATTATAATAGAATGTGATTCCAAGTAAACTATAAACCTCTTCCATGTTTTTGGGTATAACCTAAGATAAAACATCATCAATATTTGATAATTCCACAGTCACATCCTATTAAGACGCCACAAATCAAAGAAAGTGAACCTCTCACTTCCAAAACATGAACTTGGATAGATTACTATAGATATGGTGGTTCCATAGAACCTATAGTATAGAATTATGTTTCTTGGAATGATCCTCCATTTAATTTGAATATATGAGTATTTCATCAATGAATTTGACAATAAATTTGTCTTGGTACTCCTTGAATATATATTTTATGAGCCCAATAAACACAACTGGTGAATTCATGATGCCAACTTATAATAATATAAACGCAATTTGTCCATTCATACATTGAAAAGTAGTAATTCAAATATGCTACTTCTTTACCCACATATCGTGATATCCAAATTGCATATCAACATTTGAAATCCAACAAGACCCTTTTAACTTTTCAAATAGTTTGTTTGTCCTTAGAAGATGGTAACGGTTCTTGAACATCACATGGTTAAACCTACAATAGTCCATACACAACCTTATACAATAACCCACAGTATTAGTGAATAAAAATGGTGCAAACCAAGGATATAAATTTGGTTGGATAAGGTTCCTCTGTTGTAAGTCATCAATCTGAATTTCCGACTCACGCAACTTCATGATTGTAGTATAATAATATGTTGTCAAAATCAGTTATGCATCCCATTATTAATCTATACCAAACTCGACGTCACAATGAAGGGTTAGCATCATAACCTTATCCCTGAATATATAATGGAAATCTTCAATAACTTTGGGATCCTTAATTCCCTAAAACTCTACATAAAACACTACCTACTAAAATAAAAGATAATCCACACGTCTAACACCCATAAAATAACCATTGTCGCTAATAAACACCACTCACCAACATTATCCTCAAAAAAAATTACTACCCTGTAGAATTATTCAATAACTACACATATATATTATAGAAAATATATGAAATGGTTGTAATTTAATGTCTGTATCTATAACCAGAATAAATCACCCATCAACTAATTCGGCTTGATAATCAATTAACACCATCATCTTGTATCAAACAACACTTCTTCACCACTAGATTTAATGGATAACATTGTTAGAATGGGAAGTCTCTCCACAAACTGCCCAAATCCATTAACCAAACTATGTGTCATAAATGATTAAGAATCTAAAAAATCACACAAATATGAAACTATAGTTAAATAAAAACATCTTATTCCTTGAAAAATATTTGGATCCTTCCATGTGGACTCATCTATGGAATGATTATATATTCTCTCATATCCTTTTCCTCAATACTAGTAAAATCTATATCCATGTTCCATTTTGGGTCCTTGAGGATGAGGACAGTCGTTGGGTAGTCTTGTACGAGCTTCATATCCTCTTAGATGAACATAAGTATACTAACCTATCTATTTAACAAATACTTGTCGTCCAGGCTATTGATACTACCATGGGGAATCTACAGATGCTTCTATAAAGACACCTAATAGCATATGTAAAACTAACAACCCTAAAAATATAGGCACTAAGACTAATGTTGAACATAACATTAAAAATATAAACATACCTTCATGGATATCCCAGCATATTCTTGAGAACATATAGCCCATAAATACATGATGTAGGCAACTTAAACTGACACCATATTGAAAAAAACACTACTACCCAAAAATTTGTGATCCCCTGCCAAAATGTTTTATCCTAAGAATCTCTATTAAACTCCATCTCAAGTCACTTCTCCCTATGAATGGGTCCACTTGATCAATTTCTCATTTTTCTCCATTTCCAAGTATGTAGGAAGTGAAATAGAGTGACTATATATCATATAGATTTATAAATATTATCATAAAGATCCCATTCTCTGAAATCCTCGTCTATGAGGAGATCAAGAGAAGAAAATAGGAGATCTTTTACCTTGATCATAATGTCCTACAAGCTCTAGATCCTTTAATAAAGGGAGAGATACTCTTACATATTTTCCTCCTTTTCCACAAATGAAAAAAACTATGAATGGAACACCTTATAGAATTAATCCTAGAAAAAATCAACATCCTTACACTCTCTAAAAAATAGAATCCACAACGAATGTTCAACCCCTAAAATTTGACTATCCAAAAATAGAACCAAGTATATATCATAGAACTGAATCAAACTGAAGTTTATTTCATACTCTTATATCTATTACTCTTTTTCTATGTCAATAAGGATCCCCTTACACTTTTTTTTGAATCTTTTGATAGAAATTAAAAAATTTCTTCTTCAATTACTCATTCTATTATGTCAAATAAATCCTATGATGATCAAATTAAGTATCCTATTAAACCTCTCCTCTCGTATTTATACATGGATGAAAACAAAGACCCATTTTTGAAAACAATCTATAAGTGGAGTCCAAGAGTTGATAGAATAAAAAAAATTAGATTAATTTATTTATTTTTAGTTCAATATCTTAATATCACCCCATTAAATCACAATATCAAACAAACAAGATTCAGGTACCTATCCTATGTTTGTACCATAAATTTAGCATCACTTCACATAACACATTCATAAAACATTAGAACCATGTTTTAGATCATGGGGGACCCAAAATCTGGTGTCCTAGCTATTCTAACAATCTTATATCATGAACCAAGATCAGAGGTAATTATTTACCTATCAATACACAAATTCCTATTAAGTTCATAACATCATTCCCCATATTATCCATCAATGAAAATACTTAATTCTACTCTATCATGACCCCCCCTCCCGAAACGGGTTCCCCTTTTCGGCTAGAAATGAATAGAATGAGCGAACCTTGAGTCATACCTCTAGTACGTACCATGGTGTAAACTATAACCAAGGATATATAATATTTTAATTAGAGTAATTAGCCTTAATATAAATTAATATAAAATAGATATGATAAATAACCACCCAAAAAACTCTGACATATAAAATAAACAAACTAATCCATCCCACAATACATTTCATGAAATATAAATGAAAGTATCAAATATAATAAAGTTATATGAAAAAACTAAGGAAGTGACTAAAATATCCATGCAATTATTGTCCATATTAGTCTATAAAAACCTCTTAGAAACCTAAAAATAATTTTATATACATATACAGTGATCATAACATGTATACTCATTTGGATACTCCCAAAGGTCTCTCATGTAAATGTGAAAAGATAATTCCAATTCACCAATGAGAAAATAATTGAATTAATAAACACCTTAGTAGGACAACTAAGAATATTAACCACACTAAGTCTCACTCGAACGATAACACATCCAATATAGTAAATTTATTTCAATGAACAAAGATATAGTCACCCCATATCCATTACCCCCCCACTAAGTTGTCACATCGATTCCCCAACATCAGACATCGTGTACACTCATCCCTTCCATTAGATAGGCATCACATATTAAGTCATATATAATGTAGTGTGGGCCATACCCTACCTACTCTAGCCTCCCATAAGGCCCAAAATAAGGTTCTAGATTATTTATATATCTACACATAAAATGAAACTACCACATAATAATCTTTTTCACCATTAATCTAATTGTAACCTTATAACTGGTGTAGTAGGGTGCCATGAACATGAAGTACATCAACCTTTTTTCCTCCCCCCATTATGTATATACCCCACCACATATCACATCCATTCATCATCCAGAATCTCCACTATTTTTTCCATCACAAATCAGTACTCATCACTAACTGGTTACTACTATCACATACTAATACTGAGGGAAGAGTGGGGAATATGGGGGAAACATCCATATATTCCATCACCAACATTGATATTAGGGAAAACACCCCCAAAATACATTTTTATTTCAATATGTTGTACTCAATTTGGGTGGGTTGAATATATAAATAATATGAAAATATAAGGATAGAAGATAGAACACAATACCCAAAAAAATTGTTCACATCCAACTATACTATAATATCCCACAATGATACTATATCATCAAATGACATATTCCACCAATAGAATATGCCACCAACATCAACTCACCAAATGAATAATCTAGACACCCATATTCAAAAATTAATCTTATATCTTTATAATATAACCATTTAATGGATTTTATGACTAATGAAAATGGGGTTTTTCAATATATTCAATCCCATATTTAATAAATAACACTCTATCCACCACTCATAATTAATGTAATTTATTAATAAAAGTGTAGTCCAACAAATAATATCCATTTTTTAATTTGAAATCAATCTTATTTAGTTTCCATACAACTTATATTTTAATTCCAATATAAAGAGAATCATTACATAGTTACTGAACTATGATAAAAACCTTACCAAACAACAAAACCACCCATTTTTCTCACACTAACCATGATAAATATACATCTAATCCATTAAAACATCTCACTAATAATATCACAATGGCCACTAACTAGCCACTACAACAAACCATCAACTCATTCCAATAAAACCAACCACAACCCCGTTACCCGTGATATTTTTCCTCCCAAACCAGTCACAATTATAACTATATAAACCCCAGTAAAATCTACCCAACTATAAAAAACACATGAAACACACTATCATGGAATAACAAAATATTTCATTCTTAAAAAACAATGTTCAATTTGTCCTCTAAATATGGCTAAAATAATATTTCATTATTTAAAAAATTTATATTTTATTATAATTTTTTTGTTTATACCCCTACCATATTATATTCATATAAGTGATTAACATTTTTTGAGAAGTGAGTTCAATTGGTCCCATTTAACGTCATTAAATTAGTTTAACATTTATAAACTATGAAAAACATGTTACCATGAAATAAAATAACATAAAATATATAAAACTCATGTGATAACCCTTTTCCTTTTCATTTATAATTTAATCTATTCCATTATCTTATTATTTCAATCCATACTTTCAACCCAAATGGATAAAGTAGTAGGCTAGTCTAAATAGTTGCATAAAATATATATAAAACAAGGATCCAAAACCTCATTTTTAAGTTTATTATTGTTAGATCTTGAATAAAGGATAGAGTATCAACCACCACCAAAAATTAAGGGAGACACAATGAAACCTATCCAGATGAACAAACATTAATATTTATTAGAATCTTATCTAAAAATAGAGTTTCTCCATTAAAACAAACATCTAGGATGAAAAAGGATAAGAAGAATATAGAGAAAAGGGAAATATGTTGAGTACCTTGATCCAAGAATTCTACCATGCCAAATAAATGGGTTATATTCTTAAGAGGTGTGAGTGGGGATTATTTTGGGTAATTGGAGTTAACTATGTTGTGAGACAATAAGTGAAAATTCAAATTAAAGAGATGTAAGACCTAAATTTATAGAGTAATGTTAAAAGTCTCCCTACCATGATGTAGTAAATAATAATACACCCATAGTGCTTAATAATCAAAAGAATATCTAGAATTAATGATTTTTTAACCCTATATTCTTTCTTTTTTTAATAACTATATAAAATAATATTTACTATAACAATAGTTTGATGCATGACATGGTGATAAATGCTCGGGTTTTTAACCCACCATGCCATTTTTTATGTCATGGTGGTCTCCTCAATGACTATTTCTGATACTATGTCACATCGATTAGTATACCTAGACACCCTCTTTAAAATAATCTCCATATATTATTTTACTAGACTATTTTTCACAGGTGTACATACCATGTGAAACACTCTCTAAAACAGTCATTCAAATCATTTTTCATGTTATAGTACACTCAAACCGAAAACATCCAACCCTAACATTATATAAAAAATATATGACAATTATGAGAAGCCTAAACTTATAAAATTTATGTTATACTATTATAAATAGCTCAACACAAATTTTAAAATAGAAAAATATGCATTTTCAGTAACCTTGGTGGTCCATACACTACATGACCATCCCAATGCTTGGGATTCAAATTGACCTTCAAAAAAAGACTGGCATCACACCCACTAATATAGAGTAGTGGCCCTCTAAATGGCCTTAAACTCATCTATAGCCTTCAAAAAACCAACAAACTCTCTCTTGAAACATTTAAGACCATGGAAACCCTAATGAAAGGGTTTGAGAATATAGGCCTTTATATAAAGCATGAAAATTATATCGTAGTGTCTCATGAAATCCAACAAAAAAAGTTCTACATTTTAGGAACTAGTTTCTTATAAAATTTTATTCCTCTAATTTATAACCAATTATACAAAAATGTTTATCAAAAGTAAAGGTAATAACCAGTGAAATAAAAATAAATCATCATATAATAATTTAATACATTAGTCTCTAAAAATAGAGTATCATAATGAAAAATCATGTTTAAGTTAAATTATTCCCCAAATAACAAAACCCTAAAACTATTCAATAAAATCCTAGACAATTTTGAAAACAAAAATTAGAATGATTTTATCACATATTATTTCAAAATACATAAAACATGTATCTCTAAACAAAATTTAGTCACTTATAATGTCACATACCATAACATATATATACCGTAATAACATGTCCTCCCCAAATATATAAATCATTTCCCAATAACAATTTACTAATGTTATCAATTAACCTTTTTTACCTGAACAACAAATCACATAGCATCTTTAATCATGTATTTATCCTAAGACCAAATAAAATCTTATGAAATAATATTAATCACCTCAAAATACAAACACATAATTCCTCATAAAGGGTATTAATTCCTTTGAAATTGTGATCAGCCTTAAAATTATTAACCGATGAAAAAAAATATTTTAATATTTTAATCTAATAATAATATATACTGAAAATTTATTTAGACCCTACTCTGATAATAATTATAATTTCCTGATACGCATACACCAATATATGGTTCTAAAAACGTATCCATTACATACTGGTTTTGATACTTTCTAAAGAGAAAAAAAATTAATTACCCTTGATATTTATAACAAAAATTGATTCACTAACATACCCACAAACTTTTAGGTTTTGTGTTTTATAGAATTAATAAAAAACCCATTACCAAATAAAACAAATATATTTTTCATTAAATGTAATTTTACATTATACTAATAAAATATTAATTACCAATGTGTATTAAATATCTTCTAAAAAATTATTCATACATGAAACACTTATAAAAAATTCATACAAAATAATCCTTTTCACAGCCTTAGAAATTTGAAACAAAATAAACCTCAAATAAAATTATCAATTAGTGTAAACATGGCCAATAAAATTTAAGATCATATATTAGCATATGATGATAATGTGGGTTTAAGAACATAATCAAGGTACATGAACACAATATATTGTAATCATACCCAATAAAACAAGGATCTTTATCAAGAGTCATAAAATGAATCTTGTCTTGATACATGATTAATAAGAGTGTGAAAGCATGAGTCAATAATTTTGATCTATACCATTGAAATTTTTTATCTTCTTGGATCTAGAATACAACTGAATAATCTCATAAAAAATATAAAAGAAAAAAATTATTATAAAAGTAACTTGGGAAATCATTTTCATATCACTTTTATCACCCTTACAATCAAATATCCTACACTAATAATTCTGACCACATAACATAAAAGAATCATTAAATAGGATAATCCTAATATCTTCATATAAATAACTTATATATAGTTAAATCTTTTATCATTACCTGATTAGTTTTAATTCTATATTAGACCCTCCAATAATAATATATAATTTTCAAGGACCATAAAATGAATGAAACACATAATATATTTCACTTTAATCACAAAACACATATAAATTTAATCATTCCTTCATAACATTATTAACAGGTGGAATGGAAACATATTTCATATAAACTAACTTAAAATATCATTAAAATCATGTTTGAGAAATAATTCCACAGGAAGTATTATAAAATTTTCTCAAAGAAGTATAAAAAATAATTAAAGTAATTTGACATAGATCAAAAATACATTAATGAAATATGATTTCAAAAAAAAGAATAAATATCACTTTCTTTTGGAAAACATCACACAACTAGGGGAATATAATTTTCATTGAAAAATCATGATAACATCAAAATAATAACTAATGATGAATTATTTTAATGATGGTAGTAAAATACAATAAACAAGTAAATTTTAGCAAAAACAAAATTTTTAAACCTATATAAATAAATTTAAAAATGGACTGTGTAGAATAAATTAAAAGGAATCCACTTTAAAACATTGAAAAAAAGATAAATATAGCTGAAATTTTTATAAAAACATTGAAATATAGATATTAACATTATTTAAATAGTATAACTATATTATATATGAATATAAATGAGTTCGATAAAATTATTCAAATAATTCTGAAAAATATTTCAATGAAAACCTTTTATGAATTCAGAATCAAAATAAATTGAAAAAATAAGTTAAAAAGGAACATTAAACACCTTTAAAAAGATAACAATGATTTAATATATAAAATCGGAGGACATAAGGAAAATTTATATAGAGTCCTTTATAGTTTTGGTAACCTTCGAATTAAAACATCTTTGAGGATAAAATTATAAATAAAACATTAAATATAATGATTAGTGAGAGAATCATGACATGTAATCACAAAATAGGTGGTATATATATCATAAAAAGTATGATAGGTTTATATTTAAAAAAATATCTAAAGGAAGGAAATTTTGAGATGAACAAATATAACACTGAAAAAAATTTAAATAATAATCAATCAGTTAATTAATTATGTGAAAAAATGTAAATATTCCTAAAAAAAGTGTAAATACATAATAAAAATTTATTTTTCATAAAACATAAAATATTGTAAAAATATTTTCAGTGAAGAAGTGATATAAACCTATGAAAAGAAATTGATTTAAGAATAACCTTATCTCATACATCGTCTTTGTCGAGTGTGCACTAACAAACCTATAAAATAAATTTATTTTTATTATTCATATAACTAACAACAATATTCATAGTTATTTTACATTATTCCATCAATGTAACATTCTTTATTACCAATGTATTAGTGGTTTATTGATAAAATTAATATTCATGTGTTAACCATTTTGTTTTCTTACAAGCGTCGGTTTGCTAATTCCCATAAATGAGTCTTGTACAATAATTAATAACCTCTCAAATTTTAATTGTAACTAAATTCAACTGGTTTATATATTTCATTAGTTACATGGCCATTTTACATAACCTTTAAATTAAATAATATTTATGACATAAAATAAACATTAAAATATGAGATGAATTATGTGTATCTATTTGAATATATAAATTATTTTGCATAATTTTATAAACATATATTAATTTTTTAAAGAAAATTAATAATACATAGAAGTGATATTTAAAACAAACACAAATTTTCAAAGTGATAGTAGGTAGATCAGTTACCTTATCGTACATCATCACAACTGGAGAGCCACATGGTGGTTTGTGCATCTCAACATAATTTACAAACTGTGTGAAGGGAAGAGTGGAAATGAAAAAAATGGTTCAATAATCCGTCATTATTCTTTGATCTAAATCCTTCGAAAAACATCAATTGAGTTCGAATTTTAAAATAATATTTTCAATAATATATTTTTCAAAATATTAAACTTATGAAAAATAAAAATAATTGTTTCAAAATATCCGAATAATTGTCACAAAATAAAAAAAAATGTTACCTAAGTGGGGATCTACTTGTCCTCAACAAAACATTTATATCCACCTCAAAGATTGTGAAACTCAAATATTTTTTTGGTTCTCAACCATAACAACAAATCCAAAACTTAGAAAGGATAGAGTTATATTTATACTTTTTAAATGAGCCAAGACCATGGAAAAAACCCAAACACAGATTAAAACATACCTAAATAACATCCCCCCATCCTAAGAAAAACTATGGTTATGGGAATTCTATATTGGGATCCATTTAGGGTATATAAATTATTCAAATTTTTACCATATATGGGTAAATAATTTTAAATATTAAATTTGGAATTGATATTCATTTGGTTCCCACAATACAACATTAAATATTTTGGCTATTAGAAAACAATAAAAAAATATAAATAAAAAATCTATGGTTTTGAAGAATTTTTTTTTCTATATTACTGGTGTATGACTCAAACCACTCATGCTCGATCAATGGTAATTGAAGATACTTATACATTAGTTTATAATCCCATAGTTATGTTTGATTTATTTATATTGAGATTATCATTAATGTTTTAATTAGTTATCTAATAATTGAATGAGAATGAATAGACATAGTTCAATGGTGAGGTCTAATGAATACCACATGAAATGATTATAAAAAAATATAGACTTACATAGGAATATAGAGTTATCTATACTATTGTGAAGAAACCAATACAAGATAAAAAATAAGAGGTAAAATTATATTTTATTTAAGGTGATACAAAATACTAGACAATTCTATGGCATTAAAGTTAAACACCCTCATGGAATACTGTCGACTTTTCTCTAGATATTCAATACATTCAAGAATTAATGTTTTTTTCTGATTTGATCTGGTTTAGACTTGTTTAGGTGACCCTAAATGATATATAAATTGATATTTTCATAGGATTTACCTCTATTTCAAAAATTATATGGGATGATATTATAGGTAAATTTCTAGAAAAACACTTCCAACTCATGAAAATGGATATAATCCATAATGAATTTAATGGAATTTCAAAAAGGAACTTTATTTCAGCTTAAAGTAATGTTAATGATTTAATGATATTATTATAAATTTATCATTCTATGGGTTATAAATGTAGATGCAGTTAAATATAATTTTCTTGTATTTAAACATTAATTCATCAACTATGGTATATACTAAAAATAGAGTAGGACTGAAAATAAATACCTGACTCATTACACAAGTGATGTTGGTATAATTTTCATGAAATTTTTATATGTATAAAGAAGAGAGAGGTCCACCAAAATTGGTACCCATAATTTGGATGAAACTTTAATGCCCAGTCTTGACATACATTAACATTTCATAAATTTTGTGGAATATATGAAACATTAAAAAAACAGATGCATGAAGACAGTACTTGTCTCGTGGATTTGGAAACATGGAAACATAAAAAATAGTATATTAATGAGCTAAATTATCTCCCAGTATGTTCTTATTGACTAGAACCATTCTTAGACACCTCAAAAATAATATATATCTTCATACCCTGGGGAAGGAAACTTAAAAATTGGTGAGCTAAAATTCTCATTAAAGGTAAACTTGTGAGGCATGTAAGCATAATAATATTAATATTTGCTTCAGAACATGATCATTAAAATTTAATATCATACCATTCATATCAAATATCATATACATGACTCATAGAAAAATGCATGAAAGATTATAATACTTGAATAAAAAATAGATAAATAACATAATCCATGAATGTATAATTTTGTAATGAAACATGTAATTATTATAGACACATAATCAAATAATGATTTTCATAGTATCCAAGGAAACTCTTACAATACCATATTAGTAGTCATGTCTCACTCTCTTGGATATATTAGTAGTCAAGGTTCATTCACAAAACCGTATTATTCTATCTCATGATATATAAATATTTACCCAATTCATTAGACAGATATATAGGTCCCACTCATCTCATAATGAAATCATACATACATGTTCCAAAAGATGATAAATAATAATATCATAACTCATTAAATAAAATAGGTATTATAAACATGTAGTAATATCATAACATATGGAATGATACGGGGTTCATAATCATTTCTCCATAAACATAACCCATGAAATGAAGCGGGTTTTAAAAGCACATAAACCATAAAAAAGAAATGTGTTTCATCAACATATTTCCATAAAAACATATTCCATTAGGAGAAATGATATTAATTTTAAAATTTAATAAATTCCCCATAAATTAATTAGTAATAACAATGAATGTTATCATAGATGGAAAATTATTTTGAAAGATCTTTTTAAAAACATTTCATGAAGAAAATATCCTTTCTTATTTGAAAAAATGTTTTTATAACATAAAAGCACTTGGAAACCATTTTCATTGAAAATATATTTTAAAACATATAAAATAATCATTTAAATAAATAGAAAAAAAATTTAAATAATTTTTCATTGAAAATTATATTTAATTATCTTTTGAAAACATTTTTCAAAACATTTTTGAAAACATTGTTTTTTGATACAAAGATTTTTGACTGAAGAGAGATACAGTCATATTTTACATAAAAATATTATATTAAGTACCAAATAATAGAAAAAAATGTTATTAACACAAGAGGAAATATGGAATTAAAATGTGACAACTATAATCATGTGTGTTCTTGTTAGATGGATCGTAATATTTCATCAAAGACGCATAGTCATTAACAATCTCAAAAAATAACGAGATTGTTTAAATAATCTTTTACCACTTGTTTACCTGGGGTCATACTCTTCATTTAGTAAAATTAGATTACAATATTCTTAAAATAACACGAAATTAATTATATAACATTGAATTATATACACCTCAAATAATAATTTATGTGCATAACAGTATATGAGTCTCCAACAAGGCAATTCAAGATGAAATATTTTTTTTACTGATTTGGTATCTTTGAAACTCAAAAAACGATATATAAATTTCATAAAATGGATATGTTAATACCAATAAATTTACGTAAAAAAATAAAATAAAATTATTGGAATTAAATACACCACACAAAAGGAAGGACTGGCGAACATTATGTGTATCTCATGAAAATAAAAAGTGAGAAGAAATCTCATTACCTTGTGTCTTGACTCTCATTGTAGTCACTAAAAACACCTATATAATAAATATAACATTATTTTAAATATTTTAAATAACCATATACTTAAATATAATATCGTATATGTTTTTATTATGACCATATATTACCCAATTTTTATCTATCTAATGTTAGGGTTTCACTTCAGGTAATATTCCCTTTCTTATTCACATGTCTTAATTTATTATATTTTTGGTCCTTGTACATATATAATGATTAAATAATGTGAAAATTAATATAAATATCACTTATATTAAGTATATTTATATTATTGTAATCTATATAATATAGAATTATGAAAAAGAATATGTTGTTCATGGAAACAGTAAGTTGTACATACACATGAACATTGTTTCGGTTTTTATCGTCGTATTGAAAGAAAGTAGGTAAATAACATATGTATATATATTTATATCTATATATAATATTTAAAGTATAATTATTTTATCATATTTATCATATAAGTTCATTAAAAACATCATTAATATATTTTATGTGGTGTGTCAATGAATCACATCGCTTTGAGGGGCGGTAATCCACACTTACTCAAATGAGATTATCATATTAACAAAAAATTGAAAGTAAAAAGTTATGTGTTTTAAAAAAGTAATAAATAATATTAAAGGAATAATAAATTTCATATATAAAATATATAAATATAATTTCCATCATAATGGCTGCCATGATATGTGGTAAGTGAAAAATGAACAATGGGCATTTCGTTAGGTAGAAGTTCTTCGTATACAGAAACTATATGTTTGTTACCCATTAAATGGATGTGTGTATATTTATAGATAAAAAAATTATAATAACAACATATTATAATATTTTTACACTATTTTTTCATAGAATTTTGAAATAAATAGATTGTATGGGTGGATAAGGAAAACAATATAAAGGAGATTAAGAGAAGATGTTACCTCTTAATCAATAAAATGATTTTGATTTTGCGAAAAAGGCTTCCTTGGGTTTCCTTATAACAATGTTAATTATTTTAGGAGTAATATATGGATTTTTTGAAGTGTATTTGGTAGTTATTGGCTGAAAATAAGATATTTTAGAGGGGTGGGGAAGCTGGAGAGTTGGTTACTTTTTATTGGGAAGGAAAAGGAATCACTTGAAATGTTTAGAAACAGGTTAGGAGTACAAAATATATCACCTGAAAAAAGATGAACCAAAAAAATAAACTCATTAATGGAAGTTTTATGGATGAAATATTGAAATATAATGGGTGTTGGTGCAACATCCTGGATCTGGGTGCCGCCTAAAGGTTCCCTGAACCCAGTTGGTCACATGACCTCAAACGCATTTCCCCAAACTCTAGTGGTTGTCAACTAGTAGCGAGGGATAAGGTGTGATAATGGAGAAACCATGCCCTCATTTGAAGACTATAAATAGCATAAAAAATAGTAATCAGTAGCATAGTTAGTAATAAGTAAAAAGGTAAATAGTGGGAGACTGATGAAAATCCTACCAAAGCCACAATATATATATATATATTATGCAAGGAATATGTATTGAAGAAAATATCCAAGAAATCACAATGGTAGAAAAAAATACATAAATTAATGTACAAAAGAAAAAAATTAATCTCCAGCATCATTTCAAGCCACAGCTTGGTCTCATGCTCACCAGCTCCAACAGCAATCAAATACCTAATGAAGAAGTGTAATTTCCCTTATCGATACCTGCAATCATATAATCTATTTGGGACCAAATTAAAGACCCAAATAGGGTGTGAGATGATTCCCAGTGGGAAACCACCAAAATATCTAGGCCTAACTATCCGTGAATATATATAGCAGGTAATATGAAATAATAGAGCAATAAACATAGAAGTACTCAAAAGTAAAAAATCATATAGTTTTCAATTAGATTCATTTAACATTTATTATTCATCCTTTAAATCATGTAACCCCATGATCTAGCGTAAGCTGTGTATCCACCATGTAAAGTAACCATAATACACATCTTGTAAGACCATCTAAACAAATCAAGTAAAATCGAGTCCAAGCTTGTGATTTTTCTTAGAAAACTCGTCAAAATCATTTAGGTATTCAAAAACAACCCCTTGGGAAAGTTCTCAAAGTCTGACCCCTCTGGTCTAACATGACATCAATTCATTAAATAACGACCATATGGGAATCTCTCATGGTATATCCCCTTTGATCTAACACAACAATGATAAATTAAATAAAGACCCTCTATGAAACTCTCACGGTATAACCCCTTTGGTCTAAAATAACATCAATAATTTTAAATGACCACCTGGGTAAGCTCTCACAGTCTAAAACCATATATCATGGTTTTATTTAATCAAAAAAACTACATGGGAAGCTCTAACGATCTAACCCTTTCGGGAAGCTCTCACAGTCCAATCCCCCTTGGTCAACATTCAAAATGCATATCACAGGAATTTCATATAATCAGTAACTCCATACAAACATAAAAAGGCATGGGTAACAAGGCAAGACTAACAGGGATTCTAGACCAAACAGCCATAAACAAAAAATAGGAAAAACGCACCCATATGGTGTCCCATAAAAAGGTATATAACCTTATGCATAAGAAACAATATTTTTTTATCAATCAATCGAACCATATAAAGTAATAAACATGGTTAAATTCTAAGTGAAGAAATACCCCAAACATATGTATATGGAAATTTTAGTCATATAATCCAAGACAAATAATGAAAGCCACAAAACCACCTACCTCAATGTTGTATGATCTATATACTTGAACGTCACCCCTTATATCGGCCTAGATTGGAATATATCTACAAAATAGTGAACAAACATAACCTTGAATAACTCACAATAGATGGTGAATCAGGAATAGTGGATCTAGGGGTCTTGAGAACTCACCGGAGGGATTCTGACTCATCTAACGGTGTCTCAATCGGAGCTCGGACAGAGAATTGGGAGGGGTTCAGAATTGTTGAGCCATTCCACTAAACTTCTGTATGAACCATGTCTATAAGAAGACATTTCTGGATATGAGACACAACCCTAGTCTGATTTATCAAATAAAATGAAAATGAAACAGCGTGTTCAATAAAACTATGTGCCATGTACTAACCTTAACTGGCCCCCAATTTAAGAGGGTCTTCCAGATCACCACATAACCATGTACTCAGTCGTCACACTGTCAGTACGCGGTTGTATGTGGAATGATAGGTACACGACGTGTACATGGAAGTACATGGTGTGTACATAGAAAAAACCCCATTTCTTACTTTTTCCTCAAAACAACCCGAAATCAGGATCCAAACATGAATATAAGATACGGGTTCTTAAAAACTTTCCCCCTTAAAACAATTCGTCCCTGAATTACCCTTCCTATGGTGGTTAAAAAGAATCTTTGAAAAAAATTGGCCACTATGATCGTACATCATCCTCCCTCTCCCAAGTCTCATCATTCAAAAGTTCATACTACCATAAAACCCATAACAAAAGAACAGACTAGCCACAGAGAACCTTCGTGCTATGGTCCACAGTCCAAATAGGGTTCTCCTCAAAGCATGCATCCACCTCCAATTCAACCTCCTCGGGTTGTAAAACATGAGACATGTTTAGAAATTATTATCGTAATTGAGAAACAATAAATATATCATGCATGGACTGGTACCTCTGAGGTTATTAAAACTGATAGGAAACTGGCCTGACTCTCTCCAAAACCTCAAATAGTCCGATGTATCTTGGTGAAAGCTTCACTTTTCTATTAATCCTCTTATGTACCAACTTCGGTGTGACACGTAGAAAAACATGATCTCTATCCTTGAACTACATATTTCATCTCCGTTGATCATCATAATATTTATATCTAGACATTGTAGTATCCATTCTCTTCTGAATAAACTCCACCTACTCAGTGGTCTCCTAGACAAGATGAGATCCCAACATAGCTATATCTCTTACTTCCATCCAACATAGCGGTGATTAGTATGTCCTACCAAACAAATACTCATAAGGTGTCATCTAAATTGTTTCTAAGAAACTATTATTGTAGAAAAACTCCACTTGAGGTATATTTCTCTCCCAAGATCCCCCAAAATTTAGGAAGCATTCTATAAGAATGTCCTCAAAAACCTAAATCGTGCATTTAGACTAGCCATTTTTTAGGGATATTAGGTTGTACTCAGAAGTACCTGTGTACCCAAATCCCTCTGTTGTCCCTTCCAAACACAAGAAGTATACTGGGCATCCCTATATGAAATAATGGAGTATGAAACCCCATGAAAATGCACAATCTATCAGATGTACAACTTTACAAGATCATCAACACTAATGGATTCCTTGATCAGCATGAAATGTGAAACATTTGTGAGTCTATCAAAAATAATCCATACAACATCATTTTCTCAAGGTGACCTCGGTAATATTGTTACTACATCCATCTTCATACCTGGACACCAATACTAACGATGTAAATCTCGACACATCTTGGTGACACCAGGATAAACTACCCATATTGGGGCACGAAAATCTCAAAATAGATTCTCTCGTATGTCTTCTGACACTGATACATTCCCATGATAACAAAAAACCTCATCCTCACCCACGTTCCCCCTTGGAGTGGGGTCATTTCATGATATACTCTCTTATAGGTCTTGTCCCTTGGAATCTGATAGTTTTATCATTCTTAGTTGATCCATAAGTGTAGTGGTAACAGCTATAGAAGAATGAAATTTCTATCCCTGTTTGTCGTGCACCTCCAAGTGCATCTCAGAGAACATACCCATAAGTTTTCACTCAATTATAGCCTCATGAACTTCCTGTATATGAGTCCACTTTCTTAAATTATCATCCACTGTGTTTCCTTTCCCTATTGTGTAGGCAAGCTCAATGTCAAATGACTGATGGTACTCAAACTACCTTCGCTATCTCAAATTCAGATCTCATTGAGTAAATATATAAATGAAGATTTTGAGTTCTGTTTACACCAAAAAATGCTATCCCAAAAGATAAATTCACCAACAACACAAATCATGCACAACTGCATCTAACTTGACATCATGCATCAGGTAATTCCTCTCATGTGGACTCAATTGACGAGACCCATATGTAATGACTCCCACCCCTACATAAGCCCTACTCTTAGCCTGATACTTGATGCATCATAGTAAATGGTGTAACTCTTGTCTGGATCTAGAAAACTCATTATTGGTGCTGAAGTAAATCTCCCTTTCAACTCCTAAAAGGCTAAATTGTAGGAATCTATCCACAGGTACATCATCCCCTTCTTAGTGAGGCCCATCAATTGTTTTTCTAAGTGTGAAAAGTCCAGAATAATGTGTCTGTTGTAACCATCAAACCCTAGAAAACTCCATGACTCAAAGAATTTCTTCGTCTACTCCTAGGAAACTACCACTCTCACCTTCTCTAGGTCTAATGATACTCCTTTATCTGAGATTACATGACCCAAAAAAGTTAGTTTGGTCCATATAAAAGTGGAACTTTGAGAGCTTAGCATATAAATGATCCTCTCTCAGTGTACTCAATATGGTCTCATAATGGATGGCATGGTCGTGTCGAGTGTGAGAGTACACAAATATATAGTCCAAAAATATTACAACAAAATAATCCAAGTTAGGATGGGACACATTGTTCATTAGGTTTGTGAAAACTAATGGTGCATTCATGAGACCGAATGGCATAACCAAACACTCAAATAGACCATACATGATCCAAAAGTCTATAATAGGTATATCTGATGGTCTAAAATGCCGCTGATGATATCCTAATATAAATTCAATCTTCAAGAACACTTGGGATCTTCAAAGATGATCAAATAGATCATCAATCCTCAGCAAGGGATATCGATTATTGACCGTCAACTGGTCCAGTTTCTAAAAATCCATACAAATTATGTGAGTACTGTATTCTTTCTTCGCAAAAAGTATAGGCAAACCCCAAAGAGAATTATAGGTTCAAATGAAACCCTTTGCATACCACTCCTCTAACAGCTTATTGAGATCTTTTAACTCTTGTATATCCATTCTATACAGAGTAATGGACATCAGTGTCGCTCCTGGAATAAGCTTAATAGAGAAATCCACCTCTCACTCTAGAGGTAAACCTAAAGAGTCGTCTAGAAAGACATCTCTCAAATTATCCACCACAAGAGGAAATTCCATACGTGAATTCCCCTAGTCATCTATATATAAACTAGAAATATTTTCTATTATTCCACCCAACCCATGATTCTTGGGTCCAGTACTTCTCGCGTAGACATTCCATTCACCCTTGTGTAGAAAATTTTCTTCCTCTGGTGATGTGAAAATCTCCATGTGCTGATAAAATTAATCAAAGTCCTAAAAAGAGACCAACTAGTCCATCATAATAACGACATTAAATCCTATAATCTATTATACATATAGGAACCATAACCCACCAACCAAAAGATGAAAATCCTTGCACTGATGTAAACTAGTCATCTTAATCCTTATAGGAGTGTATATCATCATAACATCAAAAGAAGAAAAGATATCGAGCCCAAGTCTCTTCACAACAGAAACAGATATAAAAATTTGGGAATCCCCGATATCAAAAAGTTTAGGAGATAAAACTAATGTAACTAGAACTGTACCTCTTACCGTAGAGAGTTTGGGATCCTGCTCCTGCTCTGTTTGTTCCATCGCAAAATTCTAACATGTATTGTGACCCTATGAACCTTCCTGGATACCCTGAGCTGATCCACTTTATTTTCACTAAAAACATATCATCTAGTTATGACAACCATGAACACCTCTTCAGCATCAACGGTCTGACGAACTCCAATTCCCTAACTGATAAAAAACTAGTGGTCTTTCTCTTGATCAGGGAGTCATAACAGATCCCTTCTCACTCACTTCTGGTGAGAACATACTTCAAAAATATAGAATATAGGCCATTTTGTCATAATATCATCACTCAACAGGTTCCCTAGGGAAACGTGGTCTCATATACCAAATCTTCCCATACTGGTAGCACACCACTTGGCTATATGAAGAAACATCCTTTTGGGAATTACATCTATTGGTCGAAGGAGTACCAGCCTTGCATGCTAAACCTCCCTGGCTCGCAACTCCAAACTCCCACAAATTTTTCTCAGTAATCAGTGCCTACCTGACTATAGCAGTCACCATAGTCAACCTAAAAATAGTCACCTATTATTGAATTTCATACATGATACCATCCTCAAATCTCCTTTCCTGTGATAACTCATCCCCTCCCAATATATGTGTGAAACACTGAAGCTATATAAAGTGAGAAGATTAATCCATAACTAAAACAGTGCCCCACTCCAAATTCATGAACTCTTGGGATCAGTCAGATCATAGTGTATTAGGGAAGAAGTAATCATATATGGTCCTTTGAAACTCTTCCAAATTCATATGCTGATGACATCCTGCCTATGAAACAACATCCCACCATCTCTAGGTGAAATCACGTAGCATGTAAGTCGCGAGCTTCACCCTCCTCGCAGGAGGCATCTCCACATTATTGAACATAGAAAGCAGGGACACCAATCGTGAATCTACAGCCTTTGTAACTTCAACTCTAGAAAATTTGGGTGGTTGATGCTACTATAATAACCGCGTCAACTTTACCATAGTCGGGGTAGGATGAGGTGATCCTTTAAAGGTTTGAATCATCCTCATAAATCCTTCACACAACTGTGCATCATCACCAATATATGGTATAATATCTAGTGAAAAAATCGGCATTATGGGAGGATATAATGGTAGTCCTTGATCTACTATTTATGGTGTCTTATCACCGCTTTTTACTAAGAGTATAACCAGAGGATGTTTTGGTGGCATGAATGTGCAAGTTCAGACAAACACATTAGAATAAGAATAAAAAAACTACAACTCATATGTGTAAGAATGAAAACGGTGAAGGAAATCATTCAAGTTTTAAAAAAAGGGGTTACACTGAGTGTTCCCTTAAGCCTTAACATGGGTGTATACCTCTTCCAACCTGGTCATGTAACCACCATACACAAGCTGTGTTCCTTTAGAGACATGGTGTGTACTTGAATATTCATTCCTAAACAACTACTTAAACATAGCTAGAACTAAACAGTTTCTCCTAGTGTAACACTACACAGTGTGCACACCATATACATAGTGTGTACTACAAAGTTCCATTCACCCGTGTCGTCAGTCACATGGATGGATATATAGTCAATTTCAACAAAGTGTGTACTCTATGTACACTACGTGTTCTACCAAAAGTTTACCAACACCATGTCTATACTCACATAGTCTGTCACATAGTCAAAAACTACACGTCGTTTACATACGGTACACAACATGTACTTAAGAATATTCATCTCTTCTATAATAGAAGAACACAAGGTGTATGCTCATAACATCACACTCCATGTTTTCTGGGTTTTTTGGGATTGTAAGACTTTGAAACTTCTTTAGAACCCCATAGTGTTAAAATTAAGCCAAATTCATGACATGTTCCAATCTGTGAGAGCCCATACTCCTTAGGAATCAATGTCTGTCATACTTTTTCATATCATATCGTAATAGAATTAAATTAATGTTCAACATGATCCAAATGATTCTGATCCAAGAGGGCCCATAAAACCTAAGGGACCAAAACTTGGAATTCGTACAACGAATCTATAAATATACCAATACCCTATAAAAATTATAAGTATTCTATCACAGAATATATCACAACAACATGCATATCTAGCACAACATCGAACAAAACAACATGTAATCAGTAATGCTCTATAAATCGAATATCAAGAATGCATGGAATGTGATTTTGAACAACTGTATATATGATGCATGAGATGGAATCCCATCATCTCATTGGGTTTCAATAGAACAAGACCTCAAAAAATATTAATGATAATAGCACAATACATGTGTATCACTTAAAAGTGAAATCAAATCAACTTTAACAATTGAAAACACATAAAATATTTCAATATTCAAGGTAACATGAATTTTAACTATACACAGGGTAGCTACTCCCAGGAAAAAAAAATTTCAAAACACAATTTTATTTTTATTCTTTTCTAATATTCCCAAATAGTAAGACAAAGTATAAAATAAAAATCCTCTGATGTCAGATTATAGCGTCCCGAATCCAGGTGCCGCCCAATGGTTCCATGAACCTAATTGGTCACCTAACCTCATGTGAATTTTCCCAAATGCTAGAGGCTTCCAACTATCAGTGAGGGACAAGGTTTGATAATGGGGAAACTATTCTCCCGTTGCACAACAGAAACAAATAGTAAACAATAGCAGAATCAGTAATACCACAAAAAGGTAAACAAGTGAATACATGATTAAATATAATAGAAGCCATAATATATATATATATATATATATATATATATATATATATATTATTCATGGCATTTGTATCTTAAAATACATCCAAACAACTCCCAAAGATAGAAAGATATAAAAAAACCCAAGTATAAAAGAATCAAGTAAACTCCGGCACCATCGCAAGCCACAACATGGTCCCATGCTCTCCATGTCTAACAACAATCAAGTATTTGATGAAGAATGGTGCTTTCCCTTATCTATACCTAGATTCATATAATATGTTGGGGCCCAAAATCCTGACCCAAATAATGTGTGAGACGAATAACAGTAGGAAACCACCAAAATATGTTTTTTCTAATTGTCAGCGAATATATATAGCAGGTAATATGAAATAATGAAGCCATAAACTAGTAAGTACTGAAAAGTAAACACTACTATAGCTTTCAATTACATTCATTTAACATTAATTATTCATCCATTGAATCATATAACCTTGGGATCCTGTCTAAGCTCTGTATCCCCGAAGTAATATATCTAGAACAGACGACTCATAATTCCATCTAAACAAATAAATTAAGACAAAGTCTGCGATTGTGCTTTGACTTGGATGACTCATCACAATCAATCAATTAATCATAAACGACCACTTGGGAATGTTCTCAAGGTATAACCTCTTTAGTCTAACATAAAATCAATTCAATAGATAAAAACCCTCTAGGAAGCTCTCACAGTCTATCCCCTTTGTTCTAACACAACATCAATCAATTAAATAATGACCCTATGGGAAGCTCTCATGGTTTGACCCCTCTAGTCTAACATAATATCAAAAATTATAAATGACCACCTGGGAAATCTATCACAGTCTAAAACCTTGGGTAAAAGATTCATTTAATCAAATATAAATAACCACATGGGTAAATCTCATGGCCTAACAATTTTGGGAAGCTCTCACAGTACAATCACCCTTTGTCAACATTCACAATACATATCACATGAATTTCATATAATCAGTAACTCCATCCTAAAAAACTAGTCATGGTTACAAGGAAATACAAAAAAAAATCTAGACCAAACGAACATAAACAAACAATTAAGGGAAATGCACCCACTGGGTGTCCCGTAACAAGGTATCTAACCTTACTCATAAGAAACAACCCTAGTTATCAATCAATCGAACCCTATAAGGTAATAAATAGGGTTAAATTCTAAGTCATGAAATAACCCAAAAATGGGTATGCAGAACATTCAAATTATATAATCCAAGAAAACAAAGAAAGGAACAAAATCACCTACCTTGAGTTCATATGATCGATATACTAGAACGTCGCCCCTTGAATCGGCATAGATCGAAAAAATGGTGAAAAATTCCCAACCTTGAATAACTCACAAGAGATGGTGAATTAGGAAGAGAGACACTAGGGGTTTTCAGAACTCACTGGTTGGATTACAACACATCTAATAGTGTCTCAATCAGAGTTTGTATGGGGAATCGGGAGAAGTTCTCAGTTCTTCAGTTATTCTATCATGCTCCTGTATATACCACAGACAGAAGAAGATGTTTCCGGATATAAGACACGACCCTGCTCTAAATTATCAATTAAAACTAAAATTACATGGCATGTTCATTAAAACTACACACCGTGTAGTAACCTTAACCTTCCCTTAACTTAAGAGATTCTTCCAGGTCACCACACTACCATATACTCGGCTGTTACATGGTCAATACGTAGTTTTATGTAGCATTCTAGGAACACAACATGTACACATAAGTATAATACATGTTCATAAAAATACCACATTTTATCCTCTTTGTAAAAAAACACAAAATCAATATCCATACCTAAAAAAGAATATTCAGTTTCTTATAGTTGGACGAGTTTCTAGGTCATCTGGGTCCTTAATTTTAAGGTTTAGTCCATAATTAAGCTTAATTTGGCCTTAATTGCTATGATGAATTTTAATCACCTTTGCTAATCATTTTGGTCAAAAAATAAAATGAAATTTTTTAGAATATAAATATTATAATGAATACAATGGTGTAATTAGGTTTTTCAAAATTAAAATCATAGAAGTGAAAAAATTAATATTAATTCTAATCCCAGAGAAGGGATGAAATAAATTTTTTTATAATTGTAAAAATGTTCAAAAGTTTCTTAATATTTTATATAAATTTTAAATTTTAAATTTATTCTAGTGAATTAAATTGTATTGATATATTTAGTATTTATATAATGAATCCTTGAAACAAATTTTTAATTTTATTTACTATTAATAATCAATTAAACAAAAAGGAAATTTTTAACCAAAAAATAGTATTTTTCACTATTCGTCAAAAAAATGGTTTCTCAAAAAAACCCAAAAATTAACCTTAATCTAATTTAGACATTAAAAATTAAAAATTGACGTTTATTTTATAAAATTAAATTTTTAAATTTCTCAAAAATTAATTTTATTATTTTTCGCAGATGGACATTAAAAGATGTTTATTTGAGAAAATAGTAATTTTAAACATAAAATCACTTTACCAAAATTCATATATTTTCTAATACATATGTTTTATTTATGTCAAACAATTATAAAAAATATTTGAAAAGTATTTAGTACTATTCAACTTACCAAGTATTACAGTTTGGTTACAATTATCTCATTTAAATAATTATATCATTAAAATGATGTTTCGTAGAAACATTGTGTTGCATGTGATATACGCTAAGTCGATGTTGCATGTTACATATGCCAAGTTGGTGTTTCTTATAAAATACTTTATGTTAGTGTTTCATGTAATGTATGTCAAGTCAAAGTTGCGTGTAATATACACTAATTTGGTATCATTTGAAAGGAATGTTTTACATAACGTAGTGAAGGACAAAAATGAATATTAAATATATCGAAAATAAAGAAAATAAAACCTAAGTGTGTTACATTCTCCCACCCATAAAATGAAATTCACCATCTAAAATTATCACTATATTAAAAACAAATTAGGATACTTCTCATTCATCATATCCTCAAGTTCCCATGTAACTTCCTCTTACTGGTGATTTCCCCACAAAACATTGACTAGGTGAGTGGTCTTGTTTCTTAGAACATTATCAAATCAGTCTAGAATATCAACAGGTTGTTATTTATAAGATAGATAATGCTCCAACGCTATGACCTCTATGTTCCGTACATGTGAAGGGTGAGTAATTTACATCCTCAATAAAGATACATGGAACACATAATGGACTTGAGAGAGGTTTGGAGGAAGTTCCAATTAATAGGCTACCATTTTGAATCAATGAATAATCTCAAAGGGACTGATATACCTAGGGATTAGTTTCCATTTCTTTCAGAATATCATAACTTTATTCTAGAGTGAGGTTAATAGAACAAATTTTCACCAACTTGAAATTCTAGATCGTGTTGATGGTTATAAATGTATCTTTTATGCCGAATTTGAGTATCCTTGATATGTTGCTAAATGGTTATAAGATTCTCAATCATTTATTCAGAAATATCAAGGCCCGATTACTTTCATTCCGTAAATTTATCCGAAAACATTGTAGATATACACTTCTTCCCATAAAGGGCTTTGTAAGGATCCATATGAATGCATGTGTGAAAGTTATTGTTGTATGAAAACTAAACTAGAGGAAGGTGTTGATCACAAAAACCTTTGAAACTCAAAGAACAAGATCTCAATATATACTATAGGGTTTGAATCATACTTTCAAATAGACCATCTATCTAAGGATGATATTCAATGAAGAAACATAAGTCTTTATCATGTTCTTACTGAAGACTTCTCTAGAAAATTAAGCTTAACCACATATCCCAATATAATACAATGGGATGTGGTAATCCATTAATCCATTCCACCTTTTTAATGTGTATCCAGGTAAGCAGATCCAGATATAGGTTCTCTCTGATATAGATAATGTGTTTTGTCTTACTAAGGTGATCGACAACCACCCATATATCTTTAAACCCTTTAGAGGTTTTGGGTACTCCAACAATAAAATCTATAGTGATGTTCTATCAATTTCATTATGGTATGCGTAATGGATGCAACAACCCATTTGACTTTGGTCATTCAACCATAACATGTTGGAATACCAACCACTGAGATACAAACTCGGTGATATATCTCTTCATCTCATCCCAATATAAGTATTATTTCATGTCCTTATACATTTTTTTACTTCTCGGATGAACAGAGAATGAAGAACTATGAGCTTTCTCTAACAGATCCTTCTACAAATCTACTATGTAAATAACACATACATGGTTCCTAAACCATATCATTCCATCAAGTTCATGGCTAATCATAGGAACATTTCTATATTTCTTTTTCAACTCAACATCTTCAATAACACCTCCTTAATCTTCACTTGGATAGGGGTTGAAATTTTATTTCAGAAAGATATGATTTCCCCCTTCCTTATGAATTTCTATATCCATTCTAAAAAATCTAGAAATATTAGATCTTTTGTGATCCTCATCTGGGATAAGCTATCATGATCTTTCTGACTCAAAGCATCAACAACCTTGTTCTCATTACCATGGTTGTAATGTATTGAGCAGTTATAATCTTTTCTCAAATCTAACCATATTCTCTTGTGCATGTTCAAATCCTTATGTATGAATATATATTTTATACTTTATTATTTGTATATATATCACAATTTTTCCAATAAAGATAATTCATACACATCTTTAATGCAAAAAATTACAATTTTCGACTCCAAATCCTGAGTTGGTTAGTTTTTCTAATGGATCTTCAACCGCCATGAGGCATAAGCGATAACCATGTTATTTTTTATAATAAAACATATAAATACCTTCTTGTATGCATCATTGTAGATTACCAAACCTTATTCACTATATGGAAATTTAGTCAATGGTGCACTGACCAACCTTCTCTCCAGTTCCTTGAAATTTTCCTCACATTCAGCTACCTAGAGGAACTTGACAACCTTTAAAGTTAACTTGGTCATAGTATTAGATAGTCATAAAAAATTCACTATAAACATTCTATCATATCTAGATAAACCAAGAATCATACATATCACAGTCACCATGATTGGTCTAGGCCAGCATTCAATATGCTTTATCTTTGATGAATCTACTTTTATACCATCTCTTGAGATTTTATGACCCAAAAATGAAAGCTTCTACATGAAAAATTCATAGTTTTTTTAATATGGGTTTTCCTTCCTTTTGGTCTTCAGTAAATTTCTCATGTGTTCTTCATGATCTCACATTCTCTTTGAATATATAAGAATATAATCTATAAATACTACCACAAACTATTTGAGGTAATCCCTAAAACTTCTATTCATTAAATACATGAGGATAACTGGGGAATTAGGATGACCAAAAGGTATCACTATATATTCATAGTGATCATACCTTTTATGGAATTTCATCATGGGAATATCCTTCTTATTGACCCTCAATTAAAGATATCTAGAGAAAAGGTAAATATTGGAAAAGTATTGAGCTCCACACAGTTGATCAAACAATTCAATAATATGGGGAAAAGGATACTTGTTCTTGATTGTGATCTTATTCAACTATAAATAATAAATGAAAAGTCTTATTGATACATATTTCCTTTTCACAAAATGAAATTGTGCACACAAAGGTGACACACCTGGATTAATAAATCCCTTGTTAAGGCTTTCATGGATTTTCTTCTTCAATTCCTGCGACTCAATCAGAGCCATTCTATAAGGATTATTTGAATTTGGTGTGGAACTAGGTATGAGTTATATTGAGAACTAAACCTCACATTTTGATGTAATAATAATAAACTCTTCACAAAATATATCCCCAAAATTGTGAACAATTGGCATATCATCAATGTTGATTCTCTCACCAATCATTTCAAATAAACATCCCTTTTGAATGGGAATTAAAACCCATAAAGTGGATGTAATCTCCAATTGAAGTACATACTTATCGTCGTATGGATGGATGATCATAATAGGGATTGAAATATCAAACGTAACTTCCCTTCCATGACAATTGATGTGGGATTTATGCATAGAAATCAAATCCAAGCCTATAATGACATCAAATTCAACAAAGTAATAGTGATATGATTTGTAGGAAGTATATTCCAAAAAAACATCAACAAGTGAGGAATAATAGACTTGATAGGTGATCAACATACCATTAGGTGTTTTCCCTAATAAATCCACAAATAATTGTTTTTGGTGGAATCCTGCCATCCATGAAAAATTCTTTAGATATGAAAGAGTTGGTAGATCCAGAATTAAATATGAAATTAGTTGTACTAGAGTAGTTGGTATGTGTACCTTTCATTACATTGATATCTCACCCCACATCATAAATAATGGTTTCATGAGATTTTCCCATGTCCCTCAGCTTAATAGGTTTATGGTGTTGATCAACATTCCCATCCATTGGGTTTGGGTACTGGTTAGCATAATTCACATTCTCCTTAAAAATGTATCACTAAATTGTGGGAGGTCTATTCTGTGTTGTGTTTTCCTGATTCACAATGTTAATTGATTTCTTCCCATAAATTAAGAAATAAAATTCTTGATGGCCTTCTCTTCCACACTTAAAAAATATATTAGACCCCTTATGGAAATTTTTTATATGCCCGTTCCCACACATAGAGCATAAAGGAAGTCTCATCTTCTTTTCTTTATGGTTTTCATATTTTCCTTTAATATAAATCTTCCTCTTATTTTCAAAACCAAGAGACTGATACATGACTCCAACCTCCATTTCAACTTTGATTTAACAATTAACTATATATTCATAGTTAATAAAGTCTCTTATGGTCAACACCCTTATAAGAATTGGATTTAATCCACTGAAGAACCTATCAACATTACATTCAGGTTGGATGATATTTCCTAAAGTGTACCTCGCAAGTCTCGGGAAATTAACGTTGTAGGTACCAATATATTCATCATCCATTTTAATTAAATCAAGGAAATATTCTCCATATTGATATGAAGAATATGAAGAATGTATGTACTGAAAAATAAGTTCTTTAAAACTACCCATTACACAGATTCAATCTCATCAATCTTCCTTGTATTCCTAATTAGAGTCCAGAACTAATCTGCTCCGCTTTCTGACTGAAATACATAAAGAATGACTTTCTTGTACTCTAAACACTAGAGAACAGAGAATATATTTCTAGTATTACTGATCCATTATTCAGAAAAAAGTGGATCAGAAGACCCTCTAAAAGAATGTGGATGTTTCCTCTTGAAATACTTGGTAGAATTTTGTTCCCACCATTTCTCATTTAGAACTCCACCATGATTCATATCTTGAGAAATATGTGTGAGAATAACAATGAGGTTTCTCATTCCATATCCCATAGAATTCAGTTTCTCATAAGGATAATCATTTCATTTTCTATCATAATCACCATTGGCACTACTCTTTTGGGTTCATGCCATTGACTAAAACCAAACACGTAGACTAAGAAATAGTTATCATAGTGAGGAACTAAATAATCATGAAAAGTCATTTCTAGGATGTATAAATTATGAAACCTTCTCTAATCTATGACACTTTAGGTTTACCAAAGGTTATTCATTGAAAAATTATATTTAACTCCTTCATGATGGTTTGTGATGTGTTTGTGAATATCCAAATAATGCCCCAAGGAGTGTTAATCCATATGTGTTGCAAGGCCCATTTTCATGTACCATGTTAACTAGAGTTTGGATTAGAACATATTTTCAGAGCTATTACCCCTAGGTATATATGTGCTAGAGCCACATCCACCTGTAGTATCCAGATAGGTATATATTTCTAGGAAACCACTCGCTCAATCCTTTACCAAAATTACTAGACATTTTTCTAAATGTTGAATCATCCATATAATTATCCTTTGACATGTACTTATGGTTCTCACTATGGTTTGATCATCCTATTTTCCAAAGGTTGACTAAAATTTTCCTATGATACCAGCTATAAAAACCCAATATTGTCATACATTGATATTAAATAACATTTTTAGAATATATAAAACATTACACAAATATATGCATGAAGACCATACTACTCTAGTGCCTTTGGAAAAATGGAAACATAACCACAAGTACATAAATGAGCTAAATTATCTCCCAATATATTATTCTTGACACTGCTTCAAACTGAGGTTATATCAACGATTTTAAAATGTTGGTATAGACAAAAAATTGTTTGTATATCTTATATTAATGGTTTGAGGAACCATCAGGTGATAAACCATGGGGATAGCCCTTTACCAATGGTTATTCCTTAACTGTTGGCATATACCACTGGAAAATCATCTATAGAAATAGTTTATTGATAACTATTTGGATAAAAATATACAAACGGTTTGTAACCATTGGTGTAGAGCCTAAGCCTTAAAACTATACCAATGGTTTATGAACCATCGGTATAGACTTCTTCCAAGGTTTTTCTCAATGGTTTACTAAAAAATAGTTGGTATAAATGGCCCTTCAAACTATACCAAAGGATTCTGAACTGTTGGTATATAGTTCCTAAAAAATTCAACATTTAATACCCCGACTATTTTATCCAGAGCAGGTCCAAATTTAATATAGCAGACAATACAAGCTCAAACATTCCATACAGCAAACAATACCATAAAACACCACACTAAAAACAATAAAATACCATACACATGATTTATTGAAAATAGTACAATACCATGCACAAAGAACAAATAAATAATGCATAGAATTCACTCACTATAGAATACAAAAAATTAAACTATTTTCCATACACAAATCACACCCTGAATTCCAATATTTCCCACCATCTTTTGTTTCCCATAGAAGACACAGAATTCCACTGTTTTCCGTAGAATACATAGACTTCCCAAATAGTTTCTCCCTTACATTTCACAAAGGGAATAAATCTCATAAAATATCACAATGGAAAACAAAGAATTTTCAAAATTAATATAACTCATGAAAAAGACAAAAACTTCCTTGATTTCACTGAGGATGAGTTTTATTGGGAGATCATAATACCAAGTACCTCAAATATTTCCATTTTTTTTATTTTGGACAGTTTCTAGTTATGATGATATCATTTATTTTCGTTGTAATTGATATCTCTCATATAACAGGGACACCACCATAGTTTTAAAGGTACTTTTCTGAAATTGATTGCTAATGTTACCTATAAATTTATGATTATATCGATAGAGTTTCAACAATTTATTAGGATGGATACTCAATTATAGTTTTCTATGGTGGATTTACATAGATGTAGTCAAATGAGTTCCATAGATGAAACAATATGTAAGATCATTCTTCCCAATAATGGAGGGGGAATTCATTCAGAGGGATCTTGAATGATTGGACGGAAACATTGAATAGAGAACTATGTGGATACTGTGGATGGGTGGTGCTAACTTGTTTGGTAGTGGTAATTTAGTGTGATCATGAGAATATAATTTGGTTGGGGTATTATTATACTCGAATTCAATAAAAATTATCAAGTGGTATAATTTATGGTTCTCGTTTAGAGTGATTTTCATTGACAAATGTTGGATCTTTGTATGTTTATTCAAAAAAGGAAACACTTGGATGATCCTAGAATATGATAACACACCAACAAAATGGAATTATAATTTCTAAAAGATTAATTCAATTCAATAGATATATAATCATCATTCTAATAGACAATCAATTTTAGGAATCATTTGTTATTTTTGGGGAAGTATGGTAAACTGTGTTATCCGTAGGTTGTGTGTTCAGTGGAAAGAGATAGACAAGTTTAATATGAAAGATTCAAACAGTAAGGATGAATTTTCTAGGTGGATAAAAGTGGAGTCTAAGTGTTTTAATTATGAAGAGGTACTTTTTATACATGTAAGGGTTTCTTTAGAAATGATTTGGATAATTCATTAAGGGTTTTGGTAGGGGAAGCTTCCAGTATCAGTACCATTGTCCAGAGTAGATGAAGGAATTTATGAGGTTCATGAAATTCACAATTTCACTAATCTAAATACATATATTCCTTCAATACAAATACTATATCACCACATGATATCATGTTTAGATTTGATGACACCCAATTGAAATCATAAACACGTGTAAGAGTAACAAAAAAATAGATGTTATATTGAGGTAATCTTGTCATTTTTAGGTGTCCTTTTTGAGATACTGAAGGTCCGACATGATGATATTTGAAGGTTGCCTTTTTTATTCTATGGAGATTTCATTGGCTAAACCAGTTATAAAACATCACCCTCTCAAATTTAGTGAAATCCAAGGGTTAAAATTATTTAATTTCTAATCATAATATATCTATAGATTGATTCATCTTTTTTTCTATTCGTTTAGGTTTTTTCCCATAAATTCTAGATATGTTGTTATTGTATCATATTTTTTTATAGTTGTTGGGATAGTGTTTTACTAAAAAACAACTTATGTGGGTTATGATTTTTTCTTTGGTTTTCATGTTATTAAAGACATATTTCCGTATCTATTAGGTTTAAAACTTGATATATATTTATTTATTTATTTGCTGGATAATTATTTAGGCTGTGTTGGTTTGTGTACACGTGAACTGACTATATGGATATATTTATTTAAATAGTTCATTTGTGATAGATGATTATGATTTTATAGAAGTGTTTCGGACAGTGTATCATCAACATCCCCTTGGTACAGCAATGCACCAGTCTCCAAATTGAATAAAATTCAGATCATACATATGAATCCTCTCTTCTTCCCAATAATCATTTACATATTATCTTCATGAATCATCATACTCCATGAGTAAAGAAACAATCTGCATTGTTACTAAGAATATTAATGGGATAGTCCAGGGTTTCTTTCCCAGAGTGCGAGGTTCCATCTATTGTAGTTTGAGAAGTCATTTGTTTGATATGAACACATGTACTTATTTTTCAAAATGGATACACGTTTGGTAGAAAAAATTAGTTGCTATTTCAGAATGAAGTCACCTTTTTACAAGATCAAAAATATTTATGTTTGTAATAGTGAATGTATTTCTTCATTTTTTCCCCATGTTAATTCTTCTTGTTTTCATAATACACAGTCTTCGGGTATCTATTTCAGGTATTTTTTCTCCCTTATTAAATATTCTTGTTTTCTGAATTATTGTCTATAAACTTTTGATTTCTTATTATAAATGCACGAGTAGTAACATTTTGGGAGAACAAAAAATGGTGTCTATCTAAATTGGAATAAGAATAATTAATCATATTCATTAATATTTTTTTTCTATTATGATATATAGGATACAAATAAAGATGGTCAGGGGATTCAACCCCGTGACTGGTGCCCCGCACCTAAATCCCATGACCAATTCCCCACACCCTAACTCCTATATTTTACGGAACGTAAAATATAGTAGGAGAATGTATTATTTCTTCAAACCAAATTTTTTCTTTCAATTAATTTATTTTTCAAAATATCATCAGGATACCATTTACATAATACACCTCCATTGGTTAACTAATGGTTTACTTTGGAGAACCATTATATTATACCACTCATTGTGTTCCCAATGAACCAATAACAATTTTATTTTTCACTCCACACACGACATGGGTCTCATATTTTTTTATAATTATAAATATCTTTTGAGATAACTGTGATATTATGAACACAACTCTAAATAAATCATCAAGGACCAAAATTATTGATCAAAACACAAAACAATAAACAAACTTGTCTTTAAATAAATAAAAATGACAGAAATTAAATTAAAATAAATAAAAAACATACAAATAAATTATAACATACCAATTTGAAGTGGAAGAACAAACAATGATCAGAAAAAAGGATGGATCATAGGTTAGGAAGAAGAGTTCACAATGAAGAGGGGACCTGTCATTTAGGGAAATTCAAAATAGAAAACAACCTTGTAATTAAATAAATCTGAATGAAAAATGGAAAAATTTGAGGGAGAACATAAAACTCACTTATAACATACAGATTTGAAGTAGAAGAAAAAAAAATCGATTATTGGCATGAAGGGTTCCCACACTGGGAAGAGTGGGAGCTCTCCTTTAGGGAACAACGATGGAATATCGGGATCTTGATATTTTTGTTATTTTATTCCAATGGTTTTAGAAATCTAATGGGAACCTTGGTTAATTAATATACCAACGGTTTTATAAAATCGCTGGGTAATGATGACCTATTCCAATGGTTTTTTTAAACTATTGAGAATGTGAGGATAAGCATGTTATATCCCAATGGTTCTAGAAAAACCATTAGGAAAAGTGGGGGTATTCATTACATATTGCAATGGTTTCAAAACCCATTGGGAATATACATTCTAAAAACTCTTATACCAACGGTTTTAAAAAAACCATTGGTATAGGTACCCTATCCCAATAGTTTATCTAAGCTGTTGGGATATGGGCATTGGTATAGGAGGTATCTCCAGCAGTGTGACTTTCACCCTTCATAGACACATCAAACATAATACATATCTTCATAACATGGGGAAGAAAACATAAAAATGGGCTATAAAAATGCTTAGTAAGTGTAAAAAACGGATACACGTAAGCATAATCATCAGTATACTGGTATGGGAACATGATCATGGATAGAGAAGTTTATACCCTTCAAATAAAAGATCATATACATGAATCATGGGATAAATGTTTGATGTTAATTAGACATGAATAATAAGAAAATAAATAAAAGTAACCATGAATTCATAAAATACAAATGAAACATAGAATTGTGTTAGAAACATAAACATATAATGATTTCCATAGTAGCTAGGGCATCACTATCAAGACCATCTTAGTAGTTTGGGTTCACTACTTATATAATCTTGGTTGTCATAGTTAACTCCCATGGACACCTTAGTAGCAATAATTAACTCCTCATACCATCTTGGTAGTCATGATTCACTCTTATGTTCATATTAGTAGTCAAGTTTCATTCCCAAAACCATTTTAGTCTATCTCATGAGATATAAATCTTTACCAAATGCACTGAATGGAGATATAGGTCTCACCCATCTCATAATGAAATCATACATACATGTCATAGAATACCATAAATAATAATATCATAACCCATGAAATGAAATTAGAATTATATACATGTAGTCATATCATAACATACGGAATGATATAGGTTTCATAATCATTTCATCAAAAACATAACGTGGGAAAAGAATTGGGTTTCAAATGCCTATAACATGTTAAAGGGATACCGTTTTCATCGACATAATTCCATCATATATAATCCACTCAAAAACATATTATTAATATATTCATTGAATAAATTCCACATTAATCCATGAGTAACAACAATGGATGTTATCTTAGATTGGAAATAAATTTGAGAAATCATTTAAAAAGATTTCTTAAGGAACATATCCTTTCTTCTTTGACAAAGTGATTTTTATAACCTAAAACCTTTTGACAACATTTTTCTTTGAAAATAAACTTGAAAATTATAATGGAATTGTTGAAATCAGTTACAAAAAATTTAAATCCTTTTTCCTTAAATATTATCTTCATGTATCTTTTGAAAAAAAAATTTAAAACATTTTTGAAAACATTGTTTTTTTAATATAATAAATTTTCTAACGAAGAGAGAGATGATCAGATTTTACATAAAAATATTATATTAAGTAACATAGAGTAAAAAATGTTACTAAAAAATGAGGATATTTTGAATAAATAGAGGATAAGGAAACTCATGAGTTTTCGTGAGATATGGAACATAATATTTCATCAAATATGCCTAGTCATTAACAATATCAAAAAAATGAAGAGATTTTTTTAATAATATCTTTTAACTCCCCGACCGAAAAATCCCAGAGTTGGTGCATTATTACATATAATGGGAATTATCACAAAAGATAAAGTCTCAAAAGGCCGATTAGTTTAGTATCCTTGGATGTACTAGATACATTCATAAGGTTTACATTACATCATAAAATGAAAAACTACAACATAATTGTTTCCATATACAACACTGAGATCCCATAGACTATCCCTCCAGGTCATTCATAATATACTTCTTCGCATCCAGGGAAAAATAAATCATAGAAAGGGGTGAGCTCAAATGGTCAATAAAGATAACAATATAGTGGAAACTTTTATAAATAAGCATAAACATTTGAGTAAATGTATAGAACTAAAAAAATCCTTTTCAACATAAAATTCATCATAATATGGAAAATATAAATCAAAATAATTCCATTTACTTACCCACATGGATATTATACTAGTCAAATAATCACATGCAATATAAATAGCCACATTTATAATGATGGAATTCATAATGCCAGACTTCAGAACCACATAGTCAAGGCCTTGTGCTAAGACCACAAATAAAACATTGTCAAGGCCTTGTGACAAGACACTAGTTTGCCTCATGAGACCTACTGATGCATCATGGAGCTAAAGCGGGATCCACCCGTCAAATACTAAGTCCAATTCATTCCCCATATGAAAAGGTTTAAACATAACATAAACATTCATATTAAATCTAGCATAAGAAATTTCAATAATTTATCCATAATCCATGAATGGTATAAAATAACACATCCACATTCAAACATATTAAAAACCCATCAATACAATATGGATGTTTTGTATCATAATAAATGAACTTCAAATAGACTTAAAATCCATCAAAGGATGTTGACATAAATGAAATAAAAACCTTTTTTAGAGAAATATCCCTTTCTATTTTAAAATCATTTAAAAGTCATGTAATTATAAAAGAAAAAATTAATATTTCAAAATATTCTGATAAACTTGGAAGGGAGGCTTTGAGGATGTTATAACGGTGGAATATACCCGCACCCTCCATATAAGTTAAAAAACATTCTTACCTTAATTTTGTCGAAAAGGTCATAAAATAACTTGTTTGAAAAATGACGGAAAGATTTCTTTCAAAACGTATAAGGTAAAATAAGGGTATAAATTACATTAACTCATAGTCTAGTAAGTAGTAAGAATTTTTGGAATTTTTCTTATAAAAACATAGATGTGGATGATAAAGAGGTCTCGGTAGATACTTACATAAAAACAACCTCAGATAATAAAGAGATTGTGAAATTAACCCTTACCCTGTAATTTTACTTGGTAGATGGTAAGTTAACCTCTTGTATAATGGTGATATAATTTTTATTAAATTATAAAATAAGAATATACATTAATATGATATCATATATGGTCTTCCAATATTGATTTGTTAATGATATTTTAGTAGTATCATCATTTTCAGTTGTTAACTAATTTGTTTCCCTTTATATGCTTAGTTATGTAAGGCATGATTGTTATGGATAGAGTGTATTTGATTCAAATCCATAATGATATTAAGTTCTTTAAATATTATTTTTAATCATCACATTAAAATTATTCCTGAATTATTATGATGGGGAATGAATCTCATCACATTCGTGGAGACGGTAATCTTTACGTATGCACGAGCGACAATATCATTCTATTGTAATTAAAATCATAAGTAAATGGATGTTATATTATATATACAGAATCATTAACATGTTATATCTATTATTTAAATCAATTATACATCATTATTATACCCATACAAATAATAATGTATTGAATAAAAACTACACCATGACGTGGGGACGGTAAGTCATACGTACGCACATATGGTGACATGTTATTCATTGGATGGATAACATAATGAATATAGTTGTACCATTTTTATAATAACATAAAATTATATATAATATACTGGAGTTATTATTTGAAAATGGAAACAAGAAAGAAAGAGGAAGTGGAAGAAGAAAATAACTTGAAAGAGGTGGTGAGATATTTACTTATTCTTCAGGTTCTTCCTTTTGATTTCATCAAAAGGGCTCTTTAGGTTGGATTTCTGATCAAACTAAGGCCTCTAAGATTAATTTATGATGTTTATGAGGATATTTTGGCTGGTTTTGGCTGATCCAAATGGATTTTAAGGTCTGAATTTTAGAGAAGGGGGAGTTCCCATTTATAAGAGGGGTGAGGGGCACCTTAGGAAAAGCTAGAAATAATATTTTATAATAAAATGATTTTCGGTTTCTAATGGATCCGAAATTAATTATTTAAAGTATAAGGTGGAGATGAGTCGACAACCTCTCAACCAATAGGTTTTAGATATGTTTTGGTCACTATATTAACCTTATCTTTTGGATTTAACTCTTAGTTAAATAGTTTGACATTTTCCATGACTCTTTGTGTTTTTATATTATATGGTTAAAAAACATATTATAAACTTCCAATAAAATTACAAGTAGTTCATTAATGATACACATATAATTATATATTTCTTTTAGCATAACCTTATATTTTTACGAATATAATATCAATTAATTATATAATATTTGTTTTAAAAACTCTTTTATGACAATTTTGATGTTCATCAGTATTTTGTTTTTTCTAAATTTATAACAACATTATTACATCGAAAAAAATTCATATAACCAACCCTAACAAGTCATATTAACCTCTAAAATTTGTTTAATTGATAAAAAGTCTCAAATTATATTTATTTAGATATTTTCAATATTAATTATTTTAATATTATATTAATTTGGTAATTACTGCATCATCCTTAGGTCATAAATAAATTAAATTATTTAATGTATAGAAAATATAAACAAAATACCATTATGTATGAAATATTTTTATATTTATAATGATTATTTATAGTCTAATTTTTCTTTTGTGTAACCTGATATTAAAAATGGTTTAGTTATTAAACTTTGAATTTAGCACTTCTAACTCTTCTTTGAATTAAATAATAATAAATATCCTAATCTAATCTAAGTAGACCTAAAGGATCATATTTTATTCCTAAGGTTGTTTTGGGTTGAATTATACTTATACAATAGTATTAGGAAATCTGTTAGGGTAATAATAATATCATTTTACCCTTAATTACCCTATTTAATTTTAATTGTTGTAAATAAAAGTAAAAATCTACTATTCAACAAACAATATTTTCATCTTATTGAACCAAAATTTACTTACTGATATCAACAGTGTCTCTTAGATTTTTGAAATTCCACTCACAAAAGTGGTAGAATTATGTTTTATGTAAATTTTCAAATGCTCCTAGGAGGTGGGTAAAAGATGGTCCAAAGTTCAATAAAATTTTTATATATCTAGAATTATTATAAACTCACTACAATGAATTATATTGAACTTATATAAGTATTATGTATATATTTTTACCTAAAATAAATTTAAAAAAATAAATAATTATTTAAATAAAAAGTTGGTTTTAAAAAATAACTCAGTGTTTTCACTATTCCTTAAAAATTGAAAGTTTTCAGAAAAATACCAAAAATTCACCCTAACCTAATTTCGATATTCTGAATCCAAAAAAAAGAAGTCCATTTTTAAAGATAAAATTTATAAAATTCCAAAAAAGTGGGTATTACTATTCATAATGGTTATTTTTATTGGTTGAGGTGTGTTAGAAATTGATGTTCCGTACAACACACGCTATTGTATTATTCAAAGAGAAGTCTACCATGAAAGTTTGGGGTGTAACGTCTCTTACCAATTGGTTTCTTGGGACCATACTCTTCATGTAGTAAAAGTAAATTACATTAAGCTTAAAATATCATTAAAATAAGTATAATAATTATATTACATGGAAGTATATAAACCTTGAAAATGATTTTAGGTGTATAAAAATACATGAGTCTTAAAGAAGGCCACTTGAGGAAATACATTTTTTTACTGATTTGGAAACTTTTGAAACTTAAACCCCATTAAATAAATCTCCTAAAAGGGATATTTTCATGAAAAAAAATTTAATTACAAGATAAATTGAATAAAATAATGGTAATTATATACAACACACAAAATTAATGAGAGACAAATATAGCATGTATCTCAGGTAAATAAAAAAGTGAGAAGAAATCCTCTTACCTTGTGTCTTGACTCTCATCATTCTCACTCAAACCACTTATATAATAAATATAAATTTATTATGCATATTTTAAATAACCATTTTATTATACCTAATATCATGTATTTTTTATGGCTTTATATTACCCACTTGTTAAGGATCCAATGTTAAGGTTTCACATTTGGTAATATTCGTTTTGTTCTTTGTATGTGTCTTAATTTTTTATATTGTTGGTCCTTATACTTATATGATTATTATAGAATTTGGAACATTTTATAAATATAATTTATATTCATTATATTTATATTATTATAATCTATTGAATATATAAGTATGAAATTTAATACACCATTCATAGATATGGTAAGCCATAAGTACGCATGAACGTTGTTTCCGTTTTTATTGTTATATTGAAAGAATGTGTGTAAATGAAATATATATATATATGTATATCTATATAAAATTATTCCAGTATAATTATTACATCATAAATATCATATAATTTCACTTAAAACATCCATTATACTTTCCATGTGGTCTGTGAATGAATCACATCGCTTGGAGGGGGTGATATTCCACACTTCCTCAAATAAGATTATCGTATTAACCCCAAATGGAAACTAAAAAGGTATGTGTTGTATAAAGTTATAAATAATATTAAATACATAGTAAATATCATATATAATATATAAAAACATAGTTTCTATCATTATGTCCACCATGATATAAGGTAAAGTAAAAATGAACAAACATTGTTTCATGTGGCACTGGTTCGTCATACACATAAAAAATATATTCATTGCCCATTAAATGGAGGTGTGTGTATGTTTATGTATAAAAAATAGAATAAAACAGTAATATTATATTTGATAAACTAGTGTTTTCATTCAGTAATTAAATAAATATAGTGGAGGGGTGGAGAATGAAAATAAAAGAAAGAATCTTGAGAGAAGATGTTATCTCTTAATCAGGTAACTCCTTTTTTGTTTGTGCCAAAATGATTCCTTGTTTATATTATGCCTAAGGAAAGGATTATAGGAGGAATATAGATATTTTTGGAAGTTTATTAGGTAGGTATTTTCCAATTATAATAGTTTTTATAGGTGTGGGGAAGTGGAAGATGTGGTGGCTTTTTATAGGGAAGGAAAATGACTCACTTAGAATTTTTATAAACAAATTAGGTGTACCTATGTTCATATAAAAATAATAAAAACCAAAACAATAAATAATGGAACGTTTATGTCTAATAAATGGAAATCCAATGGTTGTTGTAAATGGAGATAGGTCATTTGGTCCCATAATTTCATGGTTTAGTCCATAATTATTCTTAATTTGGCCTTAATCACTATGAATATTTTAATCACTTTTACGAATCATTTTGGTCAAAAAATAACTTTCCTTATTTAAATATAAATATTAAACCGAATAAATATTGTGAATTTTAGTTTTTCATAATTCAAATCTTGGTGGTAGAAAAATTAAAATTAATGCTAACAGGATGAAAAAAATGGTTTTAAGGTAGAAAAATGTTCAAATGTTTATTAAGATATTATATTCAGTTTCAAACTGAAGTTGATTATACTGAATTAAATTATATTAACATAGGTAATATATATCTGATTTGACCTTAGAAAAATTTATAATATCATTTATTATTAATAATTAATTAATCAAAATGTCATTTTTTACTAAAAACAATATTTTTTACTATTTATCAAAAAATGTAGTTTCTCAGAAAAATCCCAAAAACTCAGCCTAAGTTAATTTTTATGTTTTAAATTTAAAAATGAAGTTTATTTTATCAGATTTAAATTTCAAAATATATCTACATTTTTTTTATTTTTCATAGAAATATATTAAAAGAAATTTATTTGAGAAAACAGTATTTTTAAGCATAGAAAGAATTTACTAAAAATCATATCACATTATCAATAAGTTTAATTTATATTAAAAAATTTAAAAATATTTCCAAAGTGGTTATTATTTTTCATGTCCCAATGTTTAATGACTATGTTACAATTATATCATTTAAATAATTATGTCAATAAAATGGTGTTTTATAGAATCTTTGGGTCTATTATGACGTACACTCAATCAGTATTGCATGTAATGTATGCCAATTCAGTGTTTCATGTAATGTACACCAAGTAGGTTCTACCCGTAACACATTCCAGGTTAGTGTTTCATGTGACATATGCTGATTTCTGTTCTGTGAAAGGATTGTTTGACTTAATTCATTGCAAGACTCAAATTAATATTTAATTTATTTGAGAAATAGGTCCCTAAAAACTCAGAGTGTTACAAAAACCATTAAAATAACAGCCCAAGGGGATACAATATTAAAATAATTTGAGGCTTTGTAATTTATCCAACATAATTGTGTAACACCTAAGCCACATAAAATTCTATCATGGGAGATGTGTGGAGGAATTTTCATTTTTTAGAATTATTTGGCTGTTAATAAGGACAAAAAATTGAAAAATTGGTATTTATAGGGTAAAAATGACCAAAACTAGGTTTTCAAAACTAATTTCTATAAAAAATTATATTTATGAATCAAAAATCGAGGTTTGAAAATGAGCCCCCCCAAACCTATAGTCTTGATTCTGGTGCCAAAAACACTAGATTTGATAAAAAATGAGATGAACATATATTTATTTTATAACATTACTATAATATAAATATTACAACTCATAAATCATACCACAATGTGAAGAACATAAGGTTTGATTGTCCTTGAGGACCAGTGACATACATAACTTATTTCACAGAATGCATGAACACTTATCTATAATTGATAAATACTTGACTCCCTTCTAAAATGATCATATGTTATTCTGATATATATAACTTAGGTAATTGAAGAATTAAGGTGATCTAGAACACTTCTTAAGGTAAAACCAAAAACTATTCATCCATATTTGTATCATAAGAACATGAGAAAACTTGAGCAAGAGAAAAATATCTTATTAGAAGAACAAATAACAAAAAGAGTCCTCCATAAATATTTATATATTGTCATTTAGTCTAAAATTAAAAAAAACAAATACCATAGAATAAGAGTGGTAGATAATAAAGAAAGGCCTTAGAGAATAATATTGGAAATAATACACAGAAATTATGCATACTTATAGTAAATCATGAAATTGTGAATAATGAAAAACATTGTCCTTTCCACACATAAACATGTAAATAAATCTATATGTGATCATGTCAATTCACCAACATGTAAAAAATGTTATATGGGATCATGACCGTAAACAATTTTGTGAACAACGATATATGTGATCATGTCCATGAACAATCATTTAAACAAAAAAATATTTGATCATTTCCATCCACAATCATTTGAACAAAGCTATATGTGATAATATCCTTGGACAATCCTGTAAACAATGTAATATGCAATCATGTTAGTATATATTAACTATAATTATACTCATGAGAAACCATGTGATAATAGGTTAACCATGATTATACCCATGTATGACCTTGTGAGAATATATTAACCATAATTATACCCAATAATAGACTTGTTAACATAGCTTAAAAACAATTATATCCACCCACAAAATCATTATATTATGGGATATAAATAATTTACCAATGCATTGAAGTGTGATATAGGACCCCACCAATCAATCAACCATAAATATACATGCCACTTGAAATCATAAAGCACCCATATAATGAAAAATATGTTTCACAACATTTCCAGATGTTATCACCAAAATTTACCTAAAAATGTAAATGGTTGACACTAAAAAATTAAATCACCAAAAAAAATAATTCACTAGTTAATTAATGAAAAATAGCTTCCATAAGATATAATTAATTTTTAGTAAATAGTAAAATATGATAAAAACCACAAAAGTTTTTTTAGATAATGTATTCAACATTTCCATAAAAAGAGATGTTATAGATCATTTTGAAAAGCTGTTTTCAGAAATGTCCCTCTTTCAAAAATTGAAAATTCTAATTTTTCAAAATAAATATTTTGAAATAAATAAAAAAATGAATCCTTGAAAGATTCAAAATGGTTTCAAAATGGGTATGAGAAAATATTTTTGAACCTTTTACTTTTAAAATGAATCTGAAATAATAGATCTTTGAAAAAGAAATAATGTTTTCAAAAAGTTGATGTGAAAACTTTGGAAAACATTTACTTTTATAAAAAGATATTTAATAATAGAACCATTAAAACTATATAAAGATATAAAAAAGTTGAAGTGAAATATTCAGAAAACATTTAAATTTAAATAACATAATTTAATAATAGATAATTAAATTTACATAATAGATATCAACAGAAATTTTGAGGAAAATTTTAATCATTGGATTTTGAAAGGATTGAAAACTATTTTATTATTTTGAAATTCATTTATTGAAAAAATCCTCATAAAAAACTAAAAAAATAAATTTCCAAATTAGATAAGGGAAATATTATGGTCTAATGATTTAACACATAATTAGATTTATAATTATAAAGAAGGATATTTGTGGGAAAAAATGTATCAAGAGTGAAAATTATCATTAAAGGAGATTGGAAGTATTCCCAACAATGATATAATTTTAAAAAGAAATAAATTCATTAAGGATAAAGATTTGAATTATATGTTTTATTTTACACTGTGAGAAACAAAAAGAATCATCAAATAAATATTTATGGTGTAATTGACCAATATTATGGGAAATAACTTCAAAAAAACTTATTATAACTCAATGATGATATTTGAATTAACAAATACCCTTATAAATTTGGTATCTTTTCAAACAAAATACATATAAATAAAGAACATTATATGGTTATTCAAACCACATGAATTAAATGAATGTGGAAAAATTATTTCATTAGCTAGTAATTAGATAAAATAAAAGAATTTATGGAGTGAAATATCAAACATGTCTCATGGATATTAAAATGTGAAAATGAAACTCTTACCATAGTCCCAGACATTCACTAAAGAACTAGAATCTAATGTATAAATAAATAACTATCTTAATCACATATTTTATAAACATACTCTTCTATATAATATTTTATAAACTTCATTTATAATTATTCTCAGCATTTATATTATTTAGTTATTACCTATTTTCAATATCATGTATGAGTAATCATGACAGTTTTGAAATAGTTTTGTAATATTAATTTTTTTCTTCATTAGACTCCCAAATTTCATCATTAACATAATACAAACATACTTTAATTGATTATTTATAATTATTTATAATTTTACAATTTAATTCTTTAGTATTGTTGGTTATGATCTGTAACATGATATTTGTGATAGGAATGCTTCAATTATTTGTAATGAATGGATATTTATATCTTAATTAATATGTTTAATGTTAATGTTTCTATTAAACAACAAAAATAATACCATTATTTACTTATTTATATCACATATTATCCATAATAACGTTCTTATATTTCCATCATGTCATTTTATATCATTTTTCAAGTATGTGTTTCGACCAATCCAAACATGAACATACCATAATTAATTGATGAGTATTGTTATAAAAATGGTATATTTGGAATAATATAATTATTATAGAATAAAAAATATAATATTTATATATTTCATGTTTTTGAATAATATTTTAGGATAATATAATGCATAATAAAGAAACTAGATAAAAAATGAGACAAATTACATTGTGGAGGTGCAAGAATTCACACACAGAAATGATGATTTTCTTTTAATGGAAAGTGGGAAGGTTGTTAATAGTTATTCTTTTATAAAGATAAAATTAATTATATACAAAATTATTATTTTATTATATTTTAATGGGAAAAATATATTTTGGACAGTTTTATGAAAAATAAAATAATTTAGGAAAAATTAGTACTCATGTTGGGGACATGAGTTTTTTGTTGGAGGACTCCTTAGAAATGGGGGGATTAAGATAATTTAGTATTAAAAAAAATAAAATTTAAGTAAAATAGTTTTATAGGGGAATTAAATAATATTTATCTTTTGTGGGGAAATGAAAATTTTGGATTTTACTAGAAGAGGCGGTGAGAGGCCACTTTTTTTAAGTTGTGTGAATGACATTTTCACAAATATTCAAACATAATAAAAAGTGGGAAAATGTTTCTCATGTCAATGAAACTAAAAAATATAAATTAAAGGAGGGGATAAATCTTTTGTTCTGTATACACATGAACTAATTTATTTGAAACATTTTTTTTAACAAGCTAGTCATTTTACTCTTTTGGTTTTCCCTTTTTACCCTTTTGGTTTTTTCCGTATTATCATAACTTCTACCTATGTAATCCATTTTTTATCCGTAAAAATAAAATAGATCATATTAAATAATTTATTACTAATGATTCAAAATATTAATTTTATTTTATCAAATAAAATTTCTATTTTTAGGAAAAATTAATTTTTTTCATTAGTAAATGTAATTTGTTAAACCCTATTTTTAAAAGAAAACATATTTTTATGAATAATTTTTTTTTCATGATAAAATTATCAATGATTTAGATTATAGACATAATAATTTTTTATTATAAATAATAAAATTTATTTGGACTTTAAATAAATAAATAAAATGTGACTTTTACCAAAATAATATTTAATTAAAATAAAATACAAAAACAGGTACTTTAATTAGAAAATATTACTTAAGTTGTTAAAAATATATTTTCAAAATTCATAGTAATATTTTAACATATATAGTTTTACTCCATAAACACATATTTTATTATTTATAATGATTAATAAATTTCTAGGACATTTTTATATAATGATAGATTTATAATATTTAAATTTTTGACAAAAACTGTATTTTCACTCATCAACTAAATAATAATTATTTTATAAAATACAAAAAAACAAAATATAATTATGAAATTTTTAATTATAATTTAATTAAATTTCATCTAATTTAAACATAAAAAATTAAATTTAGATTCTAAATCTGAAATATAAAGAGAGACTATTTTTAAAGAAAAATAAAAAATTCATTTTCCTGGAAAGTAAAATATGAAAAATGTGTAAAATAATTTGAAAAATAACTTATTACATTAAAAATTAAATAATTATATCATAATAATTCTTATTTATATATCCCTTGGTCTCTCTAAGTTAGAACTAACCATAATGTAGGCACTAGAATCAATCGATGGTGGTTATTCTTCTTGGATATATATCATGGAAATTTTTATGAACTTGAATTTCTCCAAGATATGATTTCTCTCATATCAAAATTATACGAGTTTTTCTTGTGATTGGTTAAGATAGAACCTTAGTGATTCTACCTCTTTTCCATTCTCAAATAAATTATCTTCATAATGTATACATCTATTACCCAATGACATTTATTTATTTTTTCTTCATAGATTTTATAATATTGTGACTTCCTTTTATACCCAATAATTTAATGTCCATTTTATAATGTTAAAATTTAATTTAACAGATCATAGTTTTTTAGTTAATTTATTTTTTTATAAGAATATAATAAAAAATATTTATTTTAGTGCAAAACATTTTAATATTCAGGTTATTATAGAAATAATGAGGTGGATAAGAAATCATGAAATATACCCAAGGTCTTTAGATATTTTCATAAGGGAAACATGGTCCATAGAGCATTAGTCAATGATACTAATCTAAGAGGAAACAAATATAACAAATAAGTATAAACTTAAATAATTTCAACTTTTATTCTGAGAATCCCATCACTATTTGGAAGTATTTAGGAAAAATTATATTAAGAAAAAAGGTGTAGTGAGTTAGTCATGGTGAGAAAAAGATACATAATAATGAAATGTTGTTGACGAGTCACTAATCATCACTCTGAAATTTTGAGAATAACTTGGGAAATCATTCCTAAAATATTTATGAGATTCCACTAGTTCCTTTTCTAGATAATAATATGAACGTTAATGCTAATGTTGTGACAATAAGGAGCAGAATAGAGATGAATGAAATAAATACTAATGAAGATAATAAATTTTAAAATTATTAAATAATAATGTAATACATGAATATAAGATTATATTCTAATGAGGTTTTAATGTAAGGTAAAGAAAAAATAAAAAAGTAATGTAATTGAAACATCCAATACACCTGGAGTGTTACTCTATTGAATATATATTCCATTTAGAAATAGTATATTCCAATGGAAGGTTGAATACTTGTATAAAAATTTTAGGAATTACAAAAATAATTTTACATTAATATTTAATTCACTAAGAAATTTTTTCAAAATAAAGTATATTCCAAATTCATTAACAATATATAATCCAACAAAAACAAATTTAAGGACCTATGAGATATTCCTTGAAATTAAGAGTCTTTATATATAGTTTAGAGAAATATATTATCAAAATGTTGATTTTTTTGGTATCTTATTTGTTCAATTAAATAATGGAAGCAATAAATTTGAAAATCCATTTTTAATTTAGGGGAAGGTTTCATTATTTTTCAATAAATTTTATTTAGGATGTTTGGAATAAAGGAGATGAAACCAATGTATGTGTGTCACGACCCGACCCTACCTGGGCTCGAGCCGCAACTACCCCAAGCCCGCCTCCATAGGCTAGGGCCTGGAGACCGACACCGAAGGCACAAAAACTCAGGGAGGCCTTTGCCTAAGTACCTGGACACATACACACACGCATCACACTCAATGCAAAAGTGTAGAGTAAAAAAGAAAAACAAAGGGCAACTGCTATAAATAAACCACATATGTGCATCGACCTCTAAAAAGTACAAGGTACAAGCTGATGGTAAACTGAAAAGAAAAGGGGAAAAATGCATGCCCAACCAAAAATTTCCACAACCCAGCAACAGCTAAAACAATAGTAAACAGTTGGGAGGGTCCCACGCCTGGAACCCGACAACGACCACCACACGTGGTCCAAGCTCTTGGCTCCTAAGCTCCTCTGAAGTCACGACAAACCTGTCTATCATCTTTAAGGGCACACCATGTGTGGGAAAAGCCCAAGCAAGGGTGAGTATAAAAATACTCAGTAGGATACCCCGAAGGCTCGAGGGAGCAAAAAAGGAGGTACTAAAGGGTGAGCAGTAGAGAAAATAGGAAAAGTAAAGGAGTACAACCGAGAGTGAAGTAAAGAGTAACAGTAGGGAGTCCAGCTCAACCCAACAAGAGAAAGGGGGTAGACTCGTCTAGACACAATGAGCTTGAAATGGTGAGAAGATGAACTTCTCATCGAGTCTTCGCTACCTATAGCAGGAGAGTAGACTCGTCCAACCACGAGAAGCTAGACATGGAAAGCACGTGGCATACCCCGCGTGTCTTCGCCTATCCTGGAGGGAGAGTAACCAAACCCGAGTAGTGGGTACTAAAAAAAGGTATATACAAATCCATATGCTTTATCAAGAAGCTCGAACAAGACCATAAGGGGATCTCCATCCCATAGCTCAGCCTAAGAAAATGAGTCGCCAATAGTCCCAGAAGTAACACCATCGATGCCTAGCATCCCACACGTCTGCCCCGAACTACAATTCAAGGACTCAATCACCGCACCTCGACACTATCCACTTTTGGCGCACTGACTTGCCCGCACGGTTTTAGGTCGCGTCACAAGGATGTGTCTCGGTGGGGAAAGCGCCCCTCGTACTTGAGAGTTCTAGGGGAACGTCAAACCACACCTCGTCATTGCCCCACAGTCGAGAGGACTGCTCAAAGTCGACAGGCGAACCCCTACCCGGCCCCGCTGGAGGGTCCCTAGAAGTCAACGGGTTCCCACTACAGGGAGACCTGACAAGAGTCGACGGGTGCCACAATGATCAGTCCCTTAACAGGGTAATACACTGGAGGGGGACCTGGCTAAAGTCGGCGATGGGACCACTGCCCAGCCCAGATAGAGGTAACCCAACATCGGGGACCACTGCCCAGGCCAGCTGGAGGTAAGCCCGGCATCGGGGACCACTGCCCAGCCCAGCTGGAGGTAAGCCCAGCATCGGGGACCACTGGCCTGCCCCACTGGAGGTAAACCCAGAACTGCTCTGGCCATCCCTGGTGGATGGTAACCCACTGGCCATCCCTACTGGATGGTACAACTGGTGAGCCCTGCTCGAAACAACCTCATCCCTGCTGGTAACAACCTCAGCCCTGCTGGAAACAACCTCAGTCAAGCTGGAAACAACCTCCTGGGTAGAGGTTCAGTGACGTTGTAAAGTTTTGGTCACACCGAATCCACAATAACTCTACTGGGGAACACAAACAACGGGAGAAACTCCCCAGGCCTCTCAGGGCGATCACGCTCCAATCCGTTGAGTCACTGTCGAAGCAGACTGAGACAAATCATCCTAGGAAGTGGTAAAACACCCACTCAGTACAAGCACATGTATTCGCAAATGGTGCCACAGTACGGTGAAAGGGCATGGTACTCAAACCCCTCACAACTCAAGAAACAGAGGAACAAACCATCTCTGTCAGCCAAACGAGAACATGACCAGGGGAAAACTCAACCCTTCTAGTCAACAAATGAGAACAAAGGGACCCTCTACGTCACGAGAGGTTATATGTATGTAATGCAGAACACGACACGCACATGGGGCCCACACGACGTGTGGCCCCAAGTAAACCCCAACCGAGCGCACAAACATTCTCAGGTACAAACAACCACATGTACCTCCAAGTGTTCCCGTTTACTCCCAGAGTATACCACGTTCTAGCCCAAAGGATATTGTGCAAACGACACCCAGCATCAACGCGAAGGCATAACGTAACAACTCTATCCTTCCACCTCAACGGCTGAGGCACAGTAAACCACGTCTCTTTAAACACAAACCTCACTCTCCCAGGAGTGCACGCGATCACACATCAAAGGCCCACTACAAACACGGTATAAGAACCACCACCAGGGCAACTTTAATATTTCCACATTTAATAAGATCACGTAAAAGGCTCCACTCGCCTGAACATATTACACTGTTGTAATCCTCGCAGAAAAACATGCGAGATCGACTACTTACTCACCTCCAACGGATATCTGACAGAAAAGTCACCAACACCGCCTCATGCCCGAACGACGTCCTGTGATCTCAAGTCTCGGCCCCGAAAATAGTCTGGCGCATCACACCATGGCGATCCCCTCTGGAAAACACGTCAAAAAGACTGATCACTTGAGCACAACAGATATCCGGAGAAAAAGATGCATTCCAGCTCATCGCACATGAGCAGTGCTATGTGGGACCAGCATCCCGGTCCCAAAACACCACGAACGGATCGCACCGTTGTGATCCTCTCGAAAAAGTACACAAGTTCGACTAATCACTTGTCCAAAACGGACACCCGGTGATTGTGCTGAAAACCACCGTCAACTCGCAAAACAACACTCGCGGGGCCTGCACCAGCATACGGAATTAGAGTGGTCAGATTGCACCATTGAAATCCCCTTGGAAAAACATCAAGAAATGACTGCTCGCACGCCCCGAATGGACGTCCGATGAAAATGTCGTGAAATGCTGCACGCAGCTCAAAAGACAGGCCGTGGGACCCACGCCTCAACTCCAGCATCAACGCCCGAAACAACCCTGGAAAGCTTCGCCCCTGCACCAGGGTCCCAACGCCACTTATGGTGCTCAAAACGGACGTTGGACGCGTCCAAGCCGTCCAAAACAAGATCCCACGGAAAACGCCAATCTGCTTAACACACGTGACGCGCCTCCGAGTCCCCCGTTTCGGGAGATAAACCCCCCGAAACCATCTCAAAATATTCTTCTCTATTGAAGGGACATGTCACCACAGACGGCACCCAAAACAGACTCCATACAGATGATTTATCAATATAAATCATCTTCATAATAATAATAATATTATTAATGTTATTATTATAAACTTATTATTATTATTATTTATTATTTATTTTTATTTTTTATTAAAACCAGACCGGCCATTCGGCCGGTCTTCTTCTCTCAACAGGACCCGCAAAAGGCGGGTCCTAGTCGGCCAGCCGGGGTCCGTAGACCTCTGTCTTCTCTCAGGCACACCGACCGGCATGGGCCGGTCGCCCCTGGTCTCCGCCCGCTGGCGCCACGGCCGCCAGCCACGCACCCTCGCCGGCCGCCGCTCCGCGCCATGGAGCGCCTCTGTCTTGCACTTGCTCTCCGCCCGCAATCCCCGGCCGACACCACCTGAAGCCCCAGCTCGCCGTCCGAGAGCCCCAACCACGACACCGCCGCCTCCGCTGGAAGCTGCCGCTGCCCGGAGCTTGCGCACCGCCGCCTAGCTCAATGGACTGCCGAAATCTACTGGGAATCATCTCCAAAACCCGCAACTTTCTCCATATGATTTCAAACACCAAATAGCTTGGATTTACAAACCTAAAATTACATTGTAAAGACCAGAAAACATACTAAAAATTCATGGGCTTTGATCTATAATTCGACAGAGGTTCGATGCAAAAAATTGACCTCAAAGTGTATGCAGAAATAAAAATTGAAACTGCAACGATCCTACCTCGTGGGGCTTCACCCGATGCTTCGCGACGATCCGTCGGCCGCCACGCCTTGGAGATGATGGAGGAGGAGATCTTGAAGGAGAGCTCCTTCATCCGCCAGGGGAAGAAAGGGACAAGGGAAGGGGGAGGTTTTGGTTTAAGTAGAAAATAAAAAATAATTTTATTAATTTTTATTAATTACCCACGAAAGGAACCACCTCCGAAACACTCGATGGGGTCGAGGTTAAGCCTCCCCTAGAGTAAACACCACTTCCTAAGAACAACGGAGGTCTCAGAATTTTGATCCAAGGCCCCGTTCAAAAGTTATAAAACTGAACGCCCAAAGCCGCCAAATTACGAAAACGCCACTAGGGCCATTTTTCACAGACGGGCCACGCCCGAAAAACATACACCCCTTCAAGGGTAAATGGCACGTTCCGAACTCAACGGTGCCCTTGGTTTTCTGATCCAATCCACTTTTTAAGAGATACTTGAGTTTCACCATTAAACATATAAATTAATTATTTAATTTTATCCGTTTAACGTTCTGAAAGCGAGCGAGGGGTCCAAACATCCCACACCGACATGTTTTATGTTGTTCCTAGGGTAAACACCCCATTCCGAACCCATCCGCACACTCGGATATCTTATCCGGATCACCGTTTAGGAGTTATCACATTTATTTTTCATTCCCAGTGTGAATGCACTGAAAATTTTATTCTGGCCACACCGAGGCTCGAAATCGCACGCCGTCTGAAGGAGCTGCTCTGGAATAATATAAAAAAGATTTCAAAGTCCTTTGTAGCCAAAAACAGGGTTCTTACATCATTCCCTCCTTCATGCTTTTCATCCCCGAAAAGAAAAACCAGGGAACAACTCAGGGTACTAAGCCCACACCTGGCTCCCCCGTACCCAGAAGAACTCTCGCACAGCTATGCGCCACCGCACACAGACCAAAGGATTTGATCTATTCACACGAGGTCTGTCCTTGCCGATTAAGTGCATGGGAGCACGCACACTTCTTCTCAGGTGAGTCACGCGGGAGACGTCATGCACCCAAACCAGCCTTTGGGGTTAGGGTAAGGTGGTATGGAACCTTGCCATCCCTTCGCACGGTCCCTAACAACCTGACGGCTCTCGGGGGTAGCTCAACTCCCCGACCAAACCTCTATGTTGCACGCCATGACTGGAATCAATGCCCAAAAGCAGACAAGGCCTAGTGATTCCGTCCATCAGAATAGTCATATGGTGAAACACCCAAGGATATCTGGTCACACAAGGTTTCACAGTCAATGTCCCACAACCAAGGCTCTCTTACACGCTCTAAAGGAGAAGGATTTGACACCATAGACTAGAGAAAAAGGTCTCACGCCTTTTATCATAACAACACAGGGTTACACCGATACCCCGCGCAACCCTGGTAACACCTCATGCAAGGAGGAGGGAGAAAAATAATTTCACACGTAGAGTCTAAAAATTCTACTACAAAAATTAGAAGAGTTGTAGAGCGTACCTCTTATCAACTCATGCTCTGCAGGATCGTAGACATCCAAAGCTCGTGGCTGTCCGCGGTCCCAACTGTCAGCTCCCGGAGCCTGACGTGGACCGCCTAGTGGTGACGGGAAGACCTCGTAAAGTTTTCCCCCACTACCATCTCCTCTTGCTCCTCCCGCTCCTCTTCCAGCACCACCCCTTTGGGAGCTACTCCGATCATGGCGATGCCTCTATCGTGGTGGTGCACCTGCTGCTTGACCGAAGCTCTCTGCATGCCTGGGCAGGAAGTCTTGTGCCAGGAGACCTCGCCCATCGCAAGCATATCACCAACTCTTTTCAGGCCGCACTGGTGACCTCCAGCACCAATTCGGTGTACGACCAATCCCCTGAGTCCAGTTTTCAAAAAGTCACATGCATCATGGTTCTGCTTGCCGAAGCCTACTAGCTGCGACAAATGTCTCGGGTCCAATGTGCCTGCCACCACCACCATCTCTAGAACGTGACAGGAAGCTCTCTGTCACCAGCGGCTGCTCTAGCACCCTGGCATATATGGGAATTCCCAAAGGTACTATGATAGCATGAATCTATCGGCAGAGACCCTGCTCAAACATCTGCGCTCGGAGGTTGTCGTCATGGACCAAATTCAGGTAAAAGCGTGCACGGTCTGCGAAACTAGCCGTGAACTCAACAACTATCATCCCTCCCTACTGAAACTACAGGAGCTCCTGAATCTGAATGGAGTGCAAGTAGGAGGGGAAAAACTCCTCACGAAACAACAACTGAAAGTCACCCCATGAAAGCGACGACTCGTCAAAAAACTGAGTCACCAAAATCCACCAACTCCAAGATGTTCCATGAAAAACGTTGGATGCCAAAGCCACTCTCTGATCTGTTGGCCTCTGCAAAAGCCTGAAAAGGCGAACCACTGTCTCTAGCCAAACCTCTGCTACCTGAGGGTCTGGCTCACCACTGAACCTCAATGGTCTTTGCCGCTGGAACTCACGGAGCGCACTCAACCTGCGCTCAAGCCCCGTCTACACTGCTGAAGCTATCTACTGGTCTACAGGTGGGGTTGCTGCTACTGGCCCACTTGGAGAAAGGGGCTCGCATGATGGGTCCTGGAATGTGGACTCATGGCTCACATGGTCATCGTCATGAACCGAAGCTAGTATCCTGACTGGCTGTCTTCACGGAGACATCCTGAATATTATCAAGGAGTGTCGCGGTCAGATCATCATATATGTATATACCAATAACAACGATGGGGAGCTGACTCAAGAAGGACGGTCAAAGAATCAATCCTATGTGATTCACAAACCAAATTTTTCCCTGCAATAAGTGTCTCAACATTCCGAGTCGACAAGCAGGTTATCAAGAACCTGGTGAATGGATACGTCGGTCACCGCACCATCACTGGACTCCCTGGCCTGAGAGCCACTCTCGAGACACGTTAACACTGTTGCCCTAAATCCAAACCAATCCCCATTATTTTAAGGGACGCCCGAACAACGTCCCAAGGAAAGAACCACCTCTAATACCACTTTGTCACGACCTGACCCTACCCGGGCACGAGCCGCAACTACCCCAAGCCCGCCTCCATAGGCTAGGGGCTAGTGACCATCGATGAAGGCACAAAAACTCCGAGAGGCCTTTGCCTAAGTACCTAGACACACACACACGCAACACACTCAATGAAAAGGTACAGAGTAAAAAATAAAACCAAAGGGAAACTGCTATAAATAATCCATAGATGTGCATCGACCTCAAAACACTACAAGGTACAAGCTGATGTTAAACTGAAAAGAAAAGGAGAAAAACACTCACCCAACCAAAATGTTCCACAACCCATCAACAGGTAAAACAACAGCAAATATCTAGGAGGTTCCCACACCTGGAACCCAACAACGACCACCGCACGCGGTCTAAGTTCCCGGCTCCTAAGCTTCTCTGAAGTCACGACCAACATGTCCGTCGTCTGCAAGGGCACACCAAGTGCTGACAAAGACCAAGCAAAGGTTAGTATAAAAATACTCAGTAGGATACCCCGAAGGCTTGAGGGAGCAACAATGGAGGTATCTAAGGGTGAGAAGTAGAGCGAATAGGACAAGAAAAGGAGTACAACTGAGAGTGCAGTAAAGAGTAATAGCAGAGAGTCCAGCTCAAACCAACAACAGAAAGGGGGTAGACTCGTCCAGACACAAGGAGTTGGAAATGGTTAGAATATGAACTTCTCATCGAGTCTTCGCTACCTATAGCAAGAGAGTAGAGTCGTCCAACCACGAGAAGCTAGACATGGAAAGAACATGGCATACCTCGCGCGTCTTCGCCTTTCCTGGAGGGAGAGTAACCAAATCCAAGGAGTGGGTACTAAAAGAAGGTATATACAAATCCATATGCTCTGTCAAGAAGCCCAAACAAGACCATATGGGGAACTCCATCCCGTAGCTCAGCCCAAGAAAATGTGTCTCCAATAGTCCCAGAAGTAACACCATCGATGCCCAGCATCCCGCACGTCTGCCCCGAACTACAAGTCAAGGGCTCAATCACCGCACCTCGACACTATCCGCTTTAGGAGGCACTAACTCGCCTGCACGGTTTTAGGTCGCCTCACAAGGATGATTCATGGTTGGGAAAGCGCCCCTCGTACATGAGATTTCTGGGGGAACGTCAAACAACACCTCGTCATTACCACGCAGTCGAGAGGACTACTCAAAGTCGACAGGCGACCCCCTGCCCAGCACCGCTGGAGGGTCCATACAAGTCAACGGGCTCCCACTACAGGGAGACCCGGCAAGATTCGACGGGTGCCACACTGCCCAGTCCTGTAACGGTGCAATCCACTGGAGGGAGACGCGGCTAAAGTTGGCGACGGGACCACTGCCCAGCCCAGCTGGAGGTAACCCGGCATCGGGGACCATTGCCCAGCCCAGTTGGAGGTAAGCCCAGCATCGGGGACCACTTCCCTGCCCAACTGGAGGTAAGCTCGGCATCGGCGACCATTACCCAGCCCCGCTGGAGGTAAACTTGGAACTGCTATGGCCATCCCTACTGGATAGTAACCCACTGGCCATACCTACTGGATGGTACAACTGGCGAGCCCTTCTTGAAACAACCCCAGCCCTGCTTGTAACAACCTCATCTCTGCTGGAAACAACCTGAGCCCTACTGGAAAAAACCTCCTGGGTAGAGGTTCAGTTCCCACGTAAAGTGTTGGTCACACCGAGTCCACAAGAACTCTACCAGGGAACACAAAGCAATGGGAGAAACTCCCTAGGCCTCTCAGGGCGATCACTCTCCAATCCAATGAGTCACTACCGAAGCGGATTGAAACAACTCATCCTACGAAGTGGGAAAATACCCATTCAGTACGAGCACACATAGTCGCCAATGGTGCCGCAGTCCGGTGAAAGGGCACAGTACTGAAACCCCTCACAGCTGAAGAAACAGAGGAAGAAACCAACTCTGTCGGCCAAACGAGAATAGGACCTGGGGAAAACTCAACCCTGCTGGTCAAGAAACAAGAACAAAGGGACCCACTACGTCATGAGACTTCAAAAGTACGTAAATCAGAACACGACATGCACATGGGGCCCACACGACGTGTGGCCCCAAGTCAACCCCAACCGAGCGCACAAACGTTATCAGGTATAAACAACCACGTGTACCTCCATACGTTCCCGTATACTCCCTGAATATACCATGTTCTAGCCCAAAGCCTATCGTGCACGCAGCACCCAACATCAATGCGAAGGTGTAATGAAACAACTCCAACCTTACACATCAATGGCTGAGGCACAGTCAAACACATCTCTTTAAACACCAACCTCACTCTCCCAGGAGTTCATGCGATCAAACATCAAAGGCCCACGACAAACATGGTAGAAGAACCGCCACTGGGGCACCTTTCATATTTCCACATTTAATAAGATCACGTAAGAGGCTCCGCTCACCAGAACAGATTACACCATTGTAATCCTCACGAAAAAACATGCTAGATCGACTACTTACTCGCCTCCAATGGATATCCGATGGAAAAGTCACCAACACCGCCTCACGCATGAACGTCGTCCTGTGATCCTGATTCTCGGTCCCGAAAATAGTCAGGCGCATCACACCATAGCGATCCCCTCGGGAAAACACGTCAAAAATACTGCTCACTTGAGCGCAGCAGATATCCAGAGAAAAAGATGCATTCTGGCGCATCGCACACAAGCAGTGATATGTGGGACCTGCATCCCGGTCCCGAAACACCATGAACTGGTCGAACCGTTGCGATCCTCTCGAAAAAGCACACAAGTTCGACAAATCACTTGTCCAAAACGGACACCCAGTGATAATGCTGAAAACCACTGTCAACTACTGAAACGTCCCTCATGGGGCCTGCACCAACATGCAGAATTAGAGCGAGCAGATTGCACCATTGCAATCCCCTTGAAAAAAAATCCAGAATCGACTGCTCGCACGCCCTGAACGGACGTCCGATGAGAAAGTCGTGAAATGATGCACGCAGCTCAAAAGACGAGCCGTGAGGCCCACGCCTCAACTCCAGCTTCAACGCCCGAAACCATCCTGGAAAGCTTCGCCCCGACGCCAGGGTCCCAATACCATGGACGGTGCTCAAAACAGACGTTGGATGCATCCGCGCCGTCCAAAACAAGATCCCCTAGAAAACGCCAATCTTCTTAATGCACGTGACACGCCTCCGAGTCCCTCGTTTCGAGAGTTAAAAACCCCCAAAATCATCTCAAAATATTCGTCTCTATTGAAGGGATGCGTCGCCGAAGACGGATCCCAAAACGGACACCGTACGGATGATTTATCAATATAAATAAATTTCATAATAATAATAATAATAATATTATTATTATTATTATAAGCTTATTATTATTATTATTATTTTTATTTTTATTAAAACTAGACTGGACATTTGGACAGTCTTCTTCTCCCAACAGGACCCGCAAAAGGCGGGTCCTGGTCGGTCAGCCAGGGTCCATAGACCCCAGTCCTCTCTCAGGTGCGCCGAACGGCTAGGGCCAGTCAGCCCTGGTCTCTGACCGCTGACGCCGCAGCTGCCTGCCGCGCTCCCTCCCCGGCCACCGCTCCGCACCGCGGAGCGCCTCCGCCTGGCGCTCGCTCTCCGCCCGCGAGCCCCGACCGACACCGCCTAAATCCCCAGCACACCATCCGGGAGCCCCGACCACGATGCTGCCGCCTCCGCTGGAAGCCGCCGCCCCCCGGAGCTTGCGCACCACCGCCTAGCTCGTCGGACCGCCGGAATCCACTGGGAATTATCTCCAAAACCCGCAACTTTTTCCAAACGATTACGGACACCATAGAGCTCAAATTTACAAACCGAAAATTTCATTGTAAATTCCAGAAAACATACTACACATTCATGGGATTTTCTCTATAATTCGATAGAGGTTCAATGCAAAAAATTTGATCTCAAAGTGTATACGGAAATAAAATTTGAAACCGCAACGATCCTACCTCGCGAGGGTTCGCCCGAAGCTTCGCGACGATCCGTCGGCCGCCACGCCTTGGAGAGGATGGAAGAGGAGAGCTTGAAGGAGATATCTTTCTTCCTCTAGGGGATTCAAGGGAGAAGGTAAGGGGGAGGGTTTGGTTTAAGTAGAAAATAAAAATTTATTTAATTAATTTTTATTAATTACCCACGAAAGGACCCACCTCTGAAACACTCGACAGGGTCGAGGTTAAGCCTCCCATAGGGTAAGCACCACTTCCTGAGCACAACGGTGGTCTCGGAATTTTGATCTGAGGCCCCATTCAAAAGTTATATAACTGAACGCCCAATGCCTCCAAATTACGAAAATGCCCCTGGGGCCATTTTTCACAAACGGGCCGCGCCTGCAAAACTTACACCCCTCCTATGGTAAATAGCACGTTCCGAACTCAACGGTGCCCTCAGTTTTCCAATCTGAGCCAATTTTTAAGAGATACTTGAGTTTCACCATTAAACGTATAAATTAATTAATTAATTTTATCCGTTTAACGTTCTGAAAGCGAGCGAGGGGTCCAAACATCCCGTGCCGACAAGTTTTATGTAGTTCCTAGGGTAAAAAGCCCATTACAGACCCATCTGTACACTCTGATCTCTGATATGGATCACCGTTTAGGAGTTCTCCCATTTATTTTGCGTTCCTAGTGTGAAGGAACTGAAAATTTAATTCTGGCCACACTGGGGCTCGGAATCGCATGCCGTCTGAAGGCGCTGCTCTGGAATAATATCAATAAGATTCCAAAGTAATTTGTAGATAAAAACATGGTTCTTATTATATACCACAAGAAATATCATATAGATCTATCAAATATCCTAATGGAATCTTGGATTATATGTTACTGGTAGTGGTAATGTTTATATTCCCCACATATTTTCTAATTTTATAATCTGAATGATATATTGAACCAAATCTAATTTAATAAACCCCTTTATATAAATAATAAGAGACAACATCATTTTTTGATATAGAGAACTCAAATTTAAATTTGATAAAAAGAAATTATTGTTAAAGATATGTTAAACTAATAATTATAATTTTTTAAGAAAAAATATTAGAGGAATTTTGGAATGAAATATTTAGAAATCAGAAGATTATGGAGAAAAAAATAGGTACCCCTTAAACTATTTGGAAGGTGAAGTATAAACAGATCTAATAATTTACCACTCACTATGTGATATCAGGAAAATTCCAATCAAAATAAATAAAAGTATGCATCCATTAAAAACATAAGGTATAGGTTTACAATTATTTATTCAATTGGTACTCCTTCACACATATTATATAACATTTTTAAATTAAATTGATCTATATAACAAAAGTTGGTAAGGTGAAAATAATGAAAAAATATCTAATTAAAAAATTAAGGATGGAGTTCTAAACAAATATATGATATAAAATGAATAGATAACAACTATATATATAGTTATTTCTTTACAACCTTTTATCATATGAATAAAACTATGGTATATTAAAATTTGGATATTAATTAAAGATATTACTCAAATTCAACCCATTAATATTTTCATTTTTGTTTTAAAAATTTTCATTCATCTTAAAAAGAGGGTTAAAACCTATAATACCAATGACTCAATTTTGTGACACTAAGGTAGATACCTAAAAGCACATTAAATATATCAATAAACATATTCTATGATAAATATAAAGATAGTGTATAGAAGTTATAAGAAATAAAAGTAATTGAATGAGGGAAAGTAAAAAATATTAAAGACTCAAGAATCATGGTGTAATGATAAGTTTTATGTTTCAATACCCTACCACAATAATCTTCTAAATATTAAAGAACAGAATTGAATTATATATAATAAATTAATTTTTTAGGGATAATTAAGTTCCCCTAATCATATTTTTCATGGTTTCATTCCTCAAAACAATAATAAAAGGAAATATATTAATGTATTTGATAGCTAATTCCATGTAATAAATTCACACCATAGCCATTTGGGAAAACATTCCTATAGAGAATGACCATTTTTATAGGGTATGAATATAATCACAAACTAATTAAATACAAATTAAAATTTTAAAAAAATGAAAAATAATTAAGAATAATTTTAATTTATAGAAAAGGGTATCTGAGGTAACATTATAAACAAATACTCAAATAAATAAATCAATTCATTAGATGCACCGAAATAAATTTTAGTCACACAATAAATAAATTTAAATTCAATTTTAAAGTTTAATTTTAATGACTATTATGTGAACAATTTATATTATATATAAAATTAAATGTTCTAATTTTTTTGAAATGTTCATGGTTCAAAAAAAATTATCATGAAATAATACAAAAAATTTGAAATAAAAAAATTGTAAATTCATGTGAGAACACTAACTTAGGTTTCGAACACCCATAACAATTTTACCTTGATTATTCATCCTCTCAGTGACACCATTACTGAATCACCACCCATATTATTATTTTGAATGGGTATCATACTTTTTATTTTTTATCCCTTAACTACCCACTATGGATACCATACCCAAATTTTAACCCTTTTTTAATCAATAACTTGATTCAATATTTATTCCCCCCAAAACACTATGAACCTTCACATATAGCCATTCGTACATATAAAACACTCATCATGCACTCTCAAGTATTATACATTCATCCATAAAACATGTTATTATATTTAAATAAATCTTTTCAAAAATATATTCTATGTGGATGAAAATCCCTTGAAAATTCATTTCATCCATGCTAAAAAGAATAACCCTAACTATTTATAATAATCATGAGATTCTTCTAACCACACCCAGCCTCTAACCCAGCCCACTACCCTAGACACAACACCTCAATTATCCTTGTGTGAGGATAAAAATAGAAAAACTAATATCATTACCTTAGATTTAAAATTAAATTCAAATGAGATATATTGGTCTCAACAATTATAAAAAAGATGGTTATGAGTAAAATTATGTATTTTTATAAAATTGGAAAAACCGCCGAAGTTGGGTAGATAGAGGAGGCATATCAAATGACATATTTAGATAACATACATGAGATATGATAATATATATACCATGATATGTACTTTTAGTTCTTTACCATATTCTCATAAAAACACCAGTATTCTCTGTTGGGATTAGTTTAGTGGTATTGGAATCTCTAATTTTGAAATTATAATATTGATATTGGTATATACAACCATGAGTTAAAAAATAAATTCATTTTCAAAGTTTATCCTAGATAATTGAAAATAAATTACTTATCATAGGAGGTATGAGTTGGCAGTTAGTTATGTAAGGACCCACGAATAGGTAAAGACTAAAATCATAGATTTGAATGGCCCAATTCTCAATATTCTCCCTTAATTGATATTCCATTGATGGATTTTCAAGGGTGACTAACTGGGACATATTTTCAATATATAAATATTAACCATTAATATTATATTATGATACCTAACAATTAATATTGAAAAATAATAATCTAAAATTGTGGATTGATCTTTCCCGAGATAGTCTCTATATACAAAGCGATGAAGAATAGGTTTGATCCTCTATAGTGCTCATGGTATCCCAATATATGGATGAAAACATCCTAGAAAAATGTATACTTGGATTATTTAGGGATGTTTCTACCAAGATGGATGCTTAAAGGTTTATTCATGGTGGGATTGAAGCCGCTTCACCCCATTATAATTCCAACTTTTCCTTCTATCTATAAAATGATTCTACTATTATAGTAATTATATGAAAGGGGAAGTCCACCCATGTTAAGGCTGATAAGAATGTGGTTTAAGATAATTTTAAAACTAGTTATAATTCTATTATTTCTATAATCATTCTACTAAAGGGTTCTAAGTCGTTGAAAGATGTATATTTTTCCTTGTGAATTTTAGTTTTTTGGGGTTTCAATAATTGGAAATTCATTTCTATGGGTAAAAATTATTCTATATTATTCTCCCTATGTAATATATAAAGATTACGGTAATGTATCTTGGGATATTTCTATCAAATATAGTACTCTAGATATCTATGAATGTGGTCAAAATTTCATCCCAATGGAGGTAAGAATTTATTTAGTTTAACTAAAGGTCAAATTATTTAGTTTAAAATCAATTTTATAGAATAAAAAAATACTATATGTTATTTTGATGGTGATTGGTGTGCCTATAAAAAATGAAAAAAGAAATATAAATGTCCATATTTGGCTATTATGGTATATTTTTAGTTTTTGTAGACCTATGTTTTTCCTTAGTTGATAGAGTTTTCCTCTCCACTGATACAGATGATTTTGATTTTAAAATTGAGTATCAAAAGGTTCCATGGTTCTACTCTTTTTGTAGAATTATTTTTCAAAATTTTTTAAACTATATAAAAGATCTTTTTTGTACAATCTATTCATCTCATGGGCATGAAAAAAATTCACACAACAGGAACTTTGTGTTGGTGAAATCCATACTTAAAGGTAGATCAGAATATACTAACAAAGATAATATATAAGGTGAAGGGTTTCTGCATATAAATATAGAGGGAAATGAACTAAGTAGATATTAGGGTCACTTCTATAAGGTGAATCGGCCTGGGGTTATCCCTCTTTGATCTGCAGTTGTGTCGACATTGGTTGCAGATTTTCCCCATGATGAATTGTTTTGGGTTTTTGTGCCAGTTGAGGATGCCTCATTGTAAATGAAAAGAAAATATTTTTGGATATATATTTTTCTAAATGTTGGAATGATTCTATAGGAATTAAAAAATTGTCTTATATTGTGCAACGTACTACCATTTTTGGGGTGGAAATAGTGGAAGAATGGATGGAGATCTCAGCTGATGAATCATTGTCATAACAATTTTTTAATCAATAGATTATCTTTGAGAATATGATTTCCTCAAAATCTATAAAATCTAAGATAAGGTGGATTAATTAATGCATATTGATTATAATCCTAGGATTTATGATCAAAACCAAGGTTTTTTCAAAAATGCGACAGAGCTCTAAATAGTTGTATCTAAGCGGGTAAACATGGAGGGCCCGGAAGGAAATATTACCTAAACATTGGAATGATCCCTTCCTGATAATTGGGATTTGGATACCAAGTTGTATCACCCCAATTTCAAAGACATATCCTATACTTTTAGAAGTATTTTAGAGGCTCATATATATTATGACTCAAAAGGTAATAAAGAATATTCAATTATGTAAAACATAGCGGATAATGATGGATTTCAATTTGATCCTTTTTGAAAGTCCATACCTCCTTATTTTGTGCCAGTTTGGGATTTTTTCGGAGAATTATAATGATATGGCCTAAGACCCTATATTGATACCCCTTCTAATGGAGCCTCCATAATGTAGTCCCACTTGAATGCTGGTTGACTGCATCCTATCTAAAACTTCAGATTACCTTTTAATAAAAAATATGAATGGAATGGTAAATACAAACATGATAAACATGTCATCTTATAACCTCTTTGGAGTGCTTGATATGGTTAATGAAGGTAAAAAATCAATCTCAGGATAAAGAGGCATTGATTGTCTCTTTGAATATATAGTACCAATCCCTGGAACCGATAAAATGGGATAATGAAGTACATATACATGTGGCTAAGAATTCCACAGATAAGGTAAATGAAGATACATTTCTTGATGACAGACCTTAGTGATTGGAGGTTCAATTAGATACTATTCGATCTGACTTAGGGGATAATGACGTTGAAATATTCTTGTAACAAGTGAAAATTTAACAGAGTGGTCATCATTCCATAGTATGTGGATGTGGGAATGGGCATAGATGAAATTATTGGAATAACCTGCATGAGGAGGAATGTTGGATTTGGGATAATATTAGATAAAAATTATTCTTTGGATTTTAATTTATGAGGTCAATTTTTTCATGTATGTCCCTATCTTCTTCTTTCTCTGTGTTTTGGTTTTTGATAAAGGGTACTTGTCACAAATTTTTTAAAATATATAAATATATAATATATTAAAACATTATTTTTATGGATATAGGAAAATGATTAAGGGTTAGATCAGGGTGTGAAATTTCACCACTTATTACTATAATAAACTCAGGGACTTTCTAGCTACATGTTCCCCTTTCTTATCCTATAAATATTTAATTGATTTATTTATAAATTCTGGAAAATTTGGGTTTATTTTAGAGAGAAGTTAATTTTTGGTAAAGGAGTGTAGTGAAAACAAAAATGTTCTTTTGAATTGAGTTTTTTTCTTTTAAAATATATCATAACATTATCTATGGGGAGGTAGAACCCAATACTCAACTTTATGATTTCATATAATTTAAATTAAGTATGAAAAATTAAATTGAAACCATATCTCATCCAATGTTGATCAAAAATATGTTTTGTTCATTATAAATAATTTCATCTCAATGAAATTGAACTCAAAACATTTTATATCATATACCCACATTATAAAAGCATTATCAGGCATTTTCTTAAGAAATTTTCATGCTATAATCGAAAATATAAGTCTCTTCGACATTTTAATAATCATGGGATATCAAACTATCAATTCATGAATAATTATTGAGTGATTCATAATCTTACAATCATTTTCTATTTCTTGCACTCAGGTAATGGTGTATCAGAGGTAAAATTATATAATGTTCTTGGATTGCTCATTTTTTCCCTAAAATTATTAAATAGATAGGTTACAACTTCTATAAATGCCACTTGGTCAAATATGGAATCTAACCACTCAAAAAAGCCTAAAAATGGCACAAATGAAACTAAAAACTTTTCAAAATTATCTTGAATATTTCATCACTAATTTGTATAATTAAATTTATGTTACGTGATAAAATAAAATCCATTATCTTGAATCTTATCTCCTAAAAATATTTAACAAAAATTGAATGTTAAATATTGATTTTTTATTCAAACAATATTTTTATTTACATTTATAAAATAACTTTTTATTATATAATTAAATAAATTAAATAATTATTATTTTATACTCAAATGATATTAATTTTATGTATTTAACTTTTGATTGTATAAAATCAGACATTATTTGTCCCATATAGTGGGGACCAAGATTTCATAAACTCTATTTCAATAGAATTATCCTTGTTTTTGAATATTATTTTTGTGTAACCATTTAGGCCCATATCTTGATAGCAGTAAGTGATACTAGTAGACTAACAATGGATCCTAGAAACCCACATATTCCTATAGTTAGATAACGTTAAGTCATTGCTTGAAAGACCAAAATTGGATATACACTGTGTTATATGAAGACATTGTCTCATGATATCTATAGTGACGTATAAAATAGTAACTCAAATTGGTGTCTACATTATTAAATTGGAATAAGTTACAAGGAATCCCATCTCAAATGATTTAATATTCTAGTAGCCTTGGAAAACACGATACATACATGATTCCTATATTACATTTCAATATAAAAATTATAACAAATTTTTTTCTGAGAACGAAATTGTTCTCCGTATCATATCCTTGTATATCAAACAAAGTACACTTCATGGATTCCAGAGAAATGAAACAAAATATGGGTGAGATCAAATACTCAATAACGGTAAATTATAAAGGAGACTATCATGAATAATGAAGAATAATCAATATTTAAAGATAAATAACTTAACAACCATACCATTTAAATTACTTGACTATCAAGATATGATAAGGAAGAATCAATATGGTAAGTAAAATAACTAAAAACAATTGTCATTTAATCAATAAATTGATAATGAAATTAATTAATAGATAATGAAATAGTGAAATTATCATTGATAAAAAGATAACTAAATTATCGATGAATGAAATGCTTAATTATTGGACATCATGACTCAAAGACATGATAAATACACCATCAATACCTTTAAAAATATGGTTAAATGATACAGGGTATAAGCCAGTATATTTTGGCCAACTTTATCTCTATTTTCAAGACCTTTCGCAAGATAGTTTAAAACCATTGGGTATAAACTAATTGCGTTTGGCCAACTGATTTTGTCCAATGAAAACTACTGATGAATTAAATATATTTTTATAAATTGTCCCCAGCCATTTCATTCATGTATGAATCATTACTCGTGTATATAATAATGAATTTAATTGATAAAAAATTTATTATCATTAAATATCTGTATTGAGTAAAAGATAAGGATATATCAATATTTCCCCTGTAAATCAAGTAACTATTAAAGTATACACCATATGTAAAAATGGTATCCAGTTTAGGTAATAATCATACCCATCATACAAGAATATGGATATTTAATATAAAATTAATGATCAATGGAAATGATTATAATAATGTTATTGTTACAAGATAAACTTAACAATCAAAAATGAATGTGATATTGTGCAATAACATTTACCACCTGGTAATTTTAAAGTCAAAATTTAATTAATTAAAATGATTCATATTGAAACATAAAAAACAATGAATTATGAATTAATCATGATATTACAAGTCAAATGGTAAATATATACACCACATAAAAGACAATTAGCGCATACTAAATAATAAGTTTCAATGGAATGTATGTTGAGATGAAATATTTTGCCTAATGATTATTTTTAGTTGAATGTGCTTTAACCTCCTGTATAGTGGTTTTAAAAATGTTATTAATGCATTCCATAAACATAGTAATAATATAATATATGATATTTTATAACATCTTATAACTTATTCATTAATAATATTTCGTTATTCTCATTGTTTTGGGTGTTAATTGTCTTTCTTTCTCATTCATGCTTTGTTATCAACGTTATTATTCTTTTGAGTATTATATATTATCATAATATCTAGAATAATAATTATGAAATATTTATTATATTTATATATCAAACATATTTTTAAGACAGATCATCAAATATTGTTTTTAGAAATGAAGTATGTCATGCTCGTGGAGTCCAAAGGTAGTACGTGTTTGTGGGTAACGTTTTAATTTTTCAATAATCATTATAAAAAGAAGGTATGTAATATTTTACCTTTCTATAATGATAATATAATCACATATTCAATATTGTTTCATTATATATACATACATATATATATATATATATATCATCTAGGTGGTTTTGTGATTAAAAGAGAGTCGCATCGCTTCGCTAAGGTTGTATCCCACACGTACATGATTGATGTTATCATATTTAAGTGTAATTTTTATAATATTTTATTATTTAGATATTTCATGAATATAAAAATTAGGTCATATATAACATATATATTTTTCAAATTTACCCTTATCAACATCAATGTAAAGAGTTGTTGAAAAATTAATCACATTGCTTCGTGAGGTGGTAGTTCGTCATACACAAGAGCGACGTTGTTCTATCCCCAGTAAAATAGAAAGTAAAAAATTTATATATGATATAATAAATATAGATATATAATTATTTTATAATTATTAAATATATACTTTATATCGATCATAATACCCAACTATTAATGTTGGTAAAAGAAGAATGAATGACATCAGTTCGCAAGGTGGTAGTATGCCGTACAAGCGAATGATGATTACGTAACCCATTTGATGTAAGGGGTGATGGTTTTAGCTCATTAACATATTTTTTTAAAAATAAAATTAATTTTAAGATACATATGTTATTATATAATTTTGGTGTATAAAAAATTTAAGGAGTTAGATATTGATATAATATAATAATATCTGTTGAAGAACAATACCTCTTCTTTGTGTATCCTCCTTAGGTTCGCATTAAAGCCTTCCTAGGTTGGCTTTCTTCCAAAAAAAGTCTTATAAGATGTGATGAGGGGGGTTGGGAAGCTATTATTATTGTAATTTCCTAGACATAATAGGTTTCATGGTGTTAGTAAGAGAGTATATTGGGAGTCCTTCTATAAGTGAGGTGAGTGGCACACTTGTAATTATTTTGAAAAGAGTCAAGCATGCCCATGTTTTATCATGCCAAAACCTTAAAAAAGGGCCATTATCTAAAATAAAAGATATAAGGTATAAATATTATCAAATAATTGGTATTGGATAAGTTGATAGGTAATTTTAAGTCTTATATTCTTAATTTTACTCCTGATAAATCTATTTTTTCCTTAATCGTGATAATTGATTTATACTGTTTTCCCTATTCATTTTGGCCAAAACATAAGTTGAAATTAATAAAATTTTAAATTAATATGATTTTTTATCTATAATCTATTTTGAAAAAGTCAATCCACAAAATTGGAAAATTTTAATTTAAAATTAATTTTCCAGACATGACAAGAAGGATGTTTTTAAAGAGAACAAGTTCAAAAGTTTAAAATGTTTTTATATCAAAAATCAAGATGAAAATCATTCAAATTGTCTAAATTAGATTAATTTATATATTATTAGAATAATTTTACAATAAATACAATTTAGAATAAAAATATCTTTATAAATAATTTAAACAAAAAAAGCAGTTTTCAGTTGAAATTCAGAATTTTTCACTATTCATATACAAATGAAACATTTCAAAAAAACCCTAAAATATTTCCTAGGATATTTTTTGTATTAAAATTTTGAAAAATAATTTTTATTTCAAATCATTTTTATAAAACTGGAAAAAATAATATTGATTTATGTGCATAGAGCATGATTAAACTATTTTTTTTATAAAAATACATCTTTTCAAAAAAACATTTATTTTTAATATAATTATTATTTTATTTATAATCAATAAATAAAAAATAAACATGTGTAATAAATATAAATTATAATTAAATAAATATTATTCATATCTAAAATTCTAATATCATGATGATATATTAAATAATAATATTAATATTATGTTGTAGTTCTGTAAAACCCAACCTTTCACGTAACAAAAGCTTTCAAAGAAATTAATTATTTGATGAAAATAAAGATAAAATCAGTGTAATGTTTTATGTATACAATCTAATTTAATTTTAATCTATTATAATTTAGTAGTTTTACATTGTCCTCTCCTAAATTAAATTGAGTTCTCACAATTTAATCTTTATCATGGTAATCAAGGGTTTTAGATTTGTTAATACCATTGATTGAAAAACCCCACATCATAAGAATGATAATAAAACATCCACTTAACAAGAGATAATAGGAAATAATAATTTTATTTATAATATCACATGAAAGGTTCCAAGTAGGATAACAGAGGTGGAAAATGAAAATATGGATATGGAATAAAATACTAATGTACAAGGATTACTAGAGTGTCATAGCGGTCATTGATCATAATAATGTTGGTGATCCATAAAATGTAAATAACCAAAACCAATAATCCAAATAGGTCTAAAAAGGGTCATTGATATCATAATAATTATGTTTATTGAATAACAATTTATTTGAAGACTGTTTTTCTAGAGTGGATGAACACATAAACTCTTTATGAATATAAGTAAATTTACTATATTAATAGGTTTTTATTTCATTGGAACAACTCTATCCTTGCATTTTGTTTTAATAAATTTCCACGTCATCTCTTACTACAATAAATGAACTCCCACAAATGAATTTATTTTTATCTTTGAAGCACTAAAATTCAATTTTAATGAATCATAATATCCATAATATAATTATAAGTCATTACTAAAATATATAGTTATCATTATGGAAAAATTGGTTAGCATATGGTATACAATATGCATAAATTTCTATATAGTGAAGTAATAAATTAATCTCTAAGATCTCATCAAAATTTCTACTTAAACCATTTCATAAATTTTTAACCTTGTTACCCTTAGAAAATATTAACATCGATAACTTTAGAAATAAGGTCCCTAAATCTCAAAATGAACTTACCATTAATCCTTTAAACAATATGAATTATCTCTTAATCATCACAAACCGAAAATGTGAATACCTTCATCATGAATTTTTTTCTAAAACATAGTAAATATATAAATTACTACAACACCTTGTTGAAAAAATTTGTACTTCATTATTCCTTAAATAAAAACATATATTATTGGATATATTACATAAATCAAGAAATTTTGTCAAATCTATCAACAATATCTTAAAAATAATTATTAAAAAATCATTAATCAGTTACATGATAGTGAGCACTATTTAATGTACTTTATCCATAACTACCACTTATTAATCCTAGCATCATTAACTCAACGTGAGGAACATATTATGGTTTATCTTTCCCATAATCATGTGTTTTCTATGAAGTTAAACTTTCTATTTAATCACTTTTCATTGTCATTGGTACCAGAAAATATATACTCTCAAACCCTTTCAGACATAGTACCATAATAAAAAACTTATACATTTAATAATTCTTATAAACATCATATCATTAATTAAATACTTTTAAGATATTATCCAAGAATCTAAATGCTCTATAACATTAATTACTTTCCATTATCTATATCATTAGAATAATTTTCAACATGATCTCTTAGCTTCCTAAAAGGTATATTCCCTTGACACTTGTGAAATTCATTAATAGAATTCCTTATCTCCAAAAATAAAATGAAAATGAACATTGGAAACTTATTTACTACATTTAGAATTAATAAAATGGTGGAACTTATATATAAATTTATTGAAAACATTCATTGCCTTTATGTAACGATCGAGGTGTTTCTTTCCAATATTATCATATACAAGAAAATACATATCTATCTTCTTCCACTAATCCATTTTTTCTCCATCATCCTCTTCTCCTATTTCTTTCCTTAAAATTCATAAAACATTGGTAATTATTTCCCAATATTTTTATTAAATAAAAATATTTCATCATAAAAAAAATAATGTTTTAGAGGCCAACGCCCTTTAGATACTTTCCATATTCCCATCAATAAAATGGTCAATATTAAACTCCATATTGCGTATGTAATATATATCATGCCCAGTTAATCTTATAAAAATTGGATCATACTCAGAAAAACATTCTTCTTAATTTTTCAATAAAATAAATATATTTATCTTCTTCATTTTTTATTTCTCATGAGGGAAATATTTATTGAATAATTTCTCCTTAAAATATTTACATTCTATGAGTTATATTTATTCTTTCTCCCTTGTATGTTGGATTAATGACCATCATTTATCTTCATAACCTTTGAGCCAATATGGTATAATTATAACCCTTTCTTTTCCACTAAATCCCATCTCTATAAAGATATTATCCAAATACATAATCCATTTCCTGGGTACCATTGGATTTGTAGTCCCACTAAATGATGTAGACTTTTGTTGAATAAAGAGATCCAATATTGAATTATCTCAATAAGGGATACCTTTATCCATCTCAGAAAGGTCATTTTTCATTTCCTAATTAACCTTCAATAATATAGACAAAAATTTCTTTATTCTAATTCAAGTGGTATTGCCATCCTCAGTAGGGAAATATCTATATTTCCCACCAGTATTGATACCCTTCTTTCTTCTAATAACCATTTCCAAAAAATAGAATATAATGTATTATGTCATTAAATTGTGAATTTTAAATCATAATTCTTAATTCAAAATATATTTAAACACTTAATGTTAATTAAAACTAACTCATTGTTAATATCATAATCATAAACTTTTTTTCATTGAGGACATAATTACTTTAAAATCCGACATAATGGCTTCCAAATAAAATTGGAATTGTCCAAAGCATATCCTATATGAGTGTCAAACCTGGTGTGTAGTAAGGTTCATTATTATGCACTTAGTGACTATCAGTTCTAGACAAATTCACCCTTTTCATATTTATTACCTCCAGTTATATATTTTACAAAACACCGCCCACTTGTAGTATCTATTCTGAGATGTATTTCAAGGAAAACCACATAATATATACCTTAACAAAACATTATAGTTTTATTATTTTCATGTCCTCGTAGTCTATCATAGGGTTATGTTACCTAATATATTTGTTTTTATAAATATACTTCCGAATGTTTCTATTAATCCTTGTATTATACCAATTGTACCAACCATCCCCCAGTAACCTGAATTTGGTGTCTGATCTATTACATTGGCATGAGATGCATAGAATCGCATCCTAAAGGATCAAATAGTATAGTATAATTTTTAAAGTATATACATACATTATTCCCATATTAAATATAATACAGAAATTACATCATAATATTTTTCAAGAACAATATTATTCCTCCAAGAATATAAATTTATATCAAACAGAGAACACTTCACTGATTCCTAAAAAAAGGAAATAAAACAAGGGTGAGCCTAAATTCTTAGTAAGGGTTATGTACAGTGGATTCTATCATGAATACAGAATCATAATCAATATGGAATGGTAAATAAATGAACATATATGAAATTTAAATAATATGAATATCAAGATAAGGTATAATAAAAATGGATAGGTAAATAACTGAAAACACATTCAATTTAATAAATATACTAAAAATGAAATACATCCATAGGTAATACCATATCTAAAGTCTCAGGGGTAATAATATAATTGAATTATCAATTAAGAAATCTGTTAATTATAGGATGGCATATATCAGGAACATGATACCTATACTATCAATACCCTTCATAATATAGTTTAAAACTAATAGGTACAAACTAATAAGTCTTTCCCAAATTTATATAACTATTTATAACGTCTACAAGACAATTTAAAACTACTAGGGACAAAATAATATGGCTTAGTCAACTGATGTTGTCTCATGAGACCTAATGATTCTTCAAGGGGCTTTTAAAAAATGGTCCCCACCCCTGTCTTTTATGTCCAAAGAATACCTGATTTATAGAATAGTCAATTTATGTTATAAAAAATTCTCTTATCGTAAAATACCCGTATTGAGTACAAGAAATGAATTTATCGATATTTTCCCTGTAAATCAAAAAACCTTCAATATATAAACCATATTTAAAAATGGTATATATTTCTAGTAAATAATCATATCCATAAAAAATAATATGTACATTTAAGAAAAATTTAATGAAAAAATAAAATCCTTACAATAAATTGACTATTTCAAGATAAAGTTAACAATCACAAAAGAAATTGAGATTGCAAAATAATTTTACCGCTTTGTAATTTTCAAGTAAAAATTACACTTGATGAAATGAATCAAATTGAAACTCAAAATCTCATGAATTATGAATGAATTATGATAATACATATTAAATTTCTATAATATATACAACATAAAATTGAATTGAGGCATAATAAGAAATAAGTCTAAATTGAATGTAAGTGGATAAGAAATCCCTTACCCCGCAATTCCTTTTGGATGAAAAAGATTTTACCTCCAGTATAGTGGTGTTAGTAAAGTTGTTAAATTATTAGATTAACATATTTATAATATCATATATGATACTTTTATAACATATTATCACTCGTTATTTAATAATCATTTACTATTTTCATTGTTTTGGGTGTTAATTTCCATGTTTTCACATTCATGAAATGTTATGAAATTTATGGTTTGTGTGCATATTTTATAGTTTAATAACCTCTAGAATATAAGAATAAAATAGTTATAATATTTATTTTTCAATTATAATATTAATAATAATCCTTAAATATCGTTTTTATAAATGATTTATGTTACACTCATGGAGATGGTAGGTCATACGTACACATGGGTAATATTTTCATTTTTCAATGATCATTATGGAAAGATGTTATGGAAATTTTTAAATTTACAGAATGATAATAATTTCATAAATATCATATTATTTCTTCAAATATATGAATATATATATATATATCATCCATGTGGTTTGGTAATGAAAAGATACTCACTTCACTTCATAAAGCCGGTAGTGTACATGTACACAAACGATGTTATCATACCTAAGTGTAAACAAAGAAAATGGTATTTTATCCTTTAAATATGAAATGAATATAATCAGTAGGTAATTAATGTAATGTTTAATCATTATCTTTATCTTATTTTACTTTAATTTAAAGTGTGTGAGAAAAATGAATCGTGCCGCTTTGTGAGGTGGTAGTCTACCAAACACATGAGCGACGTTATCGTATCCCATGTGGAATGGAAAGTAAAAAAGGTATATATGATATAATGAATATATAGGTATAGTAAATTTTATAATTATCATATATATATATTATATACATCATTGTACCCAATTCTGAAAGTTGGAAATGAAAGAATAAATGATATCAGTTCGGGAGGTCGTAATCTACCGTACAAATGAATGATGATTTTGCAACCCATTTCATGAACGTGGAGATATTTTCTGGTGAAGAAAATATTATAAAAAAATACCAATGTATGGAATATTTTGGTTTTTTCAAAAATTAATGGTTTAATAATAATTGAAATATGTGGAGAAATAAATAAATTAAAAACTCTCAATGAAGACCATTACCTCTGCATTATGTATCCTCTATAGGTTTCCACTAGAGCCTTCCTAGGTTGGATTTCTACCCAAAATAGGCTTATTGGATGATATATTGTATTTTTATAAGCTATATGGGTAGTTTTTTTCTTAACCAAATGTGATTTATGATGCGAGGAATAGGGTAGAGTGGGTGGCCAATTATAAGTGAGGCGAGTGGTACATGTGTATTATTTTTGAAAATATTTAATCATGGCCACATATTTATCCTTCAAAAGACATAAAAATGGTCCATTATTGAAAAAAATGATATAAGGTCTCAATATTTCCATAAAATTGTTTTTTTAAAAGTTTTTAGGTCATATATAACCCTTATATTCTTAGTTTGACCCCCGGTAAAACCATTTTTACTTTAATCGTTGTAATTAATTGTTACTTTTTCACTATTCATTTTGGTAAAAAAATAATTTGAATTTATTATAAATTATAAATTATTATAAATAAAAATATATAATCGATTTTCACAAATATAATCCACATAATTTGAAAATTTTAATTTAAAATTAATCCCACAAATTGGTAAAAAGGTGGGTTTTAAAGAGAAAATATTCAAACGCTTACAAGTTTTTTATATCAAAATTCAAAATAAAAATTATCCAAATGACCAAAATTAGATTATCTAATACATAATTTGACTATTTATGTTTTAAAATTAATTTAAAATATAATTTAACATTATAAATAATGTAAACGAAAATGCAGTTTTCAAAAAAAAATCATTATTTTACCCTATTCATCAAAAACTGAAATTGTTCAGAAAAATAAAAAATATTCATGATAATATAATTATGGTATTATTATTTAAAAAGTAAAGATTACTTTTTAATAAAAAATATAATAGTGTTAAAAATTTATTTTAAATTTTTCGTAGAATGTGCGATTAATCAATATTTAATAAATATATAGTTTTTCGGGAAAAAAATAATTTTTTAAATTGTTTTTATTTTAATTGTAATAAATAAATAAAAAAGACATTTGTAAACTCTATGTTTTCATAATTAAGTCAATAATATTCATAAAAACATTCTAATAACTATGTGATATATTAAAAAATAATGTTAATAGTACATTATTGTTCGGTAAAAATCGGATTTTCTTGCAACACAATTTTTCAAAGAAATTCATTCTTTCATGTAACACAAATAAAACTCAATGTTTTTTTAGTAAATTATATAAAATTAAATTTCATTATTTTATAATTTTAGGGTGTTAAAATATCACATAAAACAAGGCACATACTTATGGCCATCATCCTTTTATGTTTTATCATTTTATGACCATACTGTATAAACTTACCTTCTTCAACCATGATTATAGATTTATTAAATGTACTATAATCATGGTCAAAAGGGGATGATATATCACTTATTTTTTGTAAATATAACTTATATCTTAACCATTAAACCTATGTCATTCCATCAATAATGATCCCAACACAGGCTACCTCGTAATGACATAAATTTCATTGTTTTTATCTGGAATAAAAGTATATGATCAAATGGTTAAAATTAATAGTGATCTCAGGTTGATAGACTAATAAGTGTTCTATTAGTTATGAACTAATAATGACATAATAAAAATATGGCATTCATTTTATCCCATTATTCCTCATGATCTCCTCTTCTAGTGATCACCAAGTGAGAACATCATGAGAAGAAGTCTCAATGTTTTTTATCCCCCAACACCTCATATCCAAAAATAATCTATGTCCCATTAGGATAATGTATCTAGACTATATAATATATTATTAAGATTACAATCATAGTATCTTGTGGTTCTCATTAGAGTTTCAACCTTCTATATCCAATTTAAGTGATAAATAATCTAAGGACATTACAAGGTAAATAGTGGATGTTGATGTATCAACACTATTATGGTAAGTCAATATCTTTAATAACTCTCTATATACATGATATTGTAATAATAATGTGTTCTTCATGTTGGATATGGGGAACCCACTTGCATAACACGACCACTTTCAAAATATATTACTTGCTAACCATTAACCTATTACCCCTCACATGATAAGATCAGGCTTTTTCTAGGTTGTGGATTTATTCATTGGTGATTCCATTATTCCTTCTATAGATACTCTACTATCTTTCACTTCACCTACTTGAGTAAAATTCCTATAGAGATAATATTATAGAGTATATCCCATTTTCCATTTATCATTACCTTAATATCTTGAATTGTACTTTCGGTAAGATTTCATGAATGTTAATAAATCCTTATATATAGAATACTTATTCTTTTACTGCATCAGACTCCACAAAATAATCATTATTAAAAGATATGGAAACTATGTGATTTAATAAGATTCTCTTTCTCATATCCTTTGATAACTATAATATAATATCAATTGATCAATAGAAGGCTAGTTTTTTCCTTGGATAACTAGTTCTCTCATCTATCTAAATACCGAGTACCAATCCCAATCACTTTTTGAGTAATTTTATATAATTTTAACTAATTCTTATGAAATTAAATTGGGTTTATCTAATATTTACTTAACATAAGATATGTATTTTAAATATAAAATCTAGTATTGAGCATGGAATTTGTGATAGATACACCATATAAATGTGTGGAGTTATAATCACTAAATAATCTCCTATTATGTTTTATACATGTATTTTAGAGATATTTATTACATGTGACATAGGAAACTATTCCCTATTGAATTAATAAAACTTTTATTTTTCAATGCGATTTCAGTATATATACTTTGACTCAGACTAATAATCCATTAAACCTATCACATTAGATCTTATTCCAAAAAACATGGGTTATTACTTCAATTGAATATTTAGTGAGATACTTTAACTGTTGTCTTAAATAATTATAATACTAATTAATCATTTATCAATATTTTATCAACATGTTTTTCCTGAAAAACTATAACGCACCCACTAAACTCTTTTAGACACATGACATAATTTTGATCATAATAAATACTTTGTGATCATGATGCTTACTCTATTACAAAATTATATTTTTTTATTGAATATATCATTATAATTATATCGTATCACCAACCATTTTTATTTTTTTCTTATAGACGCATTCCAAGAAAGGTAGTCTTGACATATAATACACAATATTATGATCATAGAATGATATTAAGATAAATTTAATTCTAATGGAATTAAACATGAATATTTTTTGTAATCAATAAATCCTTAACAGTACAATTCTTGTGCCAACCATGTATAGTTTATCTTGAATACATCCAATTTATTTATATCTATTAGAAAATATAAAAAAAATATAAAATTGTTTTTCTTACATGGAATGCAATTTTCCTAATTTTTATGAACTTTTAAAACATAGACTATTTATATTTAAAACAACATTACAGGATCCATTTTTATTAATAAATAATATATCACCAGTCATGGTTAATATAAAACCCCTACTAGATTATTAACATTCATATGAAATATGTGACTTCAAAATAATAAAATTCCATGAGATCTTATGGAACATGTTCCAATGGAAACTATTTGTGCATCTATATCATTCAATTTATCTATGGAAATATTTCTCCTACTATATATAATACATATGTTCACACATTTATATAAATATACCCTATATATTGATTACAACATCTATATATTAGATATTTATGTAATATCTTATATAAATATTAGGATAATTTCATTAGATTCTCCTTTGGATTTACTTGATTTAACTTTATTTATTCACGGATCCTTAACAAACCATTTTCATCTAAGAACGTGATATTATGACATAATGAATTAAATTCATATTATAACTCATGATATTCATTTTTCATTATTCAACTAATTTTTGAATTTTAATGATAGTTTTTTATGGATTCCCATCATTAAAATTAATTTGAAATGGAACTTTATGGCAACTAGCCCATCACAGAAAATGGAACTGCAAATATCAGTATATGTGATGGTCTATTGAAAAAAAAACATTTGTAATATAAGGTTATTTATATTCAAAATAAGTTCATTAAATGGTTAAAAATTTAATTTTAATGGATTTTAAATCCATCAATAATATTTAAATTTCTAATAAAATAAAAAAATAAAAAAATTATAAAAATTATAAAAACTAGGAACCAATTTTAAACTATAAAAACATGAATATAACAATTATACCATTTCACAAATAAAATTTTTATCAAAAAATTCAAGATAGTAACTGACATGAAATGGGGATCATCTGGTATCAGAAGGTAGAGGATCAATCAAAGTGTTAGGGGGAGGAAAATCCATTCGGACACCACATGACAGTTGTTTCATGTGCACCAATATCTGATCATCTCTCTAATGTTGTTGTACATGATCCTCCTCCGACATTATCTATATGTCACAAAATAGGGTGAGATGACATTTGACCCTCCACCATACTGGGTCTAATAGATGGCCTTAAGGGTGTTCCCAATCCCCATGGGTTGGTAACTAATTCCCGGGCATCAACAGAGTAACTGAAGGAATGATTTCACTGAATAAAAATAAAATAGAATTTAGAAATAAATAGGAAACCCATTATAAATATTATTAAAAAATTTAACATCATTTACACCTGAACAAAAAATACAAAAAACTAGAAAACAAAACTATATAAAAACCCCAAATAGAAGTTAAAAATCACAACATCTCTATGTGACCTAGAGGGTTACACTCCAATCCATATCCAACCATCTCTCAAGGGGATCCAACTTAAGAAAGAACCTACTTTTGGAACTAAAAACAAGAATGAACTATACTGGTTATTATTAAAACTCAGTAGGCATTCCCTAACAAATATATTCCCAATTAACTTTCTTTGAAATATTAAAAACATAAAATAAATCTTTGAAATGAAATATATGAAAGTAATTTTCCACACATTTCCCACTTTAAACCCAGACACAGTCCATTGAAAGTTTTACCATTTTAACCCACACTATTTTCTATGGAGGAACAACATTCATTATAAAATAGAAAGTGACATATCATTTATAAATGAAAGAAAGCATGTAAAATATTTTCAAAACCTTTTTCACAAAAGAACTTGAAATCATTTAATCACTCCTTTCAAGAAAGAATTCCCAACGAAAGAACAAAAAAAATGACTACATGGAAAAGTAAATGGATGGAATGTCACACAAGAGTAACCAACCAATAATTCATATCAATTTCAAATATAGAAAACTAAGACTCAGAAAACATGGGAGAACATAGGGGATTGTTAACAATCTGGGACATACTATACATGTTACTCGTCCTGAAAGCATGCCTTACCAGGTGATATCATGACGCCCAAATGCGTCGTTCTTACCCTAGATAGCCTAATCAAGGGTATAATCCCAAAGGAGAGAAAATTTCATACTAACGGTCACTATACAGTGAATAATATAAATTATTCCACCAATCATTCACCAAAAAGTCATACTCTATACTAGGTTACCATGTCATGAATATAAGAAAATGAGGATCAAAACAATTACAATTGAGCATCCAATCACAAGCACATTTTGATGTTTCACATATATAGCTCACACATAAGTCACCCCCAAGTCATCTGAAGGAAATACATATTTCCTTTCAACCATTCAAGCATAAGGGAGCCTCTCAGCATGGGAAAACAAAAAATTCAATCATAAACAAGGAAATATAATTATCCATGGATAGTTTTCATCACAACCATTTTCAAAAAAGTTCCAATAGGGCCTCAAACACCCTTTGATAAAAAACCCATTTTTAAATAGAAACCAACACGTTTTTTTCACATGCCAGACCATTTTCAAAGAACCAAAATAACTCCACTTTCATGTCCAAAAAAACTTATAAATACCATTGAGAAACACCAACCACAATATTAAATGTCACAAAAAATAGATAAAAAATAAAACACACATTTAAAAATCTCAAACCAGTTGAAAAAATCCAATTGGGAAATTTATCAAACACTTATTTTGCACAAATAATGAAAGAAACACAATATATTCAAAAGAATAAATCAAACAACCTCATTTCACATCAAAAAATTATTCTAAAACAGATACATCACTATTTAACATCCATGGAAGGTGGGGAATGTAAGAAATCAATTAATCTTAAATTTAAAAGACAGTGAAAGTAAAACCTACCTCAAATTTCATTCACAAGAAAAATTCTACGCAAAACAAGTCTACCAAGGTTTTGAGTGCAATAACATCCAAGGGGAACCCTAAGAAGTAAAAATCCCCAAATTCCAACCACCCTAGGTATGATATTCAGAAACACATTCCCACTAGGGTTAGAGGAGAAAGGAAAATTGAATAAAAGGTAAATGATAAAGAGAGGGGAGCCATAACCTTTTGATCTTGGTGAAGAATCACCAAGAAAACAATTTGAATCCCACTTGAAAGGCTTGGAGGATACAAAAACTACCATGGGGGTGTTTCAATCATTGGGTTCAAATGAGGGAGGCTAAGGGGTCCCACTAAAAAATATGGATAAAATCCCAATATACCCTTTCTCTAGTCAGTTTCACGGTTAGCTCACACAATTTAACAAACCATGCACAAACCATTTGATTTCCCACTGTCTAGTTCTATACAGGCTATACACATAGGATTTGGGGTTAGTTAAACTATGAAACCTAACCATGAAACCCCTACACACTTAGGTTTCATGTTTAACCTAACCATGCACATTAACCGTGTGACCTAGTAAAAGTCCCCCAAACATCATCCTTTTCACCCCAAAATCTCTTAAATCATGTGGAATACATCGTCTATAAAACACACCCCAAAGAGATGTGAAATTTGGGGTTTCACGAACTCTCCAAAATGTATTTTCCTCCCCATAACTTCACACTAATAATGAACAATGAAAAATACCACCCAACACATCCATGGCTGAGAATTTATATCAAGAACACCTAAAACTATAAATTTTAATCTGCAACACTCGGAACTAAAACAAAAAGTAATAAAAAGAATATAATCTTAAAAAAATATGAAAATAAAATATCAGGTGTGAAAATACTCCCCATCATTACACTTTCTTCCCCAAGAAAGAAATAAAATATCCAGTTGATCAATCAAATAAAAAGGTTCATGAAATTTTAATATCTGATTCCCAAAATGGAAAAGAGAATTAATTATATCCAATATGAAACACACAATTTAACCCAGAACAAAACAACAAATGAGGCCATTATAGAGAAACTATAGAAAACATGAGCTACAACCTATCAAACTGCATCTGAAATTAAACTGAATTCTCAGCATGGGAGGTTTTAATGGCCTCTCCACCATTAGAAAATGACTAGAACCCATAAACTCTAGGATATATTTCAGTGAGACCTATAGGTCTCCCCACTATTAATTAAAAACTAGAATGAACTGATGACACATTCCAACATGTAACACTTAATATGAGAAAACACAAGAACATTCACATGTGGATCAAGCACCCCAACCATAAGAGGACCTATCAAAATAAACTCAATTATAATAGTACCCAATATGATAATTCTATAACAAAATCATTTAGACATACCACTACCTAATGGGAGAGACAATAACTTATCAAAATCTCCACACACCCCCAACGGTTTCCTGACTGTGTGAAAATATTCAGTCTGAGACCAATGGTTGGGGCTCTGATGTTTGAAGCATCTGCTTCCACACACTTAAGAGCTAAATATTTCTATTTGTAACTCCTTATTTTGGTGACAGAAGAGGTCAAACATTATGATAGAAAGAACCAAACGAGAACTGAAAACTACGTAACTCGCTTTACTCCCAGAAGGCACTTTCAAAAATATCGGGATTTAGGATATGAACATGTATCCTCCACTTTCATCCTAATGAGGAACAATAATAAACTAGAACACATAGAAAGTGAATCAACCTAGAATGGAAAAATTCTTAATTTCCAAAAGACACACATTAATTAAAATGGACGTTCAAAAATTTCACACAAAATCATTCTCTATTACAAGGAAGGGAAAACACAAAAAAACACTACCACTATAATAGAAGGAAAACTCCAAAAAAGGGGGTCTTCATACAAAATCAAAACCATCACCATTATCCTTCAAATGGTAAGGGGTTTCTTTAGAAATAGAAGAACTTGTTCCACATTGCATCCTAGAAAAACTCCAAAAAACATTTCATGTGACCTAGGTGCCTAAAGATATGAAAGGTCCTTGGAGAATTTGGCATGATGACTTATGTTGCTTTATAATCTCCCAATTGGAATTACCTCCACCACTTCCAAATACTGGAGGAAGTTTTTCCATCTCAAGAACTCCTCTTATCATAGAATCAACATGAACAGCATTCTTCACCAGTTCAGTAAAGTAGGTTAACCATAACTATGACACCTTCATCTACAAAATAGAATAAAGATCCTACTCTAAACTTCTATCCTTCAAGGGATCATTTGTAACATACCTCAAATCATATGGAACTAGATCTACAAAGAGATGACAGAACTCCCACACCAACCTATCACTTTACTACAAACAGAACATCTCCATTCCGTTCCTCACCTTTAGGGCCTCAAAGAAATAATTTTGAATGAACCAAGCCTTTAATAACACCCATGTAATATGTTATTGATTCTTGTTCTGAGATATCGACTTCCACCATTTTCAGGTCATACCTTCGAGCATAAAGGTAGAAAAGAGTTCCCTTAATAACTCAAAAAACTCAAGGAAACTAATGTTTCCCTCAATCATCCATATCAACTCTTCCACTTCAAGAGGATCCTCTTGAAAATAAAATATAGGAGGATACATCTTCTAAAATTCAAGAAGGTATTGTATGGGTTGATCAACATTAAATCCAACTAATAGTGCCTCACTTGTAGAACATTGAATATAAATCTAATAATTTTGGGGAAGACACTAAGAAACATGAAAACCAAGAATTTAATCAAAACCAATCCATCAATAAAAAATAGTTATCGCAAAACACTATATAAGAAACATCATCCCCAAAACACAAGAAAACAAACTAAACCACCACTGATCTTCAAAACATAATAATTTATTTTTCTATTTAATTTTTTTTAAGGAAATAAAATCTTGAAAGGTTTCACAGTCACTAAAGTTGTTACTTTAAGCCTCATACATTCACATTATCATGCCATTCTGGGAACCCATCCACACATGCTATTAACAATACACCCTTTCACACACATCCTCTCTTGTGTGTGCTTATAAGAATACAAATGGCCAACCACAACATCTTTTAAAAATTCTAAATAGAACATTCAAACCATGTTTCCAAATTTTTAAGACACTAGGTAACTATTTATGTTTATTCTAGATGGTGTACAAAATTGTGTGCAAATCATTCTCCCCTTACTAGACAATCTAGACTCTCACACTATTTGGATGAATGGTTTAAAAACCATTCACCAACAGTTCAGAATGGTTATATTCTAAGATAGTGGCTTATTACATGGTTTAAACAAGGTTTTACTAACCATGCATGTTCTGTCAACCCTCCAACATAAAAACCATAAATACCTCATAATTTCCTAGAGCATGCCACATGGTTTTCCCAGACCATCTTCTAACTAAGCGCGGAGGGAAAAACACCCTGAAACTCAATCTTTAAATATGAATCACTGGAAAATCAAAAAAGAAACTGAAATAAAAAGAATAAATCATAATTAATCCAATTAATATCATTAAATACATTTCAATAAATTCCAAAAAATTTCTTTCATAAAAAAATATTTGATTAAATACATAATCCATAAAAAAAATTTGTTAAGAATAGTTTTTTTGAAAATAATGATATTATATAAAGAAAATTTCCAAAACCCCTTTTCTAAAATGAATCTAAAAACTCATTTTACATATTTTATAAATTAAAATCATTACCAAAAAAATAATGTTTTAATTATTTAAATTCAAGTGTTTTCAAAACAATTTCAGAATCAAGAGGTACCCAAAACAAGTCGCATGGGAAAAATAGTGTAAATGGGTGACTTAGCGATATAGTTTGTGGCCATTTTCCAATAAACACACTATCATAGATAGTTTTCTAGGACTATTTACCCTCTCCAAATTACTTCTGAGGCCCCATGATCTCATTGAGAGATTTAACCCAACTCCCTTTTCAGTTACTAAACACTAAAACACAACTTGAACTAAAGAAACCAAACAAAACCCAACATTTCATGATAACCTAAGGTTGGGCACCAAAATTGTTAGACATAAACTCCGGCATACCAACCCCCTAAGATCCAACATCCCTACTCTATCTACATTTACATGCAAACTACCAAATTGTGCTCCAAAATAATGGTCAACTAAGGAACTAACATCCTCTTATAATATTTGGAAATGAACACGGTCAGGATTCAATCTGACCCAACACATAACCTGGTCCAAGACATGTCCCGAAGGGCATTCCTCATGCCTATGGGATGGAAACTACTTTTATGGAATCAACAAAGTAACCAAAAAAATGATTTCACCACATAAAAAAAATAAACAACAGAATTAAATAGATAATCCAAATATAAATATTATTACCAAATTGAACATCATTACATACAAACTAAAAAACAAAAAATTGAACAAAAAATATATAAAGAAAAACCCAATCAGGAATAGACAGCCACAACATCTCCATGTGACCTAGATTTTCACTCTCTAATAAAAAACCAACCATCATCCAAGGTGATCAAACTCATTCCAGAACCTACAACAGAAACTAAAAACAAGAAATAACTATAGGTATGAGCATTAAAACTCAGTAGGTGTGCCAAAACAAATTTCTTTCCAACGAACATACTTTAAAATAAAAAAAACATCAACTTCATGTTTGAAATAAAATATATAAAATTAATCTTTTCGAGACATTTCCTAATTTAAAACCAAACACAGTCCATTTCCCTTTTTATCATTTTTAAAACAAAGTTTTTTCTGAGGAACCATATTCATTTTAAAAGAGAAAGACGTTATTTAATTTATAAAGGAGAGAAATCATGTAAAAAATTTCTAAAAACATTTTCGAATAAACACTTGAAAAAATTTCATTTCTTTTATCAAGATGTAATTACAAACAATGGAACAATAACCATGATTACATGGGAAGGGAAATGGAATACATATCACACAAGATTAATCGACCAACAATGAATCTCAATATCTACCACAGACAACAAAGTGCTGGAAAAAATGGGAAAACTTATCATATCATGAATAATCAAAAACATAATATACATGTGACTCATCCCGAGGGCATGGATTACCCAATGACATCATAATACCTAAAATATGGGTTATTACCGAACCTAGCCAAGCCAAGTGGAATAATCCCAAAGGAGAAAAACATTACACACTAAGGGCCACTAGCCAGTGCATAATCTAAACTACTGTAGAAATCATTCATTGAAATTTTTTTCACTATGCTAGGATCAAATGTCATGAATATAAAAAAAGGGGGTGATCCAACCAATTCTAACTAAGCATCAAATCAGAATCACATATATATGTTATAATATAAGTGGCTGAATTAAAATTTCACCCCTGACTCACCCCAAGGAACAACCACTTGACATTCAACCATTCAAGCACAAGGGAGCCTCTCAAAATGGGGCTCCCAAAACAATAAATCCTAACCAATCAAAGAGAATTATCCAATGAGGGTTTTCACCACAACCATTTTAAAAAAAAGTTTCAACCATGCCTCAAACACCCTTTGAGAAATCACTCTTTCCAAAAAGAAACCAACACATTTCTATCACATGCCAAATCATTTTCAAAAAACCAAAGTCACAATAATTTCAGGTCCAAAAAAATTATAAATCCCTTATAGAAAAAAGTCACCATTTTAAATTTCACAAATACAATTAAAAAAACAAACCATTCTTTTAAAAATCCTAATCCACTTGAAAATCGAACTAGGAAATTTATCAAATACTTGGTGGGAACAACTGAACAAATACGCACCATATATTAAAAAAAATAATCACACCACCTCATTACACATCAAAAAAATATTCTAAAAATCATACATCACTATTTAACATCCACTAAAGGTACAAAAAACATGAAATTAAAAAACTGTACATTTAAAGGACAAGTGAAAGTGAATCATACCTCAAATTGCATGTACTTCAATAATACCAACCTGAAACAACTCCATGATGGTTTCAAGAAGCAAAAACATCGATAAAAACCCTTAAGATGTAAAAAATGCAAATTTCACAGAACCTTGGGTATGAAAATCTATAAATCATGGTAACTAGGGATAGATGGAAAAAAGGGGAAATGGAAGAATAACAATAGAGAAAGATATGTGATCACAAACCATTCAATCTAGGTGAATAATAACTGTAAAACCACTTTTAATCCTACAAAGAGGGGATTTTAGGATCCGAAAACCACCATAGGAGTTGTTTTGGTCATAGAGTTCAAATAGGGGAGGCTAAGGGATGAAACACCACTTAAAAGGAAAAAGAAATCTCAAAATACTCATTCTTAAGTGGGTTTCACGGTTAGATCGCACGGTTTAACAAACCATGCACAAGCTATGTGATTTACCACTATCTATTATTTCATGGGTTGCACAACTAAGCTACATTTTTAGTTAAACTATGTAACCTAACCATAAAACCCCTAAACACTTAGGTTGCATGGTTAAGCTAACAGTGTTCCTTAATCATGAGTTCTGGAGAAAATCCCCCAAACATCATCCTTCTCACCCACAAAATCTTCTAACTAAAGGGGATAAATCATCCATCAAACACACCCCTAAAGAAAAGTGACACTAGTGGTTTCCCAAACTCTCCTCCAAGAAATTTTCTACCCATATCGACACACTAACAATAAAAAAGGCTAAATACTACCAAACACCTCCATGAATCAGAATTAAAAATCAAGAACACATGAAACACAAAATTTAAATCCACAACAATTGAAAATCAAGAAAAAACTCAGAACCAAAAGATAATATGAGACAAAGATGAAAATTAAAAAATGGGTGTGACACTAAATGATATATATAATCTCATCATGAACTTGAAACCACTTTTTATATTATATATTGAATGAAGATGACACAACATGATCTCCTTTTGAGATAACTAATTACACTATAGAAGTACCATAATAACTAGAAGGTTTTAATCATGGAAAGATACCAGTCTTGAAACCTTTCTCGACACCCTACATGGGTTCTCGTATCGAATTTTACTCATCAAAACATGACTCCCAAATGGAATATCCTTTTTTCTTGATATGTGGTCATGTGTTGTGATCGGTGTAGAACTTCTTATAAACTATAAACTTCATAACATATGTTCTGGTTGAGGAATATATAATATAACAAATAGTTTACCTTTAAAGTATATACATATATTAATAATCAATATTACTTACTATATGTCATTGATGTAGACCAAATGTCTGAATCCCATCCCTATTTTTGACCTTCTTCTCTCCCACAGTTCTTTCACCAAAATGATGTCCTATTCTAAAAATGTCTCTCATATCTAGTACGAGTACAATTCATCCCATACATAGGATGAGAAATAGTCAGATTGATTAGAGAAGAAATACTAGTAAAAAAAAGTAACAGAAGCCCTCTCAATGCATCTCTTTCTAAGGTTCAATAAAAATTAATGAAAACTTTCATGTATAAAATTTTCCCATTCTTCCAAGATAATATTTATCATGCTATCATTCGCTAGTGACCATAAATTCTATAAGACAAAAAAACAGCTTGTCATTAATTTATTAAATTTAATATAAAATACATTATTTGTTAACGTACAATTTAGTGGTATAACATGTGATGTCGAACATTAATGGGAACCAAATCACATGACACACAGGGCATAGAAAATTAATTTCATAGAATTTAAATAGCCTTCCAAATAGATAAATATGAAAAAAATGTATTTAAAAAAATAATCATAATATTAATAAAAAATGAATAAAAAATTATAATATAAAATAAATAACATGAACAATTTAACATACATTCATAATATTTTATCAAAATTAAGAAATAGACATCTTTCTTAACGAAACAGATTATCATGACCATCTTCAGTCGTCTGAAATATATAATATTAACTCTAAATAATTGTTAATACATATATCAAATATAAAAAAAATTGAATACTATAATTTAAAACATCATTTATCATCTTTATCCTCATGTTCATAGATAACAATTTCTTCATATTACTCTTCAGAATTATCATCATTCATGCTACATTTAGTTTCATCTTCCATTTTTACTTTATTAATATTATCATTATCATTATCCCTTAATTAGGGGGTTTCATCATAGATATTTATATCTTATTGAGTAATTTATCTATTTGGGGATGTTTCATGAAAATGTTCAACATACTACACTTACATATAACCACTTTCATTTTAATGAAACTGATTCACATGAGATTTCATTTTTTCACTCCACCAATCATCTAAATCTATTGAAAACATGGTTATTTTCATAACAAACTTATTGTTCTTGATTTGAAATATAAATGGTTCATTTGTAGAAATAAAACTTTTATATTTAAGGTCAAAAAAATCATCTCATGGATAAAATTAAAATGTGTTATCAGTATCAAACCACAGAAATTTAAACACTTTTATATAATTTGGTCTCAAATAACATAACTCAATTATATCATCTATCATTCCGTAATAGTTAAATTTACTTTATTTTGGATGAGATCCATTCAAAAACGAATAAATATTCATTGATTTCTTTAATTCTCCATATGTGTGTGTATGAAATCAAGATCTATTAACCACAAACCCATTTTAATATTTTACCAATTAAGATGGATAGTTTTAGATAACATTACATATTTGATTTAATGTTTGACCATAAATAACATTTTTAATAGTTTTTGAAATGAATATGAAAAATTATGTTGTCGCCATTATTTAAGAGCAGCAATGGTAATTTGTATAAAAAAAATTATATGGTCATTATATAGTCTATAAAACAAATAATACTAATATATTTATCTATTATACAAAATTAAAAAATAATATTAATAATAATTACTTACTGTAAAAAACATGTAACTTCTTCACAATTCAGTAGAACATATGCTAGAGTTATGTGTATTTCTTTATATAAAATTCATCATCCATGATAACCACCAAACGCAACATATAGCTAATTAAAATTGACAATTTAGGTTTTTTGACAATGTCAAAATTTTACTCACTGTGAACCATGTGATTATGTTTTGAATCAAACTTAGATTGAAAGTAATAAGAACATAAATTCGAAATGTTCTCCTACAATTATTCTTCTTCAATTAATCATTAATGTTATGATTTTATACATACATTATTCTTCAATTTTTGTATACATATCTAAAAATGGAACATACATTATACTTGTATGGACCCTCTACATTTATCTTCATATGGGAAATTCAATTTCAAATTTTCCATTGCGTCAAAGAAGTCAGGAATGAATATTTTCCTCAATTCAAAAAAAAATTAAAACAATATATCTTTAAACCATACTCAACGAATGATAATATTATGTTTCAAGTAAGATATCTTATAAGAAACATAATATTTTAGTCAACACATACCATATTGAATAATTCAGCATCCCCCGAAAACACACAGAAAATAATCTTTCCATTTTGACAAGATTGACATGGATTTTTAACCTGGTAGTATATCCATTTATGACACAATAAGTAAAATTATAACTATAACCATATAGTAACTTAAAATCTAGAATCAATTGATATGATTTTAAACATATTTATTTAGATAGTGGATAAATATTTTATGGGTTCATTAAATTTTTTGATCATTCATTTTTGAATAAATAAAATTTGGGATGCCCAAAAGTTTCACCAAATCTCACCGTTTTTTTACATTATATTTTGTATTACAAGGTATTTAGAACATGGTAAAAAATATATTATCACAAAGCTTCTTCTCAATATTCAATACATTTAAAATCTGATGAAAAAACAAATCAGAATAATATGGAAGGTCAAAAAATACTTTTATTTTTCTAATTAGTATCTCTCCCAAAACTATATATTTTCTATTCATTTACAGTTATTCCACAAGTAAGGGACTTAATTAAATGACAATATATTTTACTAGAATACCTAAGAGATATACTAGTAATTTATCTATTTTTATTACACATTTTTTAAAATTATTTCTATTTATATGAAAAAGTTGATTTGTATGGATATATCTTTGATGACTGTAAAAATATTATAATTTATTCTCTATAAAATAATATATACTTTTTGGTAAGCCATGTTGTATGGACATAATTTTAAATTATATGTACTTCATCTAGAAAACATGAAATATGCTATAAATTCTTGGAATGACCACATTAATATAGTTTTTAATGTAAAATTATGATCTAATAACACATAATATTTAATTACATCATCATCATTAAATATTGAAATTAACTCATCAATTAATAGATTAAAATAAAGATCAATATTCTTCTTTATATTTCCGTTAATAAATATCTCAAAATATATATATGGTTCCTTCATCATAATCCAAAGTGTTAAGTTGTATGGTGTTATAAAAGTAGGATAATAAGAATAATTAATTTTGTAAGACCTAAAAGAAAAAAACAATCTGTAGAAAGACTCAATATTATGTTGTAATGTTATAATGAAAAATAAATATGCACTATAAAAAACTATTTTCATGAATCACCATCACATATATGATTTATGTTTTTACTAATAGGAATATTTTATTTATACCATATAATCAATAGAGTTGGATTATGAGAAATAAATAGACACTATAAATGGTTTTTAATTGAAAAATACATTTGCTATTTTATAATAAATATGTAATTTCTTTATTGTACCTCTTTATACCTTGATTATGCACATGTTGAAGAATTAACTACTGATTAATATTCACTATAATATAATAGGAATTCATTTAAACATGTACGGATTTTTTAATAACTAATACCATAATTATAGACCAACATTATACTTCTATAAACAATTATAGGTAATGTATTTTTGTCAATAAATAATGATTTATCCAAAAAATATATTTGATCAGAATTACTTTTTGATTTTTCAAAATATGATAGCCAAAAAATTTGTAATTGTTTCCTGTTTTCTTATTTTACACAATAGATATAAGTCATCCTTATTGAATTTAAAATAAATTTTAAAATTGATGTGGTTTATATTTGTGAGGTAGAATATGATTCTGGTTTATTGCTTTTTGAATAGAAGGTCCAGAAACCAGAAGTACAAAATTCTAAAATGATGAACACAAAACCAAAAAATATATATTTTCTACTGAATTTTTTTCACCATATTGGTACCAAAAAGTTTAATATTTTTTAAAAACAAAATACGGTATTTGAATTCACGCATTATAAACGGATTAAAATATTCTGATGTCAATTTTAAAACATGGAAATTTAATTGTTCCTTTAGGAAAAAATTCTGAATTTGATGATGAAAATGATATAAATTTTTCAACACCCAAAATATAGATATGATCTATACCATATCCATTTGGATTTTTTCAATGATTTATCAAATCATTATCACACAAAACAAATTCGTATTTTCTTCCTAAGTCTATTCTTTTCTAAAAAAATCAACATAAATAAGGATAACTATTACAAATTATTACCAAATTTTAATTATAGACAATTTTGAGTACTTATCATGAATTCATAAAAAATATTACTAATTATTACTAATATTTATTAATCGTTACTAATTATTATAAATATATATTAAGTAATACTAATTCTATAATAAGTAAAGCTAAATTTTAAATACATATTACTATTTTTGAAAAATTATTATTAATTTTATATTTTTTAGTATTTATTACATTTTACCATACATATTAATAATATTTTAAAAATTATTAATAATATTTACTAACTATTACTAATATTTACAAATTATTACAAAGATTTACGAATTATTACTAATATTGACTAATTATTTCATAATTATTACATTTTATTGAATAATTAGAAATCATTTTTAGTTAATAAATAAATTTTTTTAATTATTGTGAAGTTTATAAAAAATATAAGTGTTTTTATATTTTTTACAATTTATTACAAATTATCTGAATTTGAAAATATTTACAAATTATTAATAATATTTACTTATTATTACTAAAATTTATTAATTATTTCTAACATTGATCAATTATTTACTAATTTTTATAGATTAATTAATATTTATTAATAATATTTTTATTTATTAGTAAATTTTTACTAATTCTTATAAATACATAATAGTTGTTTGTCTTTTTATATTTTTTTACAAGTTCTTACAATATATTTAATAATTAATTTTTATATATATTAATTTTTCCTAATTATTACATGTAATCTAATTTATTTATTAAGTATAACTAAAATTTGAAAAAATATTACTAGTTTTTGAATATTATAAGTATTATATATATATATATATTTGCAATTCATTAAAAAATTATCATAATTTGCTATTATTTTCACAAAATTAATAATATTTAAAAATCATTTATATTATTTACTAATTCTTTATAGAATTTACTAATTATTAATAATATTGATTAATTATTATATAATTATTAAAAATTGTTGAATAATTATTACTAAATTTTTTAATTATTAATATAATTTTACAAACTATTACAAATTTTTAATAAATATTGGTATTTTTTATAATTTTTTACAATTTATTAAAATAACATACTCTATATTAATAATTGTTTATTAATTTTTACAAATTACGAAATGGTAATTATTTATTAATTATTACTAAAATAAAAACACAGTACAATATTTTAATAATTTTTATAATTTTATATAATTTTTTCAATTTATTAAAAATTATCATAATTTAAAAATACATTCAAATTATTACTAACCTTTACTAATTATTAATAATATTGACTAATTATTTATTAATTATAAAAAATTTAAAATTTCTTACAAATTTTCTAATGTTATTACTACATTTTAACTTACTATAGTGAATTTCTAATAATAATAATTATTTTGATATATTTTTTACAACTTATTAAAAATTTACTAATTATAAAAAATATTTATTATGTAATTCTAATTATTTATTAATTATAACATAAATTTTAATAAATATTACTAAGATGTGACAACTAATCCTGAATATTGGAAGTGATCAAATACCATAAAAATGATAATTGGATATACTTGATAAATGATGTGCTACACTGATATAATTAATAATATCAAAAAGCATGAAAATATAGAATAAATTCAAGTGTTACATATCACTCTTTGTAATTGTTTAAACATAAATAGAAAAAATATAAGTGAACATATCAATCAATCATCATGGTAAATGACTTAAGGCTTCTAATGTCTAGGGCACCCTAGGTTTCTCATAAAATCTCAACACTTCATCTCACCTCCCCAAAAACATTTATAATTTACAATTTAGAATTATATAATCATAAATATATAATCATCCACACCTCAAAATATACCCAAGATCAAATATGTAATAATAGTATGAGGTTCATACAAAGTATTTATCTTATTCTAAAAAATCATTTTAGAAATTTCTCAAAAAAAATCATTATAATGGAATCTTGAAAAACATAGAAACCATCCTTAAAAATAACTTTGAAACCTTATATTGAGAGGAAATATCTATTAAACACAAAAGTGAGAAACTAATTGAATGAACAGAACTATTTTCTTAAATATAAAGGTCAAACATCTGAAAACCAACCTCAATTTAATCATAATCAACCCGTGGGGACCAAAATAGGGAAGAATAAACCCACAAGAAAAATAATTATAGAATAAACCACAAAAGTCATGTAAATATTTTTACCTTACTTTTGGACTAACCAATAAAAGTCAAAGGGAAGGAGGAATCACAAAAAGAATAAAGGTTTATGGAAGAGGAGTTCATACCTTTGAGATTCAAAACCCAATCACCAAAAAATGGGAAGAAATGAAGACAGATGGAAGAAATCAATAGTTGCTTGATGGGGAGGTTTGCATCACTCGGAGGGTTTCATAATGGGGAAATAAAGAAGAAGGGTGGAGAAAAGAGAGTTGAGTGATATTTTTGTTTTTAGATTTTTTCAACATAGTACTCCCATAGGATACTCCATCCCTAAAAGACTTGTTGTCAAACTTAATATAAAGAACATGATTTTCTATCACTAATAACATACTCCTTCCATATCATGTGTAATCCCAACATGACTAATATAGATGGAATTTATATATATCGATACTACCCATTATGTAATTTGTTTTGTGACATATGTCATTATCCATCATGGAAAAGTAAACATTTCTGTTGTTTTCAACAGATAGAAGTATTTTGCAAACAACCAAACCAAAATGTTCATTTTTATAGTAGTTTTAATGTTGGAAATTGATTGAAAGTTAAATTTACTATATGAAAATCATTTCTCAAAATTATAATAGAAGATATTTCTTGAGTTAAAAGTATCATCACTGATCCTCCTTCTATTTATATCATAGATCTGATGTGTATATGGAAATATTAGTTTATAAATATATGTATTCTACTTTTTAATGATTGATGACTACTTTTAAGACTCCTCAAAACAATTTTTTTTAGTAAAATCCGGGATATAATGTATAAATCAAAATGTGACTTTAGTAATAGATCTACTCTATTTTTTAAATATCAATTAATTCATGGACAATATATTCTTCTTCCTACATGCATAAAGAAACACATATCTTCTATCAATTCATTTACTTTACTTCACTTTTACTTTCTATAAATTTCCTAAAGGAATCTCTCAAAGAATATTAATTTATCATAATATTTTACCTTAAGTAGTTAAAATGTATCTCATTGAACATGTTTAAGAATATTGGTAGCATTATCACTATTACAAACAAAATATTCCTCGGTCAATTTTAAGCTAATAAGAAATGATTTTGAATACCAAATAGTTTTAGTTTGTAGAGAGCCTAATCACCCTTCTTGGAATATCATTGACATTTTCTTCTGAATTTACATGACCAAGAATCAACTTTCTACAACTACATATTACTTAGTCTTAAATTATATATTCATCACTAATTACTGGTGATTTGATTATTATTAAACTATTAATTTAGTTTGAAACACCATAAACATCATTCATTAGAAAGGGAATAATATATAATTATTTATCGAAGAACACTAAGATAAATGTTCTGAGAAATTTCAATACAAAATTAATGTTTCTCAAGAATAAATCCACTTTGTAATAAAAAAATAGTTTTCTTCTCATTCTTGATATAGGAATCACGCTTTCTCCACCGCTTGGAAAATGTTCCTCATATTCTAGTAAGGTTTTTGTACACAATTGGTTCATGTATTAAAACCCATATATACAAATATCATATTTTATTTAATAAAATTGATGTATAATATAATTAAAGAATTTAATTGATAAATACACCTCATTTACAAGAGTCTAATTGTCTCTATAATTCATTTTAGTTTGTCTTCTATTGACCTCTCTTACTAAATGAAAAGAAAATAGTTCTCTATTCAATGAACGATATCTTTATACTTGGTTTCATAGTATAGAATTGAGAAGGTTTATTTTGAATCACACTTTACATTATCCTTTTAACCGATTATTTATTCTTTTTCACTTAATGAACTAAAGATTTATGTTTCATTAATTTTTTATCTTTCAGGTGAAAATTTCCCAAAAGATATTGAATGGTCTTTTCCATACTATTATTTATATAATCCCAAATGAAACTGGATTTATTGAATGGTAATTATGTAATAATTTGATGACATCATTCATTTTTTAATCTTATTCCTCCTCATAAACATCTTGTATATGATAAAAAAATTGTAAACATCCATTTCCAGCTATTTCTTTTGTAACTCATTAAATATTAATGATAGCATTTTGATGTAAACATAAAACACAACATCCATGTGTCTTCTATGAGCTTCTTTTTTACCCTCTCATCCTAAGGTAGATCACCCAGTGATTAGGGCTTTGGAACATAGTATTTATTTTCACATCATAGTACTTTACACAAGCACATGTACTACTCTTGGAATGTTACACTAGTTAAAAAAATTTACTTTCCCAAAATTGAATACATTGAACTTGTGGTATTACATTTCCATTATATAAAAACAGTATTATATTAGTAATATTATATTTATTATCAATTATTAGTCATTATATACTTATTTAATTTAAATTTCCCCCACTATATTATCAAACCCATGTTTCCCTAAAATAATAGATATGAAACACTATATTCCTTAATTATTATAGTATAAAGGATCCATAACACCTCTCTCAATAGTAAATTATTTTTATATTCAATTATGAAAAAATTATAAAGGTATAAAATTGGTCATCCAACCTTATTAACTCATGGGTCCTATATTTTTTTAGGGGATTATCATTTCCAAATATGTGAAACCTGTAATTGCTTAATGTTTTTCCTCTAAAGTCACATCAAGATATCTATAGATAGTTATTTGTTCCTAATTTAGTTAATTAGACCCACAAAATTAATAATAATTCCCTAGTAGTAATATGTACCATCAAATAGGTATTATGAGCACATCAAAATACATATTTTCATCAAATTTAAGAAATGGAATATATCAGAAGCATAAATATTTACTTTGAAGGTTCTCAGCAAATCAGGAACCTCTTCCTTGTTGTGGTTACTGAGCTTCACCATGTGATCTGGTATAATCAGAATTCTATTATTCATAAAAATTAATCACTCAATCAAAAATGAAGGTCAAATGAATATCCTCATTACCATACATGAATCTACCTTGATACAAAGGGGCTAATGCCACAACATCATGCACGAATTCGGAATACTGAAGTTTCTAAGGATTAATGGTAATTTCTGTCAACTGCATTGCACTCTGGAGGTATTCTGGAAATCGACCCTCCCTGTATGGATCAAAATAAATATTTATGGATACTCTAAGTGAAATATGGGACCTGTAGGGTGTGGTGTTTTCTTTAGGAATCAATTCAGTCAGATTATTAGATTCGTTATGGGAAATGTGGCATTGCCACCTCTCTGGATGTTTAGATGATGATATTGATTCATTCTATTAAATTTTCCAAACTCTTTGGTTGGAACAACCTTTGGATTGAAAGTGACTCGATAACCATCGTACAAGAAATTTGGAATGGCATTACTAACCTTTCTTGGCCAATTACTACCCATTAGAGGGATTTAACAAGTTCACTTATCAATATTAACTACATCATCACACATGTTTATCGAGAACCAAAAATGGTTGCAGATGGACTGGCAACATGGGAGTAAAGCAATACATTACCTAGTATAAAGATCTTCTGGTTGCACTTATTTCTCTTCATGAAAAGGATTGTAATATGACCCCATATTTTAGACTCTTTTAAACATTCTTTTAACAATAGTTATTCTTTGGTCATTTTGGGCCAAGGCATCACCTTTTCAAAAAATATATGTGAACACACTCACAACTGAATCATGATTTAAATAAAATACATTCATTGTGTATATGCATTTTTACACATGCATGATTATTTATTATTTTATGTGATCACAAGTATAAAGGAATAAAATATAACAAACCAAATGTAAATAAAAATAGATGACATTTTGTTGGTAGGAGTGGATACTCAAGAGGGGGGGGTGAATTGAGTTTCAATTAAAATTTTTTGTTAAAATTATTCTTATTAAAATCCCCCAAATTAAATAACAAGTTAAACTATAGTGAATTTTTAATACAATAAAGGGTCGGTTATGTTCTCAAGATATTGATTAGTTCTCATTTAATCTAATTTGAAGATTAATTAACTTTTAAAGCTAATCTAATTATTTAAAATAAATAGAAACACTTGCTAGTTTAACTATCAGAGTTACTATAAAATGGATTTAAATTTCAAGGTACTTAGCAGCGGAATAATCAGTATAGTTTAAAATAAAATAAAATAAGCATATAAGTTTAAAACAAGAGGTTCAGTCTCATGCTGAGACTTAGTCCTCTCAAAAAATTTATATAAATTTTGATCCACACCCTAGATCGGGGTAAACAACAATACAGAGACTGTCCAGGTACTAAGACCTCTACCCCAGTTCTTCATGAGAAAATACAAAAACAATAGCACACAGGCTATTCAGGTCACACTTGACCTCTACCACTATCCATAGTGGGTTAAAAGAGAGTTGTATATGTTTTGTGTGAGGATTTAAAAATCCTCCAGTTTAGCACAGGAGACAGTGTGTGTCTAAAAATACAGAGTACACACACTACTCAAAATATAAATAAAAGAATCACTAATATTGATTAGATAAGAGTTTAGAATGATCTAGTGATTTGAAATGAAGCTATGGACTTTTTTTAATTAAACAGAATTGTTTATGAGTCCTTCTCTGGTTTTTGTCTTGAAAAACAGAGTGTCGTTTGCATCCTTGATTTTCAGGTTCAGTTTTATTAGCTTGAGTGTATGAAGAGATCATTTTAGTTCTTCACTCCTTGACTAAGATTGATCTTGTGTTTTCTTCTTGTTTGAATGGCCTCGTGTAAGTCTAGTATTATTCATGTACACATGTTTATGGATGTCGCCTTTCTTTATTGTGTATATTCACCTCTATCTCATCTCTTCATCTTGATATTCCTTTTATACCTTAAGCTTCGGCAATATGAATGATTACCTTTTCATAGGTACAAGGTACGGTTCCCTGACATGCACACAACCCACATTAATTAATTGCAGTTGCATTAAATTAACCAAATATGATCGTTAGCATTATATTCATAATATTCTCAAAGTATATATTTTGAGTAGAAGTGACTAGTTAACAGTCATCTTCCATCAGTAGCTCTCTGTTGGTAGACTTGTAATGGTGGAACTTGTATTAGTGGATGCCTTTTATTGGTAGCTGTTACTCTGTGTAACTGTAGATCTATGTACTGGTAACTCCTTCTATTGGTAACGTTGGTCTATTGGTAACTTTACTTGTACTGGTAACTACTTATATTGGCCACTCAATCTATCACTGAACTTTGTATCAGTTGCTCTGTATCAGTAGGTCTGTTTCAGTCGATTTGTGTATAATGGTGAACTTGTTCTATCAGTAGCTGTTATGAGAACCAGTAACTACTTATCCATATCAGTAGACTTATGTTCCGATGTACTTAATTCTATCAGTAGCTTTGTATCTGTTTGTATCGATAGACTCATTATGTCTGTCTGTATCAGTAGCTATGTTCATAATATTTAACTTATGCATATCAGTGGACTTAATACTTATTTTTTTTATGAAAAATATGTCCAGATTGAGTTAGAACTATTTCAAAGTATGTATAAACATAGTTAAACATGGATTAACATATTCCAATGAGTATTTTAATATTTTTATCAACTTAATAATAGAATATCATATATTGAAAGAATTAATATATAGATAAAAATTATTTAGGATTACTAAAATATATTAAAGAATAATTGGGATTATCAAAATATGTGAGGTCAACAATCTCCCACTTTTTGATAATCACAACCTATGGTATTGTAATCCAAAATAATCATTAATGTATCAGAATAAAATACAATGGTTTTTATTTCTCAGTGTGACTAATGAAATTTTCAAAAGTGATATTTTAAAATAATATCTGAGGATATAGTATTAAAATCAATTTTATCAGAGGTACTGATAAAAACAATGTACTAGAAGTAAAACAAATGAATCAGAGGTAAATGTATAAAACAAATGTATTATACTCATAAATATTAAGCTCATACTTATCATACTTCTCCATATTGCTCCATATCAGTTCTGCCCTATGTTTATGATCTCTCCCCCTTTGTGATTAGAAAAAATAAGGGAAGAAAGAATGATAAAATTAATATAGGGTAAAAGATAATGAAAGAATTGATATATTCCTTGAGGAATAAATACATAGAAATGAATAATTGAACCAAAAAGAATAAAAGGGATTCCTATAAAAGATCCTATCCACTAATCAATCCATCTTCTCAACATGAGATATTCCCTTGGGATCAGAAGAGGATTCAGGTGTGGTGGATGCAGGTGGAGGCTTAGGAATACCATAGATAATCAGAGGAGGCTGAGTTACTGAGACAGTGTCTAGCCTATACTATGTATCACTCTGGGTGATCCAATGAGTGAGGCTCTAAATGGCATGGGTTGGAGTCATCTGAGGAATTCAGGTAGACTGAGAAGAGGCAGGCAGGGCTGGTGGTACAATGATATGAGTAATGTCCACATGAAATAATGGTAGCAAAAGATTCCTAAAGTCCATAATGATCCCTCCTCCTCTCTCTATAGCTGAAATGAAATCATATTTTTTCCATAAATTTTTTCAAAGCTAGAGTCATTTCCCTGAGCTTGGTTACTTGTTCTCTAAAGGCTTGACTGACAGGATGTAATTTAAGATTTTCCAAAAGAAGTTTGAAATGGTTGGTCAACTGATTCTTGGTATACACTTTTTGAAAATAAGAATAAACTTTATCCTTTAATTATTTCAAAGATCCATAAGATTCTCTCATATAATCTTGAACAATTTTCATGATATCTCTAGTGGAATTTACCACCTTGGTCAGGGCAGATGATTCCACAGATCCACTTATTGATGTTGAACCAAGATCCTCTTTCATCAATGATCGAATCTGATCCAAATCTACTGGAGGTCTGGAAGAAATAGAACTAATAGAAAATGTCACAGCTTGCTTGAAACTTTTAGATATCCCATTGATAAGACTTTTCACTTCCAAATCATGGGTGCTAACATGCTTCTGTATGGAATGCTTAAATTCCTCAAAAACAGATATCATCTGGCTACCTACACTCTTCAAAAAATCTATATCCTTGTCTCCTTGAGATTTAGAACTCATGTAGGATTCCAGAGAGACAACTAATTTCTTTAGAAATTCAACCTCCTCTCCCAAGCTCATCACTTGATTCTGGAAAACCATGACTTTATCCACCATCTCTGTCATAGAGGTTGGAGCACTAAAACCAAGAGAGAGTTCAAAAGATTTTTCCATGTTGCTCAGCTCCTCAACAAAACAATTATTTAAATCAGCAATATATGTATTCAAAGACTCTTTCATCTCAACCTTTAAGGACTCAAAAACAACCCTGGTTACCATAATAGCAGGCACAACAACAGGTGCTATTTCTGACACAATAATAGCCACAAAGTCATTCATAACAGTTTGGATGGATAAAATCAGTGAAGTTTCAATTCTCTTTACTTCTTCCACAAAGATGGCCTTTATCTCAGACTTTAACTTATCCATATCAGGTTTTCTAACTATATCCTTACGTAACAACTTAGATAGAATATCATAATTGAAGTTAGGTCTACTGAGGGATTCCACATTGTCAGAATCTAGATAATCCAATCCACAAACAACAAAACCTGGGTCTACTGCACAGTCTTCAATTCCATATGCTACAGAGACACTGCCAAGTCTAGTTGGATTCTCCCCCTAAACAGGTGAATTATTCTATATAGCAATAGCACCCTCATCAGCTCGGTCTTCCTCAAAATAATCTTCCACAACCACCTATATTTCTCCAACAGCAGGAGGATCTGTAGGAATAAGAGCAGGTCTATCTACTTCAACAAGAATAGCCTCAAAAGGCACAGTAGAACATCCAATCAATGGACTCAAACTCATGGTGGCAGAAGTAGATGCTTCAGTTTGAGATTCTATCCTTTCTTCCTCATTCTATGGGGCAGCCTCTTTCTAATCTGACCTCTTCTGGTCTTCCTCATCCGCAGGTGTCTCTCCAGTACTTACTCCCAAAACAGTATCTGTACTATGTTGGTTCAAAGAAGCTTTTTCCTTTTCTTGTGATACAATTTTAGGAGTTGTTCTAGGAGGCAAGTATGGATCTCCACCATCTACTATAGAGGAGTCCTCCTCATCTGAATCATCTGTATATCCTCCTCATCAGGTCCTAGACCTAGATCTCTCTTATCTTTTGGTCTATTTGGATGGTCAACTGGATTGAACTTGTCATGTAACTTTTCATCATCAATAACCCACTGCCTTCTCTATGGGTTCCATCTAATCTTCTTGTACTTACATACTGTGATTTTTATACAAAAATTGTTCCTTACCACCTCTGTCTCATCCTAAGACTCAGCAACCCCCTTTAAATTATTCATAACTGAAATCAATTTGGAAAAGAATAATGCATTGGTTTTTGATTTGGGTCTGGTCATATCCTCTGTTTGAATCATTAACATCCTGCACAAATTCACCTTCACACCATTCCTTAAGAGATGCAACAAATAAATATCTTGATACATCATATTTGAAAGTCCCCTATCCTTGGACTTAGAACATGTTGAATGAATTTGAACAGAAATCTATTTTCCCCATCCATCTAAGCAGCCACCACCTTTCTCTGCTTTCCACTACCATTGAGCTCTTCTAAGGCCATATCATTGTCAAATATGTCATTGGTAGGAGGTATTGTCTTCGATGAATACCCAAATACTCCTTCATGTGGTACCTTCATGAATTCAGCCCATTCAACGGATGAAAAATCTATTTCCTTGACATTTACCAATGAAACCATTCTATTCTCCTTATCAGATTTCTCAAAGAGCTCATAAGCATAGAACTCTTTTATCATCTTCAAATAATAAGGACAGTTTTTGTTTGTGAAACATTATAGAAATCTATGCTCCTTCAATATTCTTATGGTCAGAAATTTTCTTGGAAAAATCCATTTTTCACACAGCTCCTTCTCGATTTCAATTTCTCATTTTTGCAAATGCGGGTTCACTGGACGCCTCCCTGACCTTGTTCAATTGACACTACTACTTTATTCAGGTCCTGTTTTCTGCTTCTTCACATTCGGCTCATCAAAGTCATCTCTGACAGTCGGAAGTTTGGTTTTTTCCATCTTTGGATTGAAGAACATAGGGTTTTCGCGAGATTCGTGGATTCAAGGAGTTGGGTTTGAGAGAGGAGATTTTGGTGGATTGAGAAGTAACTAAGACTTGTTTTTATCATTTATGAATAATATAATAAATAAATAAAACATAACAAGTAAAGTATAAATGATATAGATTCCGGCGACTAAAAATACAGAAGTTTAAAATAGTGCAAAATTATTGGTAGGGTATACCAGTGAGAATACGTAACGGTGAGGTATTCTTATCGGTGAGGTCCACTAACAGTGAGGTATAATAGTGAGGTTCATACGGTTGTGGTTTCTAATGGTGAGGTTCGTACCATTGAGGTTTCTAATGGTGAGGTTTCTAATAGTGAGGATCATACCGGTGAGGTTTCTAATGGTGATGTTCATCCCGGTGAGGTCTCTAATAGTGAGGTTTCTAACGTACAGAATCTATCATTCCTAATTCATGTCTAATGTAACATAACCTATCAGAACATAATGTCTTGGTGAAAATTTAAGCTAATTGGTGTTCAGTACCTATAAATTCAATATTAATATAACATTTATGGTAATGATCCTAAAAAAATTGAGCCTTACATCAATATGTTTGGTCCTCGAGTGATATACAGGGTTCTTAGAGATGTTAATCGCACTAGTGTAATCACAGTTTATTGATAAATGGTTAAAATAATATCCATAGTCCAACAAATTATGTTTCATCAAAAGAATTTGTGCACAATAACTACCAGCAGATATATACTCTTCCTCAGTAGTAGAAAATGAAACATAATCCTTCTTTTTACTACACCATGAAACTAAGGGCTTACCTAGAATATGACATGTTCAAGAAGTGCTCTTTCTATCCAACTTGCAACCAGCAAAGTCAGCATCTGAATAACTTATTAAATAAAATGATTGTCCTTTTGGATAAAACAAACCTAAATTTGTAGTATGTTTAAGATATTTGAAAAAAATTTTAATAGAAAGCAAGTGTGACTCCTTTATATTATCTTGAAATCTTGCACACATACACACACTAAACGTAATATCTGGTCGACTAGTAGTATGGTAAAGTATAATTCCAATCATACCTCTGTAATTTTTTTGATCAACTGGTTTCCTAGATTCATCAATGTCCAACTTATAGGTGGTACTCATGGGTTTATCACTTTTCTTAATAATATCTAAACCAAAACATTTTAAAATATCCTTTGTGTATTTACTTTGATTTAGAATAATACCATTTTCATTTTGAAAAACATGAAATCCTAGAAAATATTTGAGTTCTCCCATTAAACTCATTTCAAATTCATTGTGAATACTCTTTAGAAAATCAATATAGAAAGCATTTTTAGAAGATCCAAATATAATATCATCAACATATATTTGTACTATCAAAAAATCTTTAGAAATTATTTTGATAATGTGAGTTGGATCAGAAATCCCTTTAGAAACACCTTTTGAAGTAAAAAAATTACTAAGTCTATCATACCAAGCTCTTGGAGCTTGTTTCAAATCATATAAATCATTAGAGAGCTTAAAAAATCGATTTGGAAAATAAGGTTTAGTAAATCCATTTGGTTTTTCAACAAAAACATCTTAAATTATAAATCCATTTAAAAAATCACTTTTAACATCCATTTGATATACCATGAAATTCAAATGAGAAGCATAGGCAAGTAGAATCTTAATAGCTTCTAATCTAGCTATAGGAGCAAAGGTTTCTTCATAGTCTGTTCCTTCATCTTGACTATACCCTTGTGCAACTAGCCTTGATTTTTTCTTAAATATATTTCCAAATTCATCAAATTTATTTCTAAAAACCCATTTATTGTCTATGGTCAAAGTGTCATTAGGTCTGTCAACTAATTCCCAGACTTTGTTTCTTTCAAATTGATTTAATTCTTCTTGCATATCCATTACCCAAAATTCATCATTGATAGAATCATTGATATTTTTAGGTTTTAACAGTGAAGGAAAAGCTCGATGTTCAACTTGGTTTCTTAGAGAAGCTCTAGTTTGTGTCCCTCTATCAGGATTACAAACATCAGCATCTAAAGGATGATTCTTTAGAATCCTAGTTGATCTAGTAATGGTGGGACTAGAAATTTCATGTTCCACTCTAGATTCAGGTTCTATAGAAATAGGTTCTGGAAAGTTTCCAGAACTGGATGTCTTTACAACAGGTTCATTAATTTAATCATTAGGGTTCAAAAGAGACAAATATTCTTCAAGATTTTCAATGGAAGATTTGGGTTCATGTGGATCAGTTTCTTCAAACTTGATGTGAATAGATTCTTCCACACATTTGGATATTTTATTAAAAACTCTATAAGATTTACTAAAGATTGAATAACCTAGGAAAATTCCTTCATCACTCTTGGATGCAAACTTTTCAAGGTTATCATTTGTATTGAGAATAAAGACTTTCCAACCAAAAACATTAAAGTAATTAACCTTAGGTTTCCTATGGTTCGACAACTCATAAGGGGTATTTTTTAGAACATGTCTAATCAGGTATCTATTAATAATATAACACGTTGTATTTACAGCATCATCCCAAAAGTAAATTTTCAATTTATACTCATTTAGCATAGTTCATGAAATTTCATGAAGAGTTATGTTTCTTTTTTCTACTACACTATCCTGTTGAGGTGTCCTAGGGTCAAAGAAATTGTGACTATATTCATTGTGTGCGCAATAAGATTAAAATTCATGATTTTCAAACTCACGACCATGATCACTTCTCATGGTCTTAATCTTAAGTCCACTAAGGTTTTCTACAAACTTTGATTATTTAATAAAGTAAGAGAAAGCTTCACTTTTGTGAGCTAAGAAGTATACCCAACTGTACCTAGAATCATCATCTACTAAGACAAAGACATTATTCTTCCCATTTAAACTAGAAACTCTTTAAGGTCCAAACAAGTACATGTGAACCAACTCGAGAGGTTGTGAAGGTGAAACTTCTTTCTTTGATTTAAATGAATCTTTATGTTGCTTTCCCTTTTGACAGGGATTACAAACTTCATCAGCTGGGAATTCAAGCTTAGGTGGGTCTATAACTAAGATTTTCCTTGTCAGTTTTCTAAGTGGATGAATGTTATAATGTCCTAATCTTTTGTTCCATAGCCAATAATCTTTATTAAAAGCATTCAAACAAGTGATGTTCTATTTATCTAAATAATTTAAATCAACAGCATAAACATTTTCATTTCTCAAAGCAGAAAATACAAATTTATTTTTAGAATTAAAAACATTACAACAATAATTTTTGAATTTAACATCGAAACCATCATCACACAACTAAGAAATACTTAATAGGTTATATTTAAGTCCATCAACAAATAAAACTTTGGTGATGAAAACTGAATTGGTGATACCAATCTGGTCTAAGCCGATGATTTTTCCTTTTGAATTATCACCAAAGGTGACATGGCCTCTATCAACTTTGATTAAACACTTGAAGCATGAGTAATATCCAGTTATATTCCTTGATCATCCACATTCCAAGTACCATACCTTCTTATGGGAATTCTTCAAGCAAGTTTCCTATAAAACAAGTTTAAACAGAAAATAATTCTGGTACCCAGATTTTCTTGGGTCTAGACAGGTTAGAAAACAAACGTTTTGTTACCAAAATTTATCTAATGGGTCTCATACAATCAATATATTAAAAATATTTTGAAAGAAAAACTTTATTTGATCTATAACCATGTGGATAACTAGTTGATGTATATGAATTTCCAGAACTAGAACTAGCAGCATTCAGTTCTGATTATTGAATAAAGATATTTTTAGTAATCTTTCTCTATCCAGGATGATAGCCTATTCACATGTTATATACTGGTGTCACTTGTTTTCATAGAATTTGAGTTAGATTATTCTTTCCATTCATGAAATTTTCTATGTCTTTCCTTGATTTCTCATTGGACAATTTTTGTTCAGTATTTTCCTTACGTAATTGATCATTCTTTTCCTTTTCTATATCAAGTGAAGATTTAACAGAGCTGGTCAAAGCATGTTGTTTCTTCAAGGTCTTATACCTGTCCTTCAATTCATTACAGGTTTCTTCTAGCATATTACAGTATTCAAAAAACTCTTCACTAGTCATTTTTTCATTGTCAGAATCAGAAACAACTCCAGAATAAAATGAATTTAAAGTAGGAGTATCCAATGTTACCTCAGATGTGTTTGTCATGAAACACATATTATCTTTTTGAGATTTTTCATCCTGAGAAGAATCAGGATCACTTGAACTATATTATGAATAAATCTAAGCTTCTTTCATAGATTTATTATATTTATTGTCTTTATAATAATATTTATTCTTGAACTTTAACTTCGGGATGTTTGATTTCACATGCCCATTCCTCTTGCATTCATAATAGAAAATTTCATCACTTTTATCAGACTTTTTCCAATACTTCTTCAATTGACCTTTGTTGTCATATTTTCCTTTATAATTTGGTTTTCTGAATAATTTCTTCTTCTTATAGAACTTCATGAACCGTCTAGCTATTTGAGCCATCTCTTCATCACTATCAGAATATGAACCACCACATGTTGAGCTTTCATTAGGCATGTGAACTTTCTCCTGGTCCTTGCTCTTTGAGGCAGTAGATTTAAATTCTACAAACTTCATTTTTGATTATTCGTTGTTTACATTCAGTTATTCTTCATACATCATCAACATACCAATTAATTCTTTAATAGGTAGTGAACTTATGTCAAACGATTCTTTTATTGAGACTGATGTGCCTCTCCATCTTTCTGGCAATCATCTTACTATTCTCATAATCTTCTCCTTTGCAGGATCAACTTTTCCAAGTGAGCTCATTATGATGAAAATCTAATTCCATATGAGATACATATCATAAATAGGTTCATCAAACTTCATTTTGAATGAATCATACTTAATAGTGTAGGTATTCAATCTCATTTCTTTAACATTGGTTCTTCTCTCATGGTAAATAGCCAAACTATCCCAGATTTCATAAGCATTTTTACAAGAAGATATTTGATTAAATTCTTCATCTCCCAAAGCACTGTACAGGGAATTAATTTCTTTACAATTATTATTGAATCTGTTTTTTTAGTTTTATCCCATGTAGTTTGTTCAGTTTCTGGAATCTTATATTGAGTCTCTATAGAAGTCCAGATGTCAAATCCTATAATTTCTAAATTAATTTTCATTTTAAGTTTCCATTGGGAATAATTTGTACCAATAAAGAAAGGTGGCATGTAGTTAGAAGCACCTTCAAGTATATTATCCATAACTAGATTTTAGCAAATATATTTAAAGAGATAAAATTTAGAACTGAAAAAAATTTAAGATCTTTAAGATACACCAAAAATCACAGTTGAAAAAATAGAGTATTTGGAAATCCTTTATAAATAAAAAACTCCTCTGATGCCAAATCTTGGTTAGAGTGGATACTCAATAGGGGGTGAATTGAGTTCCAATTAAAAATTTATGTTAAAAAGATTCATATTAAAATCACCCAAATTAAATAACAAGCTAAACTGTAGTGAATTTGTAATACAGTAAAGGGTCAGTTAAGATCTCAAGAGATTGATTAGTTCTCAGTTAATCTAATCTAAAGATTAATTAACTTTTGAAGCTAACCTAATGCTTTAAAATAAATACAAAAAATTGCTAGTTTAATTATCAGAGTTACTCTAAAATGGATTTATATTTCAAAGTGCTGAGCAGCGGACTAATCAGTATAGTTTAAAACAAAATAAAATAAGCACAGTAGTTTAAAACAAGAGGTTCAATATCAATCTAAGACTTAGTCCTCTCAAAAAATTTATATAAATTTTGATCCACACCATGGATCAGGGTAAACAACAGTACATAGACTGTACAGGTACTAAGACCTCTAACATAGTTCTTCGTGGGAAAATACAAAAACAATAGCACACAGGCTTTCCAGGTCACACTTGACCTCTACCACTATCCGCAGTGGGATACAAGAGAGTTATAGAAGTTTTCTGTGAGGATTTAAAAATCCTCCAGTTTAGCACAGGAGACGGTTTGTGTCTAAAAATACAGAGTACACACACTGCTAAAAATATAAATAAAACAATCATCGAGATATATTAGATAAGTGTATAGAATTCTCTAGTGATTTTAAATGAAGCTCTGGGCTTTTTTTATTAAAAAAAAGTTATTCTAAGTCATTCTCTGGTTTTTGTATTGAAAAACAGAGTGTCGTTTGCTTCCTTGATTTTCAGGTTCAGTTTGATCAGCTTGAGTGTATGAAGATATCATTGTATTTCTTCACTCCTTGACTAAGATTCAGATTGTGTTCTCTTCTTGTTTGAATGGCCTCGTGTATGTCTATTATTCTTCAAGTACACAGGTGTATGGATGTCGCCTTTCTTTATTGTGTATATCCACCTCTATTCTTCTCTGTTTCATAATATTTCTTTTATACCTTATGCTCTGGAAATAGTAATGATTACGTTTTCATAGGTACAAGGTACAGTTCCCTGCCATGCCAAAAACCCACATTAACTAATAGAAGTTGCATTAAATTAACCAAATATGACCGTTAGCATTATATTAATAAAATTCTCAAAGTATAGAGTTTGAGTAGAAGTGACTAGTTAACAGTCATCTTCTATCAGTAGCTCTATGTTGGTAGACATGTAATGGTGGAATTTGTATCAGTGGATGCCTTGTATCGATAGTGGTTACTCTGTGTAATAGTACATCTATGTACTGGAAACTCCTTCTATCAGTAACGTTGGTATATCGGTAGCTTTGCTTTTACCGGAAATTACTTATATCAGTGGCTTTGTCTATCGGTGAACATTGTATCAGTAGCTCTATATCGGTACGTCTGTATCAGTCGAGTTGTGCATACTGGTGAACTTGTTCTATCGGTATCTGTTATGCATATCAGTAACTACCTATCCATATCAGTAGACTTTTGTACCGGTGTACTTAGTTTTATCAGCAGCTGTGTATCTGTTTATATCGTTAGACTCATTCTGTCTGTCTGTATCAGTAGCTATGTGTGTACCAGTGAACTTATGCATATCAGTGTACTTAACACTTATCTTTTTTATGAAAAATATATCCAGATGTAGTTATAACTATTTCAAAGTATATATAAACATATATAAACATGGATTAACATATTCCACTGAGTATTTTGATATTTTTATCAACTTAATAATAGAATATCAAAGATTGAAAAAGTTATATATATAAATAACCATTATTTGGGGTTATCAAAATATATTAAAGCATAATTGGGATTATCAAAACAAGTGAGGTCAACACATTTTAATGAGTTTAATATATTGAATTATCTACTGAGTGAATAATAGATCAACCTAATTCATTTGGGAATATCCTTGAGTAAATTCATATAATGAGAAGGTCAAGTTATAGTGTTTACCCCATCCACTATGTGTAACTCTCATCTAGTACGTCGTCATGTCCTAACACAAAATTCATCACCATTCCTCCTCCTCATTATACATCAATAATACTCTCATTTAATTGAGTTATTTTGGGAATTAAATATAAATATATATTATTTTTATCATGGATGTGTGGTCCTTTATACATATAATGAGGTTAAGGATGATACAAAGATCAATGTTTATAAAATAATTGTTACCAATAAACACATATTAACAAATAAATGAATAATGAAATGAAAACACAAACATGACTTGCTAGTCAAGGGTCATGATTAGTTGATATTAATTAAACACATGAAAATAAAAAAAAATCAATGAATTATACTTGAGGGTAATTTTTATGAATTAAAATAAATTATATTAATTTTAATACAGAAAACAATTTGCACATGAACCCCAAAAAAATTAATATTTTTCATATATTTAATATGATTTTTTGGATTTTTTATTAATTTTTGGGCTATAATGGGTATTTCTAACCCCACCCCCACCCCCACCCCCACTCTCATAGTGGTTTAGGAAGTTGAATAGGCTCGTATAGGATCAGGCAGGTCGGGTAGGGTGAGAATTATTTGGCCTAAGTCAGGCCAACCGAAAAGTTGTGTCATTTCGAAAGACAATAGAACCCCACACCAGTAAAGTATTGTATCTAAAGAGGGTGCCACCCATATTATGGGAAATAGTGGCTTTAAATAAAAAAAATTAAAAATTACGCAACCAATTGGCATGGGTATCCATCTGTGTGCAGCCATGATAGTGGGGAAGCTCATTTTGTCCACATGAGTGGCTGATATGACACATGAAACTATAATTTTTTTTTAGAAAAAATGGAGTTTTTTTTATTCTGCAAAACAGTATCACTCCCCTTATTTGTTTTCATTATGTTTTTCTACACCTAAATCAGTAGGCGTTGGTTTTTATTATATATATTAAAAAAGACTCCTTTTGAGTTATTTTATATATATATTCATTTAAATAGTTAAATAAAAAAATTAATCTGCATTTATCATGATTTTTTCGAAAACTAGAGAAACTATTCACCCAAATGAATAGTAACCGTAAGAATGAATTAATATATGATATATATTAATTATTAGGTATTTTTCAATGTCAAAATAAAAATCTTGATCTATGGATGGACATATCTTTTCAATACAAACATAGATTGATGTTCCATTTATTGGATTAGGTATGTTACAAATCCCTCTACTATAATTCGTGCACATTTAAATTTAAGTTGACTTAAGTAAGGATAAATTCACTCATATACCAATTGTAGGTATTAGGCATAAAGTGGAAACAAGGAAGTGTGTGTGAAATAAAATATCCTCCCCCTATTAGCATGAAAACATCACCTCTAGAATCGTGTCACCTTATACTCATCCAAAGGATCGTATATAGTATAAATTTAGCAAAAAAATTAAATCAAAATAGTGACTCATCTAATTTAAATTGGAAATGTGTCCTAATCATTTTCAGATATATTATTTTAAAGGGACAAAACTTAAAACATTCATGATAATTCAAATGTGTTTCTGAAGCTCAGTTGAATATTATCCTATTAAATACTAGTTCTAGAGTGGAAAATCATAGAGTTTTTTACATCATCCAATCATGGGAGATAAAACTATCAATCCTCAAACATGGAATGGGTTATTCATCAAATTACCTTATCTTTTTCACTTTTTTCATAAAGAAATGTTAAGAGGGGGGGTGATTGGATAAAGTGCGTGGACCCATCATTTTCTGGTCCTAAAAAGTTCTATAATATAGGTTTAATTTTTTTACTAATGTCCTTATTGAAGTTAACATATCAAATGGAAAAAAATGACACAAAAAAATAAAAACTTTCCAAAAAAATATTAAATATATTATCACTCACTTGTAACTTAAAATTTATTCTATTTGATGAAATAAAAGTCATTAGATCAACTCATATCTCCCAAAAAATATTAACAAACCACGAATATTAATTATGAAATATTTGTTTGAATAATATTTTTATTTATATACACTAATAAATTGGTGGCTAAATAAGGAAATAAAATCAATAGTTTATATTATAAACACCACTAATAAAAAACATATATTTCCCCTTACAATCAAATAAACTTACACATTACACATCCCCCATCGCATGGTCCATCATGTCCTAAACTCTAATTCATTATAATTTTCCAAGCATCTGAATAGGATTTTTGTTTTACCCTCTGTGCCCTTGTCTTGATGGTAGTGATTCATAATCATAGACTAAAATTAAAGTCCAAAAACACATAAAGGAACCATAAGGATATAATCATTACTAGTATCAACAAAAACCACATGCTAATGCACATAGTGTAATATAATCTATTTGTACTATGATATCTCATAAAACCTGACACGCACTTTGTTTCATGATCTTTTATTAATCAATTATTTTATGAACATACTAAATGGACTTACCATATTCCTTGATGTCCAGGAATTTTTTAAAAGAAATATCAACGTGGTCAACTGGTCCTGATATATTACATCCTTTTAGATTAAAAAAATATATCATGATTATTTAACCAATGTCATACCAACAATGATGCACCCAATTCAAGAAACCTCACCACAACATAAATATCATGGTTTCAATCTTGAATATTAGTATGAGATTAAATGGTACACATTTATAAATATCTCAATCTGAGAGAAAAATAATCATAATTTAATATAGGAAAAACCAATGAAACATGGTATATGTGGTGTTCTAATTGGTAGGTTGATCTTCAAGATATCATCTATATGAGATCACTAAGTGTGAACTTCATGAGAAAAATTATAAATTCTATAGAGACCTAATTAACTAATAGTTTAACATCATTTTTGTCCCATCATGATATACATCCAGACTACTGGATATATATTTATGGTTACAGTTATATTATTTCAAGGTTCTCATTATATTAGGTAAATATTATAACATATTGATATGAAAATAATCTAAGGAAATTACCTTGTAAATAGTAGATGTATAAGTATGAACATTATTGTTGTAATATAATAACGTACATAACTATATATATATATATTATATTTTAATAATAAGTTATTATTCGTATTTGGTCTAGGATACTCACTTTCACAACAGGAAACACTTATGATTAGTGTGTGAAATACATATACATTTATTGGGATAATAAGGATGATATAGATTATTCTCATGTTAGATCCCATATTTGACCCACTCCTACACCACTATCTAGACATGATCATTCCCCAAAACCTTTTTCCTTAGTCTCCAGGTAAGTGACATGTCTTTTTTAGAAGAATGTGTTAATGTTTTTCATGAACCTTCAGTCCAATATATGATTTAACTTATGGATTTTATTTGATCCACTAACTATTCAACCCCATTACCTAACCCTGACTCTACCACTATCCATAAATCATAATAACCCACTCACCACCACAACACATATAGGTCAACTTCACACATATACCCCACCCCTCCTTTAATATAAACTACCCTTACCACTCCTCCCCTTCCCTAATTCTACAGTCCTCCACCAAGAACATCTTTCTTGTATCTATAAAATTTTGAGAAATAATATATTCATTAACAATATCCCAATGCAATAATTCATTTAATGATGATTATATGAAAATTTGGAAGGATGAAATAATTTATGTGACCCTAAAGATACAATTCATAACCCCAAAAACATGATGAAAACACTCCCTCTCGGTCAAGGAGATACCAAAACTAGAAGAGTCCATATATTCACATTTTGTCCTAGAGGGGAATTTGGGAATGGAAATTCAGATAGAATCAATTTAAGAACATTAATCTATAGTATATTCACTGACATTCGAAGCACTTACTATATAGGTACACAACATTGACCACAACACTAATATAGAGAGACCACACCCATCTTCCATTGCCTCGTTGATTATCACGAGCTTGATAAATATTGTTTCCCTACATCTAAAATTACTTAAATTTAATGAAAATGATTCTATACATGACATAGTTTTTGACTTGTGAGGTAATGATACCCTGAACAGGATTACCATTCACCAATGGTCTCTATCTTGGCTATATACATTTTCTTAATATGAGACACATAAGAAATCCACTTGTGGTGAAATCAGTCTCTCCATGAGTTACCACATAATCTATAACACCACATATGGTGAAGAAGGAGGAGGAGGAGAAATGATATGAGGAATAGGATACAGAAATTCATAAATCATTAGATCCTTACTACTCTATTTTTTATTTTAGTAAAAAAATATTTTATTTATCAAATTGTTTTGTGGCCAGTTATTTATTTTCTTCTTTATGATCATTTCCCTAAACGATATATATATTCAAATTGAAAAATTGGGAATATGAAAACTTTTATAGAATCTCTATTTAATTGATATTTCTTTATATATATTTCTTTTCTCAAATATTTCAAAATTTTAAGACTTCTAAATACCATATTTTTAATAACTAAAACTACAATAAATCTCTAGGAGATCAAATGATCAATTTTTTCAAATGATCAGTAAACAAATAAAAGGGTAGGAATTTGTACTCTATTTCATTTTTTATTATTATTTCATCACTTAGATATAATTTTGGATTCTATAGGCCTTCCTTAACTGGATGGGGGGGACTCTCTGCTTTCCCTTCTATGGAATACCCTAGGGAGTTCGTGTAACATCTATAGAGTTTATGAAATATATTCATTAAAATTAATTTAAATTCTTTGATATATGTTTTCAAATAAAATGAATTGTTTATCTTTCATTATACACAACACCATATTTATCTGAAATTTCAGGAAACATCATGTTTCTTCGATAATGTGTGTTACACACAAGGTTGAGTCTTACTATGCATCAATATACAAATAATAATAATATTTAATATTGATAGTTATAAATTAGTCATTGGAATGAAATAAATGAATTAAATTAACTAAATTATTAAAATACGGATTATACATGTTTATATAATGAATTTATCAAATTCAAATTAATTATAAATGGATGTAAAAAACCAAATGAATATAAAAGAAATGTTTTATAAAAACTATTCTTATGCACCAATTAAATTTTATTTTACTAAATTTAATTGGTCAAAATTATTTGTTGATTTTAATGATATTTATATATAATATATTCAATAAATTTTATAAAATTAATCTAATATATTTGATATTCATGGTATAAGAACAATTCTAATTCTACTCAAAAAAATCTGTATTTTTCAAAAGGTGGTTTTGTCGTATTTTAACGTCGTACTTGTTTTAAAATAGATTTTTAGACATTTATAACTTCTATTTGAAAGATTAAACTTATTTCAGAAAATTATAATATAAGATTTATCTTAGGGTGAATTTATGGTATTTTTCTGAGAAGTTTCATTTTTTATAAATAGTAAAAAATTCTGAATTTTAATTGAAAACTGCATTTTCTACTAAAAAATTTGTAATTTTTTATTATATTTTTAATTTATTTGAAATTAAAATATATAAATAATACATCTATTAATACATTTTATGTTAATTTAATCATTTTTGTATTTAATTTAGATAAAAAAACACTAGTAAACTTTTGAGCATTTTCAATTTAAAAACTCATTTTCTCGACACATCTGTGGGATAAATTTTAATTTAATTTCATCCAATTATATGATTTGAATTTTGAAAAATGGACTGAATATTTTTAATCATAAAAATTTATAATTTATAATATGTTAAATTTAATTGTTTACCAAAAATATTAGTGAACGTCATTAAAATAAATTACAGCGATTAAGACAAAAACAATATTACTTGGTGATTAAATAGAGAATATAAGGTGTAATAATGACACAACACATTTAAAAATAAAATTTAATGAACACATTTAAACCATTAACCCTATAGAGTCTCATTTATGGGTTATATAATCCTCTTTATGTGTAAAAAATGGGGTTCACATAACTTAGTTTCAAAAATTCCATGTGTGTCCTTACCCCCATTTAGAAAAGGCCACCACATATCCTCCTCTATTCACACTTCTCAATCCATTTTTCTCAAAAAATTATTATTAAAATATAATTAAAACATCCCTCCCCTAATCATATAATCCTTTTATTGTACAGAATGAGAACAACAGAAGGATTCAGGTACAAACCAAAATGAGTTACCCAAATAGAAGGTAATGTTCATCAACGAGCACTTTCATTTTCTTTATTTCAAAAAATCCTTAATTTATTTTTTATATCATGATTAAATAAAAACTTATGTATCTTTAATATAATTAAATTTTTTAATTTTATGGTTGTGACTGAAAAAGTCACATACTTCCATTAAATAATAACACAATCAGCATTCATGTGTATGGTGGACTACCGCCACGCAAACGGAAGTCATTCAGAATTCCATTACCACTACTCAAGTTTAGAATTAATGATGTAAAAACTATATTTATATGATATTTTTGATATTTCAATTTCTTTAGTCACCATTAATTATTTCATAACATATACCTTCATTCTTTTTATTTTGTAGGAATATGATAACATCATTTATGGATGTCTGGACTACTGCCTCCTCAAAGCGATGTGATTCATTCAATATTTACATGAAATGTATTATTGATGGTTTTAATAAAAATATTTTATATTAATTATGTAATTATATTTATATATATATAATTCCAATTTTTTCATACAATTTTATACACTAAAAAAGTGATAACGTCGTCCGTGGATGTGTTGACTACCACCTACTGGAAGCGATGTGATTTCTTTTCCATAACAAGAATGATATATAAATATATAACTAATATGATAATTATTATATAATTATAATTATGTTAGTATAAAATATAAGTTGTGTTATTTCTGTAACGATCGTTTAAAAATGGAAATATTACTCATGCATACGTACAACATACCATCTTCATGATCGCAACATCGGTTCATTTTAAAAAAAATAATTGTCATAAGTTATTTTAAAAGTATATTTATGTATAAATATTATAATTATTTCCTGATTAATATTTTGGGTATATTTAAAAAATGTCCGCATTGACCATAGTCAACCCCCTTAAGTCATTTTTGTCACACAAGAAGAATATGGTCAAAACATCCGACCTAAATTAATCTATTAAATAATTTTTTATAAGTGAAATAAAATTAATAATAAACATTTATAAGTTTCTCAATAAAGTAAATAATTAACATAATTTAATTACTTAGGAATATAAAGAACATGCATGATGGTCTAGCAGTATAATCTCTTTGGATTTTTTATCATTCATCTTTACAAATGTAAATGTTTTAAATTTTTTTGAGCATATGTTTACTTGTGCTTTTTCCTCTGTGGGCTTACATATTTATTGTACATGTCCTTATGCTAGGAATAGATACCAGGATCATTGACCACTCTGGCGGGACCTTTATTACTTATCTGACAATATACATGGTCCCTATTTTGTGATGGAGGACTTTAATGTGATTCCTACCTTTACTGAGAATATTGGACAAACCCATTAATCTATCTCCTTAAGAGAATATAAAACTGCTATTAAAGATAGTAATCTTGTTGAAATTAACCTCACTGATGCCAAGTTCACTTGGTATAAAAGACAATATAACATTGTAGTGTCTAGTAAACTGGATAGGTCCTTCACGAATATCCCTGCTTTGGAAAAATTGGATATTTTCTCTAGTATTACTCTAACTAAGCTCAACTAAAATCATCATCCCATTATTGTTAGTCCTTTTACTAAAAATAGTAGACCCATTCTTTCATTCAGATTTAACAATGCTTGGCCTGGTGAACATGAATTTCCTAACATCATAAAAAACATGGAATTCCATGAAACATCCCAATGATGATTTTTCTTGTATTACCAAATTACAACACATTAAGTAGTGTATCAAAGGCTGGTGTAGCTCTAAATCTAAACAAATTGTCAAGGAAATATCTACTCTTGAGAATGATATTATTCAAATTCAAAGCACCAACACTATCTATAACCTTTATTTGGATTCCCAACTATAAATTAACACTTCTATGAAACTCAACACTATTCTTGTTCTTAAAGATAACACGCGTAAGAAAATATTTAAAACTAAATGGATTACAGACGGTGATAGAAACACTATGTTTTACAACACCCTTCAAAGAATCAGAAATTTTTTTAGACCTCTTACCTTAATTAGAGATGAATACTACCTCATTTACACTAAGGAGGCCATTACTAATCATGTTGTCTCTTAATTTGATAATATTTTTAATGGTTCAGAGGTTAATAAAGACCTATTTCCTGATGTCATTCTAGATCTGGTGAGTGCGGAAGACAACACTTATATTTTAAGCACCCCTCTTGATAATGAAATCAAAGATAATATTTTTAGCCTTAATCCTAATAGTGACATGGGCCCTGATGGTTTTAATAATGGGTTCCTTCAACACTATTGGGAGGTTATTCATTTTTATGTTTGAAAACATTTCAAATCCTTTTTTTTAAATGGTGTCCTTCCCCATGGACTAAATTATAAATTTCTTAATTTAATTCCTAAAGTGTACAATGCCTCTGATATTAATTTCTTTAGACATATTGCACTTATTAACACTCTTTTCTAAATCATTACGAAGCTTCTTTCTAATAGACAAACAACTATATTCAATAGAATTTTCTTATAGAACCAATTAGGTTTTATCAAGGGTAGGTCTATACAAGACTGCATCTGCTTTGCCTCAGAATGCACCAACATCCTTAAGCATACAAAAATAAGAGGAAATATTTCCATCAAACATGATATTATGAAATCCTTAAATACCATTGATTTTAATTTTATATTAAAATTCCTTCAAGGTTTTGGCTTTATTGATAATTTCATCAGTACGATAAAATCCTTGTTCAAATCGGCATCTATTTCCATCCTTATCAATGGTTTACATAAGGGATTCTTTAAATTCACCAAGGGATTTAGACAGGGAGACCATATATCTTCCATCCTTTTTGAAATTTCTAAAGATTACCTAAATAGATGACTCACTTTCCTTGTTGACTGAAACAATATTAAACCTATTCTGGATTCCAGAAACCTAAATGTTACCACTAATCTCTTATAGGCTGATGAAATCATCATGTTCTTACAAGTTGATAAAAAGAATATTCAAACTCTAAAAAATGACTTGTCCCATTATGAAGAAATATCTAGTCATATTATCAGTTGGAACAAATCCTTTTTGGTTTTTGGAAAAAAACATTCTTTTTTTAGAAAAATAATATCATCAATAATTTGGGAATCAAGGAGGGGTTATTCCATTTCACTTAACTTGGTGTTCTCTTCTTCTGGGGAAGGCCAATTTTTAGTTACTTCTCTAACATTTTTGATCAAGCCATTAGTCATATTTCCACTTAGAATGTTAAATCCCTCTCAATGGAAGGCAGAATCTTCTTTTTGAAATCTACTATTGTCTCCAAAATGGTCTACTCGATAATGGTCTACAAATATCATGTTGTTCTCCTCAAGAAAATTAATATGCACATCAAAAATTGTGTTTGGAATATGAGCACTCTTGAAATGAAGATTTTGACCATTCCTTGGGGTACCTATTGTAAACCCTTAGAAATGGGTTGTCTTTGAAAAAAATCCTAAACTCTTTAATGAGGCTCTTCATGCTAGTATCACATGGAGGATGATACACAACAACTTTTATTCAATTTTATTTCTAAAAGAAATATTCCTCAAGAAGTTAACAAATGAAAAATTGAATTATATTTAATCTTCTATCTGGCCATCTATTAGGAAATATTTTACTACTAATGGAATCCTGGATTCCAACAGTTTTTACAAGAACAATTTTTTAAACTCAGATTCTAACTTTTATTGGCTGAAATCCTTTGAAAATATTTGGTTCAAACCCTCAAGAGTTACTCTTAAATGGAATATCTCTAACAATAGAGTCCCCACTGATGTTTGTCTTTAGTATTTTGGGATCCAAATTATCACCAAGATTAAACTTTGTAACCAACATAGAGAAGATACTAATCATCTATTTCTATGTAGTTCTACTACCGAAACTCTTTGGAATTATATTTTTGAAATTTTTTCTTGCATATGGTTACACTCTGTCTCAATCAATTCCCAACTAAAGCGTTTTGTAGATTTTGAAACCTCTCAGAAAATTAAGAGTATTTTCTTAACTACGGTTTATGAGCTCCTCCACGTGATGTGGTATGATATAAATTATATTCTTCATAATAATTTCTTATTTAAGATTAATGCAGGTCGAATGCAGATTCTTATTTCTATTCGAAATGTTTCCTCGATTCAAAATAACTATTGTGAAAATTCTTTCAGGGACTTTGAGAACCTCCATCACCGCCGAATTGATGGTATCTACAAGAAACATAAACTCACTTTTGAGGTGTTCTAGAAATCCCCACTTTCAGGATGGATCAAATTGGATGTTGATGGCACCTCTAATGAAAACACGGGCCATGTCGGTTGTGATGCTATTTACAGAGACTATCTTGGCCAGTTCCATAGATGCTTCTTTTGTAGTTGTGGTGTTGCCTCATCTCTGGAAGCGGAAATGATGGGTGTTATCCATTTCATTGACTTTGAGAAACAAAAGGTTTGGAACAACATCTTAATTGAATGTGATTCGATGACTATTTTTCAGGCCATTTAGAATGGTGTGGTGCATCTATCCTGGATACTTACTACCCATTGGATGAACTATCTTGCTTTTCTTCTAGAGACTAACATTATCATCACTCATGAATTTCATGAAGAAAATATGGTTGTAGATAGTCTTGCGAATAAGGGAGTCAACCACAACACAACTTGGCAGGATGAACTGTGTGATAATTTACTCCCTCTTGATTATAAAGACTGTAGTAATATTTTTTCCTTTAGACTCATGTAACCTTTGTTTTCTCTTGAATAAATTATTCCTTGCTCTTTAACTGAGGCACCACCTTCATTAAAAAAAATATTCATCACTTATTTTTTTTGTGGTGTATATACATCCCATGAATTTATTTTATGATTATTATACCTAAATTTATGGGTATTAAAATATCCACTTTATGATATCTCTTTCATGGTGTTTAAATTTTCAATATTACCAAAGTGGTAATGGATTTTTGTCATAGTTTTCCTTCTTTGAGACCTCTCTTAGGTTATACACATATATTATTTTATGAGGTGTATATACTGCCCCTTTAACATTTTATATCATCAATTTAATTATTTTAATCATATTATAAGTTTCATTTAAATTTATTCATTCATGGGTCATACGATTCAATTTCACAAAAGTGGTAAGAGTTTTATGTTACAATGTCATCGTTTATCCGGATTATTTGTGGTTAATTATCCAATGATAGAATATTATAATATGCCTATAAAAAATTATTATGAATTTTATTCTCCTCTATTTATTTCACAATAACATATTTTCCCCTTAATTTTCATCTCATTATGTACACGAGAATTTAAAATAATATTTTTACAAAAAACTATATTTTTTATTAAAAAAACTTTTTGTTCCAATTTAATATTTTCTAAAAAAATCAATTTTTTTAAAAAATGAAATTAAAATACAAAAGTATATTTTACACAATAAATATTTTCCAGTTATTTTTTATTTAAAGCTTCATTTATATGATTTCAGATTTATTTTCAAAGAAAGAAATTTTCAAAATGATTTATGTTTTTTTTAAATCAAATTGAAAAGGGTTTTTTTCCTCTGGAATTTTTTCAATGATATTTTAATGGTATTTTCATTAATAAATGCCAAAAAAATTCTTGTTACTTATCCTAAATTGGGGATATTTTGTATTTATATCATCCTCATTCTTTTCTATAAAGATTAAAATTGATTCAAAGAGATTTTTATAGAACGCATTACCTTTCCATATTCTAATCATGTTTCAATGATATTGTTATGGAACATGTTTATTTTACATGGTATAGCCTTGTTTCAAGGATAGTTTTTTGGAAATAATTTTTTATCAATATGTTAATAATGTTACGAAATGGATAATGACTTTTCCTCTATGTTTATGATGAAATTATAGCTTTGTTTTGTTATGATTATGTAATGGTACTTGTACATTTGATGTGTGTTAACATTATAAACAAATTATTGGTGGTTTCATGTGATACCAATGATTAGTGGTTCTATGGTAAACCAACTATGAGTGTTGTGTGATAGGCCTCCAATTAATTTGGTATAGAAGTCAACCTTATGGTTCTTCTATTTGTAGGAGTGATTGTATGAGTGAATTTAAAATGATGTCTCAAGTTGCATACATGTTTTATTTATGATTGTTATGGGTTTATAACTCTTATCATGCTTGATATTTATATCACATGGCTCATGATTATTGATTATGATGACTCTTTCCCAATCAATGTTTTTTCATTTAATGCGATATTTATTGATGGGTTTGAGTTTCTTTATTATTCTCTCTTTCACTTTGTTTATTTCATTATACCCTTATCAAATTTAATTCTCATTTATGACATTGAATTATTAATTATTATCTTCACCTTTACTGAACATTTGGGTTCACCCTTCTTATGTTTCATATTCCTTGGGTTATAAATATTGTGGTTGAATGATTTATGAATATAAATTATTTCACAAATATGATGTTGATTCCCTAATGTAAAATAAGAAAAGATGTGTAAAATGGGGGAAATGATTATTTGATTACTTGGGTGTTGTTTATATAGAATTTTTTTTAATTCTCTAAAACTGTAGTACTAAAAGTTCCTAAAGAATATAAGTAACCCAAATTTATTTTTATGTTATAAGGTTTTGATGGAAAAAAACGGGCCACAATTATTGGTATCAGATATGGGAATATAAAGTTATGGATTTCAGCATAGAACCCGGAATTGAAGGTCATGGGTTGTAATAGTTGGTATTAAAAATCAGTTTAGATAACTTTGTAGTTTAGAATGTTTTCATGAGAACTTATATTAAGAGTTATGTATACCATAATAGATCTACAAGATTAATTACTCTTACATTTTCAAATAACTAGAAATCATAATTTAGGGTTTTAAGTAGTAAAATATTTTCATTTTATTAATGATATTTGAGGTGATTTTGTATTGGTTTGGAGTATATGTAATACACCAGCTTAATGTGAAGTATTCCTACACATTATGCGTAAATATATTTTAAGGTATTCATAATCTCTAGGTTTTATATGATCTTGGATATTGAGGTAATTTTTGGAACACAAGTATGATCATATACAAAACCACATGATTGAAAAGTTATTTGGTGGCTAATATATTAATATTAATTCAAATGAATATCTCCATATTTTTTGCTTGAAATTTGGAACGTATGAGATAACCTTTGAGGTTAAAACACTCTTTAATTTTTAGGTTATTATGGTCATTTGGGATATAGGCTTATGTAATGATTTAAATTCATCTTTGGGTATTACTATTGATTTATAAAGATTATTTTTTTATATAAGCATTTATTCATTTTGGGAATTATCTTACTATGTGATAACATTTTTTTGTTAATGTTTAAAAATAGTAGGAATAGGTTGTTGTCCCTTATATGTTAATGTGGTCCTTAAAAATTACTTTTAGTGGTTTATTCCTGAAAGAATCCATCTTCAATACACTTCACCTATAGAAAAAGATGATGTTTTTGTGGAAATTATTCAAAGGATAAAATATTATGTATCAAGTAAGTATAGTTCATTATTTTTTCAGTCTATATGGTGAAATAATCCTTCAAATTTAGGTAAAGGATCTTGAAATAAAATGTTATCCTATTACCATATTTACCGATAATAATAATGATATTTTCCACACAAATTTGGTTGGGGTTTCTTTATCATTTACTTTCTCTTGACCACATCCTCTATCACTCTCTATTAGTCCTTGAGGATTAGTTTTCCCTTCTAAATCCATCTTTAATTTCCCACCGATTCTCTCTATATATGGAATCTATTTTATGCATACCTTCGGGCGACCTTTATGTTTCTCACATTACCTTTTTTTTAAAAATTAATTATTTCATTTTTACAATGTGGGTATCAATAAAATAATTCTAAATAGTGTTGATAATTTTATAACTAAGATAAACTTTTAGGGATAAATTCCCTTTAAAGGGGGTAGAATGTAATATCCTAATATTTAAAAAAAACTTTCATTCATATTAATTTAAATTCTTTGGTATCTTGTGTTACAATCAATACAATATTTAACTAGTATTACATGTAACACAAAATTTACCTTTAATTTCACGCAACATAAAGTCTCTTCAATAATGTGTGTCACACACAAGTCTGAGTCTCATCGGACAACAATATACTATTAATATTATTATTTTAAATGATATATATCACTTGTCCATTGTAATATAGGAAATGAATAAAATTAACTAAACTATAAATATATAGTTTACACATGTTTATAGAATTAATTCATTAGTTACCAATTAATTATAACGGAATGTAAAAACCAATTGAATATAATAGAAATGTTTTTATAGAAATTATTTTTATACACCAAAAGAATTTTATCTAAACAAATTAAATTAATCATTATTATTGTATGATATTAATTATATTTATATGTTATATATTCTATAAAAAAATTTTAAATTCATACAAAATATTTTATATGAATATGATAGGAAAAGGTCAACATTTACTTGTAAAAAAGATGTATTTTTAGGCGGGGTTTTCTCCTTTTAACAGCACACTTGTTTTAAAATGAAATTTTAAAACTATTGTAAAAAAAATAATTTTTTAAATTTTAATTTTAAAATTATCTTATGGTAAATTTTCTATATCTTTCTAAGTTTTATTTTTTGATTAATTGTGAAAAAAATACAAAATTTTAATTAAAAAAATATTTCTCATCAAAATAATTAATAATGATCAATAATATTTTAATTACTTTTAAATTCACAATATATCAATGATAAATAAATTAATACATTTTATCTCATTTGAAGAATTTTTATATTGAATATATATATAAGAACTTCGTAAATGTTTGAACATTTTCACATTAAAAACTCATTTTCTTGACACGTATATGGTATTATTTTTAATTTAATTTCTAGAAATTATTTGATATGAATTTTTAAAAATTGATTAAATATTTTGAATAAAAATAATTAAAAATTTATTATAAATCCAACCTATTTTTTTTCCCAAAATTATTAGTGAATGTATTTAAAATTAATTACAGTAATTAAGAGAGAAAACGAGTTTACTTAGTGCTTAATATTAGAATAAAAGCTGTAAGAATGACCCAACACTTGTCTAAATGCCTTTTTAATAAAATAATTCATCTCTTTAACAAAAAGGATCTAATTTTTTTTCTTTTATAACCCTATTTTTTGGTAAAAATGTGTGTTCAAATAAAATATTTTCAAAAATGCAAAGTGTGTCCATTCCGACACTAATAAAAGGCCACCACCTCTCATCCTATATTCACACCTATCAAGCCCTTTGGATTTGAAAATACCTACAAAAATATATTCCAATATTAACTATCCAAATACAATAAGATTTTTTATATTAATAAAACCATGGAAGTACATTGGTACAACCCAGAATGGGTTACCAGAAGAAGATGTAAGGTTTATCAATGATAACTTTTTTTTATTTCTTTCCCAAACCAATTAATTTATTTTTATATTATTATTATATAATTATAATAGTATATTAAATACACTTATATGTTTTTAGGTTAATTTTAATACCTAAAACTTAACAAACATTCATTAAATGGGATACACATTCACCATTTGTGTGTATAGAGGACTACATACTTGCAAACCAATGTCATTTATTCTTCCATTACCACCTCTCAAGTTATAGAATAATTATGTACATGTTGTTTTTATATTATAGATAGGATATTTATTATGTATTTATTCTTTTTAAATTATTATATAACACATACCTTCAGGATTTCCATTTTTGGGAATACGATAACATAGTTTGTGGACATGTGGACTACCGCCTCCTCAAAGCGATGTGGTTCATTCACGATTGACATAAATTTATTAAGGATGGTCTCAATAAAAATATGTGATATAAATGTTATATATATGATATTAATTAAATAATGATATTTTTATAAATATAATATAGCATTTTCTTTTTACCATTTAAAATGTTAAAGAATTGATAACATCGTTTGTGGATGTGTGGACTACCACCTCCCCAAAGCAATGTGATTACATTCACATCACTAGAATGATATGTAAATATGTATTTATATTTAAATTATGTGATAATTAGAAAATAATTATTATTCATGAAAAATAAAATATTACTTTCCATATTTCTGTAATAGTCATTGGAAAATGGAAAACATTACTCATGCATATGTTTGAGAAATTGTCTCCATGATTGTAATGTTGGTTCATTTTTCATAAAAATTATCCTGAATGATTTAAAATTAAAATTTATTATGAATCTAATAATTATATCATTATTATTATTTTTGGTATATTTAAATAATGACAACTTTGATAGTGGTCAATCCACCTAAGTCGTTTTTGATACACAAGTTGAATATGGTCAAAACATCTGACTTAAACTTAATCAATTTCATTATTACATATAACTTGTTTATAAGTGATATAAAATTAATAATAAAGATTTAAGACATTATAAATTATGTAAATTTTAATATAATTTTATTATTCAATTAGATAAAGAAAAATCACGATGAATCAGGCTTGAGGTAAGGGTTTTACTCATCGCACTTTAACTTCTCTTAGATGCATTCTATATTCACCAACTTTTTTATTTTGTTCTGTATATGCATACCATGAATGTATTGAATGATTATAAAACATAATTTATTTATATTTACATATTCATTTGATTGTATCTATTTCATAGGGTTTATAGTTTCAATGATACCAAAGCGGTAATGGATTTGTTTTCCTAATTTGACTTTTTTGAGGTGTTAGGTGTGTTATACACCTATCTTCTTTCATGAGGTGAATATGTTGCACCTTTAACATGTTATATAATGAATCTAATTATTTTCATAATATTATTTGTTTCATTTAATTTTTTTATTTTTTGGGTCTTGTGATTCAATGTTACCCAAGTGGTAAGAGTTTCATGTTACAATCTCATCGTTTATTGGGATTGTTGGTGATTAAGAATCCAATGTTGAAGTCATGTGATATGATTCAAAATAATTCACATGAATTTTCTTATACTCTATTTATTTAATTTGTATATTTCTTTACCCAAATTTTTTTCTCTTTATGTACTCTAGAGTTCAAAATAAAGTTTATATGAAAAATATTTTTTGCGGTCAAAAATCATTTTTTTCTAAAAACATGATTTGTTAAAATATTTTCAAAAATATTTTAAAAAGTATTTTTAAAATAAAAAATCATATTTTCCTCATGAAATTATTTTAATTATTTCAAATAATTATTAGTTTATGATATTTCAATGTTATATTCCAAGAAAAATATTTTAAAAATGTTTTAAGTTTAAAGAAATGATTATAAAATGAAAAGGATATTTTCCTAAAGATTGTTCTTAATGATATTTTAATGGTATTTCTAATCATAAATATAAAAAACCCTTGTTTCTGCTTATCCTCCACTAGGGATATTTTTTATTTATACTGTCATCATTCTTTTATGGATGAATTAATATTATTTCAAATATATTGTTACAGAACTAGTTTCTAATCCATGGGTTTATTTTATTTAAAAGAGAATGTTATGGGACCCATTTATTTTCCATAGGTAAACCAGGCTTCAAATATATTATTATAGAACTAGTTTATTTATGATTATTTAAATATTTTATGAAAGGGATAATGGTTTTCCATGTGATTTTATAATGAAATTAATGCTTTTAGGTGTTATGATTATGTAATTAGACAAAGAAATTTGATGACAGGTAACATTATGAACCCTATATAGGTGGTTTCATGATAAACCAGAGATGGTTGGTTTTGTGATAAACCAATTATGGGTAGGTTTTTTATATCACTCCAAGAAATTGGATATCGAAGTTGACAGTATCATTATTCTATTTATAAGAGTGATTGTAAGAGTGAAATAAAAACGATCTCCCATGTTACATAAATGTGTTATTTATTCATGATATGGGATTATAATTCTTCTCATGATGATGATTGATATCACATGTCTCGTGATTATATATTCTTATTACCCTTTCATGTACTATGTTTTAATATTTAATGATCTAGGTATTGAAGGGAATGATTTCCATTATGATACGCTCATGAACATTGATTATTTCATCATACCCTCATGAAATTTTATGCTCATTGATGGAATTTAATTGTTAATTATTATCTTTACCCTTACATATCATTTGATCTCACCATTATTATGATTATTTTTTCCGATGTTATAAACATTGAGGTTTAATGATTTATATCGATAAAAGATTTCACAAGGATGATTTTGATGAACTGTTGTGAAATAATTAAATCTAGATTAAATGGGATAAATGATCATTTTATGAATTTGGTATTTTTATATGAGTTTTCATAATTCTATAAAACTCTAAGCCTAAATGGTCATCTATAATGTAAGTGATCCAAGTTTTCATTTAGATAATGTAAGGCTACGATGTAAAAACAATTGGGTCATAGTTATTGGCATCATATCTAGGAATTTAAATTTCTGGGTTTTAGAATATGATCCATGAGTATGGGTCATGAGATGTTATGTCTTATACCCTATGTTTTTCTTGACTCACTGTTAGAATTTCCATGAATTTCACTATATCATATGGTACTTTCACTTGATAGTGGAATTATAAAGCTACAAAAATCTTCTATTGGGTTCAAAAAATCATGTAACCTCCTAAATTTTTCACTTATGGCCTACATTAGACAGTTTTGGCTATTATTTGATTCTATTGATAGAATCATCAATGAAACTCATAGATTTTTGGAACACATGACTTTAGGGTTTCCGGATTATCATCACATCTAGATTCAATTATACGACTAACAAGAATTCACCTTCGACTGTTTTAAAGATCCATTTCTCATTTATTATATCTAATTTTATCTATTTATATACCCTTATTATTCATACATGAAATAAGCACCCCTAACCTTTGTTATTTTGGTCATCTTCCCATTTTTTCACATTCTATTTCAAAATTTGTATATTTTCAAAATGATTTGAAACCTTATTGGGGTATCATGTTCATGGATAGTTTAACATTAGGCTCACGTCACCCAATAATAGTAAAAAATTTGGATTGAGTATGACATTTAAAATCCACTTGTAGAGTTAATTTGGTCCGATATTAAAGAGAAATGCAACCCTTGTTTAGTAGTGTGGTATAAGTTCTATTTAAATTTTTATTATACTAACCATTTTCTTGGGCACCATCATGTATTATACAGAGGTAATTTTGGTTTCCTGGACACAATTAAAGCTAATGTTTATAAGTATTATGAGACAGTTCTCAAGGGAACAAGGGATTATTTTTTTTACTAACCAATTGAATGTATATTCTCCGTTTGTTTAGAGAGTGAATTCCAAAAAGTAGCATTGTGATAATTTCCTCGGGATTAAGGGTGTCAATGGTGATGAGTTATAAATTTAAATAAGAAATTATTCTCCCACTAATCACATTTTTATTTGATATAGGAAATACTCCTACATATGCTGAAGTAGCGAGATATAATTATATAGATTTGAATAAATCGAATTATGAATCATTGTTTGGAATATTTTAGGTGGTGATTAATATAGGTAATATTGATCAAATCATTCATGAAATAGTGATTAAAAATATATTATTGGATAACATAATGTTACCATATTTTTAAATTAATTTTGAATCAACTTTTACAAGTATAGATTTAGTTAATCACTTGGATATCCAACCTATTACCCTGAATGATTGGCATAATTGTTTTCATCCTCTGTGACTATGAATAAGTTATGAGGGTCACCCATGAGTCTTGATTTACAAGATAAGGTAAATCATTATAAATTTAGATAAAAATCAGTTTAATTAATTGTGGTAGAAGAAATTGGCCCAAGATAATTAGTAATGGAATTTTTTGGATAAATAAAATAAAAGTAAGAATTCTTGAGTAGTAGGATATATAATTTTCCTTGAGAAATAAAGGCTTGAGGTGATAGAATTTGAAAATAATTCTGTATATGGAAAAAAAATATTATTTATCTATAATGGTCTTATATATAAATGAATATAAATTTTAGGATGAATAAATTTTTTTATCAAGAATGAAAATATATATGAAAGGAACCTTTGATCTGGGAGATTATCCAATAACCATAGAGAATAAATCCATGGGGTTCAAGGACTAATATCATTTACATAAACATATGGGGATAATATCCATTTTGAAATATACATGATTTATGGATTCTAGTAAAAAAACGAAATAACCTAGGATTTAAAATAATCAATGGCACCCTATTATGTAAGAGAGTTCTACAGAAGTTTAATAATATGATGAAGAAAAACTTAAGTTAGAAAATAAGGGGTTGTGGTAAGGAATAAGAAATAATAAACTAACCAAGAACCAATAATTAATTTCTTATGTACTCTAAGTTTTAGACTCTAGAAGAGGTCATTCAAATTAATTCCCCTAAAGAATATGTCGACATTATGCATGAAAGGAAACAAAAATTAAATATTAATAAAAATAAAATGTATTTAATACATACAAAAAATAATATTTTACTCTGGTTATTCAATTATGTAATGATTAATATGGAATATTATATTTGGTATGGGGATAATGTTTCCTCTCTATTCAATAATATCATCCATAATTATTCAAAGTATGAAAAAAATTATTATTGATTGGTGTCTTGAAAAATACAAGTTCTAACATCTTAAGGTTTTTTAGAGTGGATTTACATATTCTTTTGTAATATAAATTCATTATATTTATTTAATTATTATTTTTGTTTTCATTAAATCCAAAATACCCACCCTCCCTAATGAATATATTATTTGTTAAGCAATAATGAATCTAGAATTTTTCAATATTTTTGAAATTTTTTTATGTTCAAAAGTTATGTATGTTAATTAGATTTGGTCTCACCTTACTTATCCATTAATGATAATCTTTTCTTTATATACAGTGGATAGAAATTTTGACAAATATAAATTTTTTCACCTTCTTGATCTAGGATTCAAATTCATTTAGTTGAAATACATTACCATGTTAAAAAATTTAATGGATCAAAATTATAAATTTTTAACATATGGGTATAAATTGTTTAAAGTGTTTTATTCATACCAATTTTTAGTTGTTTTAAAAACTATTAGGTATATTATTCTTATTATTGATTTCAATTACTATATGTTTTAATTACATACAAGATTGATATTAATCTTTAAAGGTAATTATTGGCCATATTTGTGATTCCCAACCTTAAGAGGTGCACGAAACCCCTTTAACATATTCTTTACAGTACCCTCTTTCTTAAGTTATTCTTAGTATATAAATAACTCATAAAAAATTATTTTTAATATTTTTAAAATCATGATGATTTTGAAGAATAATTAATTGATTAATTTCATCCTTGATTACTTTTTACACTACTTGATATTGAGACCTACCATATGCATGATATTTTTTATAATCATAGAGCCTAAGAATTTCCTTATAGGAAGCCACATATTAACCTATTTTATCATTGAAACAATAATTATTTAGTATTTATATATGATTATAATTCATTTTAATGAAAGAGATAAATTTTTTTCAGGGAGATATTATGATCTTATTTTACAAAAAGGAAAATTAACCTTTTATATTTTATTAGCAGAATGGTTTGCGTAACTATTATTAACTATTCCACTATTTTTTCTCTGTCATCTAAAAAATATAAAAATAATAAAATCAAATGTAAAATTCAATTTATGAAAGAAAAACAAAAAACATATCACTTTTTTTAATGTTCTTGTATGAAAACATGTGACAAAAAAGAAGATAAGGAAGTGTTGGTTGATGATTTTTTAGGGAATGGGAAGGAGAATATTTCAATTAAGATTAATTCTATATCATGAATGGTATATTTATAAATATGACTCTTTTTCAACATTCATTTTAAATTTCACATCATGAAACATAAAACTTCTAACTCAGAACAACCTTTCAAAATTCATGTTGTTTAGTGTGGTTAGATTTACAAAGTGGATATTAAGATATCTTAAAATCTTGTAAATATAATTCATATACTTGATTTTGAGAATAAATCACATTATATAATCTATAGTGATAAGATATACTATTATCAGAAAATATAAACAATAATTTTCAATATTTTTAAGGAAATGTTGAATATATTGAGTGAAAGAGGAATGGTGTTAAGAAATAGAGTCAAATACGAAGAATGACCGGAGAAATCTTAATTGGATGAGATTTTTACCTTTGATATTATATGTTATAAATTTATGGATATGATTATGATACATTTAATATTAATCGTAAAAAATTAGGAATTATTTTTTATTTGAGGTTGAGATTTTACTTAGGGATAATAAAATGTTTAAGTGTGGTGGAATTTCCTAACTCTAAAATATGCATCGCATTTTTACATGATTTTTAAAAATTATAAGATGTTGTACATAATGATTTGTAATTATTTTTAATAGAATAAAAAATTTTAATGACTTTATATATAATTAGGAATAATTTTATGTTATAATATAAATCCATGTTACAAAACACTTTTATTAAAGCATGATTGTTTTTAGATGTATTAAAGTTTAAAATTCAAAAGATATTTGGTGGGACACATTAACTCATGATGCAATTATTATATATAGTTAAATACACCAAATAATAGAGTAATTATCCCTAATTTCATATAGAATACCATCACTCCATAATGATCTCATATGTGTAAACTTTTAAAAACATATTAATGTAAAAAATCTTGACCAAGGGACAATAATTATTCCATGACCATAGAGGAATAACACATAGTGTGGAATCACTTTTATTTTTACACATTGAAGTTACAATTAATGTATATAAAGATTACATAGAATATTTAGATATAAAACCACGGAAAATAGTTCAATAGGTTAGTCTAGAATTTTTGGATATGTGAATTCAAATTATATAACTTATGAAGATTATAGAGTAACTGATAGTCTTGGGAAATAATATTGGATTATTTGGAAGAGAAAAATAAGATCAGTAGAGAAAATATTCTAGAAACATTATTTATTTTTAAATTACATCATAATTACTATTATTTTTTCCTAATTTTTAAATTTGTATTTATTTTTAATGTTTCCGAATTAAAAGGGTAGAATATCAATTTTTTCGACACAGAATATATTAGATAGAGATATGCCTTTTAGAACATAACTATACAATATGGAATTTGGGTTTCTATAATAATTGAAATTATAAAAGTCTATTATGTGTTATTTTTAATTATTTCTTCAAATTTCATATTTTATAAAATCATTAAGATAAATAACTCACCTGTGGTAGACTATAAATTAGTCATGAAAGATTTGTCACTAGGGGGATGGTGAATTAAGATTAAAAGGATGATTATTTATTTTTAATCATTTATTTTTTCCTTAGGATGAATTTATTGATTTTTTAATAAATTTTTATGGATATATATAAATATATTATCTATTTATTCTTTGATAAACATAATTAATAAGTGATAAAATAAATATAATGTACGTGATTTAATATAAGAGAGTATCATTGATGTTATTTTTGTTATAATGATTATTAAATATTTAATTCTTACTAAAGTAGGTTCTTTTGGTTATAAATAATTGAAATATTTATTGTAACATCTCGAACCGGATGCCACATAGTGGTTCCATGATCTGGTTAACTAATTAACCTCAGGTGCACATTCATATATGCTAGAGACTATCGACTAGAAATTAGGGTCTAATATCAATCATAGGGAGACTATACCCTCTTTATCAAAGTAGATCAACATTGAAAAAGAAATAAACAACCACCAATATATATAATCATAAAAAGTATAATACCAAAATCAGAAGATGACCAAAATAGGAAATACAATATCAAAAACTAAAAATTAGATATGTTATGTCTAATACATATCAATTGTCAATATGGAAAATGAAAAATAAATAAAGACAATGACAACTCCCAAGAGGGTCCCAAATCCAAGTATCGTTCCCTCATCCATGCTCCATCAAGACTCTGACATCTAACATAGGCCCATTTCCCTTAACCTGTCCTACAACCATGAAATATATTTTGTTATTGATCAGTAAATCTGAGTAGGGTTTGATTACAGCTTAATAGGCCACCATAAATGATGTCTAAAACAATATATAGTCAAAATAGTGTATGCAGTTTTATAAAGAATAAATAAAAGTAACAAATTAAACAATTTACATTGATTCAATTAACCATTATTCAACAACATAACCCTTCAGTTCTAGAGGAAACCTGAACTCTCAATATCTACTTTGGTCAATGCTGGAGTCTGAACTATCCCCAAGGGATATATTATATTTTAATGTCATTGTTACCATTAATCATATCAATTCATATCTGAATTCAATTATTACCATTTATTATCTCAATTCACATGTTAATTCTATTTTTATTATTCATTGTGTCAATTCACATATGAATTCCATTGTTACCATTTATTATCATAATTCCAATAAGAATTTCATTATTACCATTCATTATCTCAATTCACATCTTAATTCCATTGTTACCATTCATTGTCTCAAATCACATTTGAATTTCATTGTTAGCATTCATTATCTCAATTCAAAACACAAGGTTTTTGTTACCAATCATTGTCTCAATTCACATTTATATCCTTTTTTTACTATTAATTGTCTCAATTCACATATGAATTTCATTATTACCATTCATTATCTCAACTCACATTTATCATAATATTACAGTATCGCATATAACACAATATCAATATTTCACAATAACACTGTTAATTAATTCACCAATTAATTAATAAAACTCAATAACATATTATTCATATCATTCAATTAATTAATTAATTAATTAATCACATCAACCCCATTAATTATTCCAACAATTAATTAATCACATCAATTCCATTAATTAATTCAATAATTAAATATCCAATTCAATCAGTTTTTAATCAAAATAATCACAATTAATTAATTCAAAAACTAATTAATCAAATTACACAATCTCAATATACCCAAAACTAATTCAACAATTAATTATTAAAATTCAATTATCTCAATATACCTGAATTTAAAAATCCCAAAATTAATTAGTTTACCAAATTAATTAATTAAATTTAAGAAACTAAATTTCAAAAAAATTGATATAAATTCTAAAATTACCCACACGTAATTGAAATAAAGAATTTGGGATTTGAATAATATACCACTTACCTCAAACAAAATAATTAATTCTCACCAATATATATCCCCAATTTGGTTGGAATAACATTAATCACAATGAAGAATGAGATATTGATTCAATTCCATGAGAGGTTCAGATCTTCAATACGCCCTTCGATTCTCCAAGAATGGTGGTCGGGAGGGCTTAGAATACATTCAAAATCATCTATAAATAAGAGAAAATTTTGGGTGGAGGATGATCTAATTATGGGTAAAAAATGGGGTTATGGAATTTTAATTCTAATTTTTGCATTAAGTAAAAACTCAAGCATGGTTTTCGAGGTAGGGGTGCATGGTTTGAAAAATCATGAACATTAAAAATGAACCTATTATTGGAGTGAACATTTACTCTTAATAGGGGGAATGATTTAACAAACCATTTTCCAACTGTAAAATCCCTCTCTATTTAGGGTTGCATGGATTGTGGGTCAACAGCGCACGGTTTGGGAAAACTATGCACTTTCCCTCTTCCCTCCAAATTTCTCAATTTTCTTCCAAACGCACCCCAATGTACAACCTTAGTAAAAAGTAATCAAAACTAGAAATATAGTACCTATATATAGGCCTAATACATCTCTATAAAAGTTTATTATCTTATAATCTACCAACCTTATAATAGTTCATCCTCGAGTTGTACTCCCAACCATCTCTAAGATTCCAGGCAAAAAATATCAGTCCACTGAGCTCCTACATCCACTTAACTTTCCAATGTTTCCTCCTGTACATTCCCATGTTTGCACAACACAAAAACTAACTAAATAGTCTTTACCTACAACAATTTCTCACTAAGATCCAACACATGTATCATATACTCTTAAAAGGACACATCAGCCTCAAGATCAACATCATCTACAAAAATCACATGGGAAGGTTCAAGGTGAAACTATGACAGTTTTGGCACATATAAAATTTCATACATTTAATTTTACCTCCCTAATATGGTTTAATATTTATAGAATATTTATAACTATTTTTATAATAAAATTCCATTAGTTTCATTTGTTTCTTCAAATAGCCAACATAGTTTAGAAAAAACAATCAAAGTATATCCTCAAGTACCTGTATAGTATGCTCCAACTTCCCATCTATCTAGGGGAAAATATGTACTCAATAAAAAATATTTATGAAGAACATAATGTAAGACATATTAGAAGTGAGAATTGAAACATGATTCATGGTGTAAAAAATATTATGTGGAACCCCATGCAGTTGTATTATCTACAAAATGTAAAAGTCTCCCAACTTCTGTACTGAGAAATTCTCCCGCACTGGTAAGAAATATGCTACCTTCATCAAACTGTCGACAAGAACCCAAAAAGAATCATTCTTCTGAGGAATCCTCAGGATACCATTCAAAAATTCTATTGTAATTTCATCCCACATACATTCGGAAATGGGAAATTTTTGTACTAAATCAAGACATTATTGATGCTCGGCCTTCACATATTGAAAAGTGTAACAACATGTTAAAAACCATCTTATATCCCTGGATAACACTCTCATAGATATCTTTACTGATATTAGAATATTTACCTAATGATCATCTAATAGCAACCATATTTCATGCATTAGAGGACTATTTCAGGTTTCCATCAGCTCTGAGATCCTCATCTACAACCTCAGTAAAGTTATTTAATCTAAATAGGTTAACTTGGGACTAAATATCACAATTATAATCATTCTAGAAACTTCTTTCCATAGTTTTATCCTCCCTTGTGAGTGATAGAGAAAATAATTGAAAATATATAATGAGTCTAGTGTAGTCAATAATGTATATAGTTCCCTGAACCAACAACATGAACTCAACTGCTCTCTCCTACCTCAGCATCTCCGGATAAATGTGTTTCAAGAACTTCTCTAAAAATTCCTCCCACAACATAACCTCGTCATATCATGTCTGGTCATGAACATCACAAAATCACATCAATGATCCTCACAACAGATGATAATCCAACATGACCCTCTTATCAGTAGGAGTTTCCAAATATTCATTTATATTCATGATGGACTCAATCTAGAACCATACTACCTCAAGTCTACACTCTCTGATAAACATCAGAGGGTGAGGCATATAAAACTCTCTTGTAAGATCAAACATAATCATTACCACTTAATATGGGTCTCTCTGCATGAACTGAATGAAGTGACTGAAGTTCTCATGGAACCAATCTCTTGCATCCTCACCCAGAACTATCAATGCCTCGGGTTATACTAATGGTGGAGCATCTTCAATTGTAGATATAGCTCATACTATCAACAAGCATCATTATGAAGGCATATCTCTACAATTAAAAACACATGTATCAAGACACATAACACCACTTTATCATGTTTATGTAAACATAATGCACAATATGTCACAAAACATGTTTTTTCCCAAACCCCACCACACTATCAAAATAGAGGCACTATCACTACCCATAACCATCCTACATCTAGATCATGGTTAACAAAGGGTAAACTCATTATCATAATCAAGTCACATTATACACACAATTATTTAAATATTTCATCATTTTTCAATTATCAATTTCATATTAGGCACCTTTCCATTTTAATTACATATTAAAGGAAAAAAATCGTGTTCAAAAACATACCCTAAACCCATTTTCCTATGAATGACTAAAATGATGCATGTTAAAAAATAATTATAAGTTCCTAGATTGTTGTATTCGAACTCAACTCTCATGCTATAATGGTCCATGAGTCAAATCTCAAGAAATATTAAAAAATATCACATCAAACAACAAGTTCACCACTCAAGGTAAAATAGCATCAACTGTAACAACACACATCAATAATTGAAATCCCACATAATGTACTTGGGTTTTCCCTCATACTTGGGTTAGCTACTCTCATGCACAAGCTCATATCCATGGACTAAATCTTCTTAGTCTTCGGTCAACATTCCCCCAAAATTGTAAGGAAATATAATATTAAAAAAAAACTCCTTCAATACTACTTTATAACATCTTGACCTGGGTTCCACACACCATTCCCCCATCCAGTTCACTATATGACCTCTGGTGCACCTCTCCATACACCATAGGATTCCTACTAGCTGTAAGGTTATAATATCAATCATAGGGAGACTATACCATCTTTTTCAAAGTAGCACAATATAATGAAACAAATAAATAACAACCAACTTATTTAATCATAACTAGAATAATACAAATATTACAAGATGACCAAAATAAGAAATACAATATCTAAAACTAAATAGTTAATATGTCCTATTGAAAAAATATCAATTTTAAATATTCAAAACCAAAAAATAAATAAATAGATTGACAAATCCCAACCGGGTCTTGAATCCATGTTTGGTTCCCTCATCCATGCTCCATCCCAACTCATCTATCCAACAAAGGACACTTTCACTTAACCTATTGTACAATCATGAAATATATTTGGGTACCAATCAGGAAACATGAGTAGGGTGTTAGTAAAACTTAGTAGCCACCACTAATAGTTTCTAAATCAATATCCAGTCATAATAGTGCATGAATTTTCATAAAGAATAAAAAAAATATATAAGGTAAATAGTTTACATTTATTCAATTACCCTTTATTCAACCACATAACCCCCAGGTTCTTGAGGACACCTAATCTTTCAATACCTACTTCAGCTTAGAATGGAGTATGAACTATCCCCAAGGGATATCAAATATCTAAATTACACTATTATCATTCATCATCTCAATTCATATATGAATTCCAATGTTATTGTTCATTATCTTATTTTTTACATATTAATTCCAATTTTATCATTTATTGTCTCAATTCAGATATGAATTCCATTATTACCATTTATCATCTATATTCATATCGTAATTCCATTAATACCATTCATTGTATCAATTCACATCTGAATTCCATTGTTACCATTTATTGTCTCAATTAACATCTAAATCTGATTGTTACCATTAATTATTTCAATTCATGTATAAATTCCATTATTACAATTCATTGTCTCAAATCACATATGAATACCATTATTTCCATTCATTGTTTCAATTCACATATGAAGGGTTTTGTTACCATTCGTTGTCTCAACTTGCATCTATCACAATATTAAAATATAACATATATCAAAATATCACAATATCACATATATCACATATATCATAATAGAATCATTGATTAATTAACCAAATAATTAATAAAACTCAATAATTTCATATTAAAATCATTATATTAATTAAATTAATAATTAATTAGTCACAAAAACGTAATTAATTAATAAAAATATTAATTAGTCACATAAATTACACTAATTAGTTCAACAATTAATTAATCTAATTCTATAAATTTCATAATCATAATAATCACCATTAATTAAATCAAAAACTAATTAATCATATTCCATAATCCCAATATCCCTATAATTAATTCAATAATTAAATATAACAATTCGATGATCACCATATCCCAAAATTTTACAATCCATGAATCAGTTAGTTTACCAAATTAATTAATTGAATTTAAGAAACTCAATTTCCAATCAATTGATAGAAATTTTACAATTACATACATGTAATTGAAATAAAGACTTTGGGATTTGAATAATAGAACACCTACCTCTAAATCAGTGATGAATTATCACTAATGGGTATCCTCAATTAGATTGGAATAACCCTAATCATGATGAAGAAAAGGATCTTGATTCAACACTAGGAGACAAACAGATCTTCAATATTCCCATATATTTTCCAAGAATGGAGGTTGTGAGAGCTTGGAATCCATATGGAAGCCTCCCAAAACAAGAGAGAATAACTAGTACAATCATGACCTTTATAGGCCGACAAAATCCATCGCTAAAGGTCTATATCGGCCTCCTAGAGTTCGCCAATCGGCGGCCGCTTTTGGCCCGTTGTTGTTGCTATTAGCGACCGCCATTTGGCCGACGCTATTTGAAAGATGGAATGGGCTACAGTGGCCGCTAAAAGGTGGCCCCTGTAGCCCATACCTAAAGCAACTACCATTAGAAAGCCTCTACAAGAGGCGATTGAAACACCTAAAGCGGCCACTGAATGGCGGCCACTGTATGATGTCCCTAAAGCGGCTTCCAAATGGCGGCCGCTATAGGTTTTTAATTTTTTTAATAAAAATATCAATTAAAAAATAAAATATACCCACACAACTATCATTAGTAATCTTCCAAGCTCCACATCCATCATCAAATATAACTGCATAACAAAATTTAAGAACAAAATTAGTACCGAATAAAACCTATAAACAAATAATTGAAACAAATTAACATATTTCATTTCAAACATATTGTAACAAACCGAAAGTATTTGATTTTCAAAAAATATTCATAATTTTTATTACCGTTTCAAAAATTTAAAATAATTAATTATATGGTTTAAATTATATTGTTGCCCTATGGTTTCAGGTCAATCTGATGTCGTCCGCTATGAATTTGACCGTTAAACGCCCGTTTTGGCCGTTTATGACACCTAAACTACGTTCTCAGTCACCGCTGGCACACGACACATCCGATTAACGTGGAGTCTATGAAACCACATCACAATTCACTCACCTATTCTTTTCGTCTGATTTCAGGCCATTCCAACATCGTTCGGCCGGTTTGGGCCCCCCCACGCATGTTTATGAAGCGCACCCAACACTTAAAGACGCATATTGAGCCGTACCACCGAAACCTCATGTCCGATTGACGTTTCGTATACGTGTATACATTATGAATAATAATTCAATTGTTTCCCTATGATTTTAGGTCAATATGATATCGTCCTCTATGAATTTGACAGTTAAACGCCCGTTTTGGCCGTTTAGGACACTAGAAGTGCATTCTCGGTCACCGCTGGAACACGGCACCTCTGATTGATGTTTCGTCTTCTCAACCACTTCACAATTCACTCACCTATTGTTGTAGTCTGATTTTATGTCATTCCAACTTTGTTCAACTCGTTTGGACCCCCCCCCCCCCCCCCACGTTTATGAAGCGCACCGAACACTTAAATAACGCATATTGAGTCGTACCGTGCAAACGGCATGTCCGATTTATGTGTCGTCTACATGTACACATAAAAAGTAATAATTATATTGTTTCCTTGTGATTTTAGGTCAATCTGATGTCGTTCTCCATGAATTTGACTATTAAATGCCCGTTTTAGCCGTTTATGACACCGGAACTGCATTCTCAGTCACCGTGGGAACACGGAACCTCTAATTGTCGTTCTATCTACTCGAACACTTCACAATTCACTCACCCGTTGTTGTCGTCTGATTTTAGGCCATTCTCACTTCATTCGGCTCGTTTGGATCCCCCCCCACGCGCGTTTATAAAGTGCGCCCAACATTTAAAAAATGTATATTGATTCGTACCACACAAATTTCACTTCTGATTGACGTATCGTCTATACGTACACGTCAAGAATAATAATTATATAGTTTCCCTATGATTTCAGGTCAATCCGATGTCGTCTTCTATGAATTTGACCGTTAAACGCCCGGTTTGGCTGTTTAGGACACCAGAAGTGCGTTCTCACTCACCTTGGGCACAAGGCACCTCCGATTGATGTTTCGTCTACTAGACCACTTCAAAATTCACTCACCCATTGTTTTAGTCTTATTTCAGGTCATTCCGACTTCGTTCGGCCCGTTTGGACCCCCCACGTGCGTTTATGAAGCACAACCAACACTTAAAAACACATATTGAGCAGTACCGCGCAAACCGCACGTCTGATTGATGTTTTTTCTGTGCGTACACATCAAGAATAATAATTAGATTGTTTCCATATGGTTTCAGCTCAATATGATATCGTCCGCTATGAATTTGACCATTAAACGCCCGTTTTGGCCGTTTATGACACCAGAACTGCTTTCTCTGTCACCGCAGGCACACGACTCCTCTGATTGATGTGTTTTATACTCGACCAATTCAAAATTAACTCAACCATTGTTTTAGTCTGATTTCATTCCATTCCTACTTCGTTCGGCCGGTTCGGACCCCCCCCCCCCCCACGCGCGTTTATAAAGCATGTCCAACACTTAAAAAATGCATATTGAGATGTACCACGTAAACCACACGTCCAATTGACATGTTGTCTATGCGTACACATCATTAATAATAATTAAATTGTTTCCCTGTGATTTCAGGTTAATCTGATGTCGTCCTCTATGAATTTGACCCTTAAAAGCCCTTTTTCGCCGTTTAGGACACCAGAAGTGCGTTCTCGGCCACTGCGGCTACACGACACCTCCGATTGACGTGTCGTCTACTCGACCACATCAAAATTCACTCACTCGTTGTCTTCGTCTGATTTTAGGCCATTCAGACTTTGTTCGGCCTATTTGGACCCCCCCCCCCCGCATGTTTATGAACCGCGCCCAACACTTAAAAACACATATTGAGCTGTACCACTCAAACCGCACATTCGATTGACGTTTCTCCTACGCGTACATGTCAAAAATAATAATTTCTTTGCTTCCCTATGATTTCAGGTCAATCTGATTTGTCCTCTATGAATTTGACCGGTAAACGCCCGTTTTGGCCGTTTTTGACACCAAAACTGCGTTCTCAGTCACCGAGGGCACGCGACACCTCCGATTGATGTTTCGTCTACTCACAAAGTTCACAATTCACTCACCTGTTGTTGACGTCTGATTTCAGGCCATTCCGACTTTGTTCAGCCCGTTTGGACACCCCCCCCACGTGCATTTATGAAGCGCGCCCAACACTTAAAAAATGCATATTGAGTTGTACCGCAAAACTTGCACCTCTGATTGATGTGTCGTCAACACGTACATGTCCCAAATAATAATTATATTGTTTTCCTATGATTTCAAGTCAATTTTATGTCATCTTCTATGAATTTGACCATTAAACGCCTGTTTTGGCCGTTTATGACACCAGAACTGCGTTCTCGGTCACCGCGGGCACACGGCACCTCCGACTGACACACCGTCTACTCTACCACTTCACAATTCACTCATCCATTGTTTTCATCTGATTTCATGACATTCCAACTTCTTTCGTCCCGTTTGGACCCCCCACACGCATTTATGAAGCGCACTCAACACTTAAAAAATGCATATTGAGTCGTACCGCGCAAACCGCACATCCGATTGACGTGTAGTCTACGCGTACACATCATGAATAATAATTAAATTGTTTCCCTGTGATTTCATGTATATCCTATGTTTTCCACTATGAATTTGACTGTTAAATGCCCGTTTTGGCCATTTATGACACCAGAACTGTGTTCTTGAGCACCGCGGGCACACAACACCTCCGATTGGTTGTCGTTTGCTCTACCACTTCACAATTCACTCACCCATTGATTTCGTCTGATTTTAGGACATTATGACTTCTTTAGGAACATTTCCCCCCCCCCCCCCCCCCCCGTGTGAGTTTATGAAGTGCGTCCAACACTTAAAAAATGCATATTGAGTCGTACCACCCAAACCGCGTGTCCGATTGATGTGCCATCTACGCGTACACATCACGAATAATAAGTTGATTATTTCCCTATGATTTGAGGTCAATATGATGTCGTCCTCTATGAAATTGACCATTAAATGCCCATTCTGGCTGTTTAGGACATTAGAAGTGTGTTCTCAGTCACCGTGGGCACACGGAACCTCCGATTAACGTGTCGTCTACTTGACCACTTCAAAATTGAGTCACCCGTTGTTTTCGTCTGATTTCAGGCCATTCTTACTTCGTTCAGCCTATTTGGACCCCCACATGCGTTTATGAACCGCGCCCAACACTAAAAAACGCATATTGAGTCGTACCGCGCAAAACACATGTCTGATTGACATTCTTTCTGTGCGTACACATAACGAATAATAATTATATTTTTCCCCTATGATTTCAGGTCAATCCAATGTCTTCCGCTATGAATTTGACCGTTAAACGCCCATTTTGGTAGTTTACGACACCAGAACTGCGTTCTCGATCACTATGGGCACACGGCACCTCCGATTGACATGTTTTCTACTCGACCACATCAAAATTCACTCACCCATTGTTTTCGACTGATTTCAGGACATTCTGACTACATTCGGCCTGTTTGGACCCCCCCCCCCCCCCCACGTGTGTTTATGAAGCGCGCCCAACACTTAAAAATGCATATTGAGCCGTACCACGCAAACTATATGTCCGATTGAAGTTACATCTATGATTACTTTTCATGAATAATAATTCAATTGTTTCCATGGGATTTCAGGTCAATCTGATGTCATCCTCTATGAATTTGACCGTTAAACACCAGTTTTGGCTGTTTATGACATCAGAACTGCATTCTCGATCACCGCGGGCACACGACAGCTCTGATTGTTGTGCCGTCTACTCTGCAACTTTAAAATTCACTCAACCATTGTTGTATTCTGATTTCAGGCCATTCTGACTTCTTTCATCCCATTTGGACCCCCCACGCGCGTTTATGAAGCGCACCCAACACTTAAAAAATGCATATTGAGTCGTACCGTTCAAACCACATATCCAGTTAATTTTTTGTCTGTGCGTACACATCAAGAATAATAATTAGATTGTATCCCTATGATTTCAGGTCAATCTGATGTTGTGTGATATGAATTTTACCATTAAACACCTGTTTTGGATGTTTATGACACCAGAACTGCGTTCTCGGTCACCGCAGGCACACGACACATCTGACTGACACGTTGTCTGCTCGAACACTTCACAATTCACTCAACTATTTTTGTCGTCTTATTTCATGCCATTCCTACTTCTTTCCTCCAATTTGGACCCCCCCACACGCGTTTTTGAAGCGCCCCCAACACTTAAAAACGCATATTGAGTCGTACCGTGCAAACCGCACGTCTGATTGACGTGTCTTCTATACATACACATCACGAATAATAATTAGATTTTTCACTGTAATTTCAGGTAAATAATATGTCTTCTGCTATGAATTTGACCGTTAAACGCCTATTTTGGCCGTTTATGACACCAGAACTGCGTTCTCGGTCACCGCCGGCACATGACACCTCTGATTGATGTGTCATCTACTCGAACACTTCACAATTCACTCAACCATTTTTGTTGTATAATTTCAGGCAATTAAAACTTCGTTCAGCCAATTTTGCGCCCCCCCCACGCGTGTTTATGAAGCATGCCCAATACTTAAAAACACATATTGAGTCGTACCGCGCAAACCGCACATCCGATTAACGCGCCGTCTGTGCGACCACATCAAAAATAATAATTAGATTTTTTATATGGTACTTCTAGTAAATCCTATGTAGTCCACTATGAATTTGATCGTTAAATGCCTGTTTTGGCAGTTAATGACACCAGAACCGCATTCTCAGTCACCGGGGGCACATGACAACTTCGATTGACATGTCGTCTGCGCCACCACTTTAAATTCAATCAACTGTTTTTTTAGTCTGATTTCAGGCTATTCTGACTTCGTTCGGCCCATTTGGACCCCCCCCACACACAAGCGTTTATAAAGAGTGCCCAACACTTAAAAACGCATATTGATCCATACCGCGCACACCGAACGTCCGATTGACGTGCCATCTGCGCGACCACTTCAAAATTCACTCACCCATTGTTCTAGTCTGATTTCAGGACATTCTGATATCTTTCTTCCTATTTAGACCCCCCACGCGTGTTTATGAAGTGCACCCAACACTTAAGAAATGCATATCGAGCCATACCGTGCAAACCGCACATCCGATTGACATGTCGTCTGTGTGAACACTTCACAATTCACTCACCCTAGAAAGCTAAAAATATCGAAAGAGTTCTTGGGATTATCCCAATAAACAACTGCTTGAAGTTTCTCTCAATCCAATTACACACATTCCTCTGAGATTGTTTGACCCAATAACTATACCGAATCAATACAAAAAAGACATATATATAGCTTGGGGTATAGTCGATGATTTATAAGTGTAATCTGGATGATGTCAATATATTGGGTATGATCATCATCAGTTTTGGAGTCCATGAAGATATCATCCACAAATACTCAAACAAACTAATCTAGGTAAAAATGGAAGATTATATTCATCAAGGATTTAAAAACCTCTAGAGAATTCATCAACACAAATGAAATTACATCATGCATGGGGTTCATTCTCATCTAGATCACCAATATCAATGCGATGTCCACCAGCTGTATTCAGAGCCTACAATATATATCAATATTATGTATCTTAAAAATATCAATAAAAGTCAATATGATTATGTTTTGTTTTATTGTTTACCTGTGGTGCCACTTGTTGCATTGTCATTTCATCGATACGTGATGACATCTGTTACAACCTCTCCTCATACTCTGCACATAACTGCTGAAACTGTACATCAAAATTATGCTGCATATCCTGCATGGAAGCATCTATCTCAGTCTGTGTGTGCATCCCTGACTCTCTGCATGCACCCATCGCATCTGATCTAACATTTTTACATCGTGGGACACCACTCCCATAAGTCAAAGAAAAACCATGACTGTCACACCCAACGACATGGTGAAATATTTCATCTCTACGGACAGTACTATGATGTTTCTCCTCTTGAAACATTGATAACTAAGCGTCAAACTGATTCTATAGAATATAATGAATCAATGAACAAATATGAATAATTTATATAAAATAAAAATACATTTATTAGTTAATAATTTGCTTACTATAGCACCAGCAATATCGGGATCACCCGCCCTACGATTCCTCACCCATATGGACATCTGATCGATCAACTCTCCACGTTGGTGTAACTATAATAAAGGGGTTCACCATGTTATACAGCAATATTTTTAGAATATGAATGAATAGTGAACTCTAAAGTTACATCATGTCTGAGTTGTGACACATGTCGAGTTCCAAGTCTGGAAGGTGTGCCCTGCATCGCCCGATTTTGTGAATAACGAGCAGACTCGATCTACAGTCAATGTATTTACTTAATAGACTTTTGAAAAATTAGTTATTTTATATATTAATAGTAATAAACCTTACCATTGTCGCCTCACTTGACCAAAACGCAACCAAATCCAACCACTGCGCAGGAAGAATGCCCGGAGGGACTCACTGTATAATGTGTGGCACACCCGCAAATGGTGTCCACTGATATCTCTTAACCCTTGACTTGTAATCCTTACATAATTTTCGGAATTTGCACATACATACAGCCTGAAACTCATCTGGACAGGATGTAAAATTATCCTATTAAAAAAATTGTCTGTATATGGGACAATAATAATAACAATATCATGAAAATTTAAACATTGAATTTATCTGAAACTCCCTCCATAATCTTTCTATCGTATCCTGGGGGAAAGAACTCCATTCATGAGTCATCAGAGGGAATCAGTGTGAGTCTCGTATCATATGCCCAAACTGATGAATCAATACAGTATCACCTTCTCCAATTGGATGAAATTTGTCATCAAATAACACATTCAATCGGGATCCAGAGTTCCAGGATTGAACCCCTCTACCAGGACCCCTACGTCTGCTGGAAGATGCACTGGATCCTGATAAACATAAATTCATAATTCAATTACAATATAAATTAATGTTTAGAAATATTAAGGGAAATATACACAGAAAATTACAATCAACTAATTTTGAAAAATGAAAACATACATACCAACAACATCAGGTGAACCGCTGTGACCACCCTGTGACATACCTACATTAAAAGAAATTAATGTTAAATCAAGAAATTTTTATTGTTTTTCAAAAACCCATTCAAAAAAAATGTTCTCTAACACTATATTGTTTTAAGAGATATATATTTGCACATTTTTGGCATGGAAAACTAATCAAATCGCTTAGAAATATTTTGGGGAAATCCATAAATCACGTAATCCCCTCATAATATTCAACTGAAAACCTATCTTGCATATCAATCCATCTCCTATCTATATCTATATTTAATAGAAATCAAAATATAAATATCGTATTTAAATTCTTAAAAAACCACATATCATTAAAATTTAAAAACCATATTTGAAGGATAAAAAACATTACCTGCAGAGGACTCGACCGTGGGTAACAGGGTGTGACTCAATTGCGGATCTATGACGGCGCAGAAACATGACGAAAGGTATTCGATGACGAGACTCGAAAGGGGTGGAACCATTGGACAAAGCGTGGGAGGGTTTTACACAGCGGGGCACAACGGATCGGGAGGGTCCAACAGAGGCAGGAGGACTTGTCGGAGGGATGAAGCGGGGCCGGGAGGGGACAAAGGTGGCGGGACTGTCAAAAGGTTCAGCACGGAGGCAAGGTGGTGTGGTCGCCGGGGTTGCGGGTGGCGCAGCACAGAGGCAATGGTGTGGGGGTCTTCGAGAATGGGGGTCACTTGGGGTCAGTGTAACAGCCCGAGATTTTATGAAAAATATTCTTTTAATTTCATTAATGTCTTATGTTGTATTCTACACCAAGATTACCTTGCGCTATACGCAACACCGTATTAGCTTGCAGTATACGCAACACTATTCTTGGACCATGTTACACACAATTTTGATAATAGTTATTCTACGCAACATTGAGTATATATATATATATAATGTATAAATGAAATATGGTTGGATTATGTTATACGAAACAACGAAGGATTATTTCACAACACGCAACCCTGACTTGGCTTGCATTACACGCAATCGCGACATTCCTCGATAGCGTGTGTTGTACGCAATACCGGGTTTTAATAAACAATGTTATATTATTATAATATTGTCATGAACTAGCTGTTATGAATAGTATTAACTAAATTTTGAATTTTATAACATTATTATTCATCTTACACATTTCTAGAACATGGTATAAGAACAAAATAAATTTTTCGGGTAAAATAAGTATTTTTCAAAAAATGCAGTTTTGCCGCCTTTGGATGGCGCACCCACTTTAAATCTGGTTTTTGACATGTTTATAAGTTCAATTTGACAAAATAAAATTCTTCTTTGGAATCACGAAATAAAAATTTACTTTGGATAAAATTTTCATATTATTCTGGTAACTTTCACATTTTAATGAATAGTAAAAACACGCTATATTTTAATTAAAAACAATTTTTTTCATCGTAATATATTATGTGGTTAAATTATAATATTGAATGGTTTTAAAGTATAAGTAGAATATATTTTTACCATTTAATATAATGTATGTCACTAGCATTGATTTTACCTTGAATTCATAAGTTAAATCAATTCAATCTTTTGCAATGTTTTAAACAAAAACCCGTTTTTATTCGACAACGGGGTTAATTTTAATTTAATTTCTGCAACTTCTGTGTTTTGAATTTTAAAAAATGGATTCCATATTTGGAATCAGTGGGTCCAAATTATGTTAATAGGATACTTTTTATTTATGGGAATTATGAATAGTAACTACGGTACATTTTATTTACCGTAGTTAAAGGTAAATCGGGTAATTAAGGGAAAATATAATATTTTAAAATTACCCTAACAAATGTCAAAATTCTATTGGATGACTAAAAAACGACCCATATCACCTAAGGGTCAGATTAGAATCATTTTTTGGACATTTTTCCATGAAAATAACTTAATTATTATTAAAACCAAAGAAAGTGACAACATGTCACTCTCTTAAATCTTATAAGTATATTAATTTTAATTTAGTGATAAACTGCATGAAACTTCGAACATGAATAGTCTTCAGAAATATAATGAAATTATCTACATCATAGGAATTTATTTAGAATTTTTATGGATTAAATAATTATCATTTATTATGACAGAAAGATGATGCAGTAATTGTCTTATTAATGAAATATTGACAGAATTGATGTTATAAATGCCAAAATAAATGTAATTTGAGACTTTTTATGACTTACATTAATTTTATAGGTTACTATGATATATTAGTGTTTATTTAATCAACTTGGTTCGAACATATAATTCTGTTATAACTTTCACAAAAATCATATATCAAATAGTGTCAAAATTGACACAAAATAGTTTTTAAATCAAATATTATATTATTAATTGTTATTTTATTCCTAAAAAATTTAAGGTTCGGACAAATGACTTAGATAAGGATATATATATTAATAATAAACAATTTGGGGTTCGTTTGTCATGTTATAGTAAGTGTATTAACCACACAGTGAAAGAAAACAAAAAGACACGGTAAAAGTTAAATTATTTAACTTAGAGTTAAATCTAATTGATAAGGTTAAAATAATACCCTAAACTTGACTAAATCCTATTGGTTGATAGGATTTCGACCCATCCCAGCTTTATCTTCGAAATAAGACCATTTGGAACCATTATAAACTGATTTTGACATTAATATAAAATAATATTTTGAGGTATTCCTAAGGTGCCCCTCTCCTCCCTTATAAAAGGACACCTCCTCCCCCTCCTCCCCACACAAATTTGAGCACTAAAGCTCGGCCAACCCCTGCCATTTTCTCCTCTCCACTTCCCTAGAATAATCGTAGAGGTCCTGGTCTTCTTCAAAGACCAATCTTAGTTCCCTAAGTGGAGGATTCAAAGAGGCGTTCCAAAGAAGAGGTAATATCCGTTACCGATCTTTTCAATTTCATTCTTCTTCAACTTCTTCTTCTTTAGTTGTTTCATGATAAAGTAATAACATCAGTATTAAATACGTACTGATATGTTATTATAAATATGAAACAACCCTAATTCACCTTCTATCCATCCTACGGAAAAATGAAATCACCGCGCGTGCGTACGTACGGAATACCGTCTCCACGCCGTGGTGTAATCTATTTTCCACCACCACCTTACAAGGATGGGTATAATGGTGTAATGAGTAACTATATATGATTATTATAAAGTTATATTGATACTGAAATAGTCTACATACACATCAACACAATTCCACGACCATGGGAACGATATTATCGCTCGTGCGTACGTACGGACTACCGTCTCCACGACGCGATGAGATTCATTCTCAATGATTAACCATTCATGAATGATTATAAAGTATATATAATAAATAATAATGAAATATATGACATAATAATGATACTGGATTTATGTAAATTTATATGTATGTCATCTACTTAATTCCATTCACTTCAATAAGGAAACGAAAACATCGTTCATGCGTACGTACGGACTACCGTCTCCATGAACGTTGTATTTCATTCCATTTATCGATATTATATATATATATATATATTATGAATATATATTATATATAAATCATGTTTTACATTCTGGATATAAGTAATCATGATCCAAGTAATCATATTAATAATTACAAGTTAAAAACACGAACGACAAATGAGACGATTTTACCCAAAATGCTACTTTAACATGAATTTACAAAAGAACAGGTAATATAAAGTCATAAGTGGACCATATATGATATAATGAATATGATTCTGGAATAAGTCAATAACATGATTTAAATCATTATACAGGAGGTTCGGACACTTACAAAGCAAGTTGGACCTAAGGTAAGGGAAAATATCACAATCTCATTTTTATCCGAGATTGTTTTTACTTTGGCATTTACTAGGGTGTATTTTATCATCCACATCCATGTTTCATCAATATGTAATATTATTTCCATCCACCTACAATTTTCTAAATCCATTTTTACCCTTCGGTGAGTTTTTAGTAATATGTATGAAAGGAATCTATTGTCATTTTTCGTACGAGGTACTTTTTGACTTTTCTGACAAAAGTACGAAGAATGTTTTTTTTGACTTAAACGACATGAATGGATTTTTAAAACATTATTTACAAGAGGATTTCTTTACAAGTTTTCAAGTTTATTTTTAATCAACTTCTTTTAGTTTATAATTGTATGACATGTTATGAAAGGAAAAGTGTTTTTGAAGTACAAAGGATATTTTCCTCAAGAATGGAGTTCAAGTATTTTATCAAAATTATTTTCCATCTAAGATAATAAAAGGGTTCTGTTTTTATCCCTATTATTACATGGATTTGATTATGTTGTGATGGAAATATTTTTATGAATCCCTTTATCTTATATGAATTGTTTAATGATGTCATGTTGTTTTAGAATCCAATTTTTATTACATGGGTTACGCTATGATGTATGGTTTATGATTATGTGGCACACATAAGAAAGGATTCATTATAAGATGGGTGGGACCTATATCTCCCTCCAATGCATTGGGTAAAGATTTTATATCTCATGAGATAGATATGGATGAAATGGTAGGTTATACCGGTTCAGTGAAACAGGACTGAAACGAGGGTTACTCGATTCAGAAAGGGACTTTGTCCACTAAGATAGTCTTGGAAATGAGTCTTTACTAACAAGAAACTATTCTCTATGATTATGTGTGTATGACACAAAGTTTCATGTTTTAAGTTATGATTATTGGGATTTCATTTCACTACTATGATTTATCCCGTGTTATGAAATTAATCTCTCTTTTGCAGGTTAAGATTTCCAAAAGTTATGTTCTTATGAATATGATGTGATTGATTTTTCTTTTGTATACACTTAATGAGCATTTGAGCTCACCCTTTTTATGTTTTATTTTCCCCAGGATATAAAGAAAGGTTGTAGGTAAAAAAAGGGAAGATCTTTATGGGAGATATTGAAGATCTTTCACCATGATTAGAAGATTACGTTCCGAGTTTCCAAAGACACTATACTATTACGATCCTTGTGTGTGTGTTTTTGTTATGTACTAAGTATTCCGCAAAAGTAATGTAATGTCCATGTAATTCAAGATTCGGGTCTCTACAGTTGGTATCAGATGAAAGGTTTAGTCAACCTTTGGAAACTAGGATGCGAAAACGTTAGTGAGATCCCTAGAGATATTTCTACGGTATGTCTAGGGATGTCCCTAAGGTTAAGTATACGTATAGGTTATAGTACTATAAATACGCTAACGATCATGGAATTAAACATAAGATGTTAGATATTGGAGGTACTTCCCCTTTATAATGTTGTTTTCTCTAGCTTGATTTTTGCCTCTCACAAGATTCTTTTTGTGTTTTAGTTAATGGAGGGAACCAGAAGGAATTCGGTTAAAATTGAATCAAATGGACAAATTGGTGACTATGAGCAACAAAATTGTGTAATTCCTAGAGAGAAAGATCTTGTGATTATGCCAAATCAGTCATCGCGATATATGATTAACAAGGTGAAATTTAGTGGTATGCCTAATTCATCAAAGAAGAGGAAGATAAACTATTATGCATGTTCACATGTTGAGGAGCATAAAGAAAAGAAGATTGAGATTTCTAAAGAAGGGAAAAAGAACCTTGAGGAATACCTCAAATGGAGGAACTGATGTTATCTGTGTGGAGAAAAGGGTCATAGAGTGACAGACTATTATGGAGTTCAATGTATTATTTGTGGAGAACATGGGCATTACCCAACTCAATGCCCTGACCTAAAAAGTTACTTATAAATCAAGGAAGGACTTATTCCGGGACAATAATTGAAGAGGATGGATTGAAGTGTTTATGTATTGGTATTCAATAATAATGTTGTTGAGGTACTTTTATTGTTGTATTATTCTATTGTGGTTTTCAATAATTCTAAGGTACCGGTAACCATGAAAAGTGATTCAAATATTTTGGAAAGTAGATGATATGCGCATAATGAAGGGATAAGGAGGAAATGAAATGTTTGACAGTATTCATGAGATCATGATTGATATAAGGACTAAGTGATATCATGGTTTGAGTATATAGAATTTTGAGGATTTTGGTATGTGGAAAGTGTTAACTTTAAACTGCATTCATGTTTTCACTAAGGTATTCAAGAGAATACATGATTAAGGCCTTTGAATGTTTGTAATGTGACCAACAAGACATATATATGGGGATTAACGATAGTATTAAATCTCTGGTAATCGTTTTAACTATATTATGAGAGTGGACTGCAGTATTATAGATAAGCCTAAAGATTAGAATGGATTATGTTGGACATAAGTTAGTATTGTTTAAGGATTGGGGTTTTCTCGATATTATTGATGGGGTGTTATAGTAATATAGTTTTAGAAAAAGGACAACCTGCAGGATTGGCGATAGCCCATCGCGTCGGACAAGGATGTGGGAATCGAACCCACAACCGAAGTGCGAATGGCCTTTATCGCCTACCACTGACCTACAGGAAGTCCCTGTTTAGTAGAAACTAGTTTTATTTTATTAAGCAGTATGATATATGAAGTATAAGTCCATTTTAGGAACCTTATATGATTAATCTCACTATAGATGGACTTATGTATTTTTTGATAACTTTTCTATCCTTTTGTTTGAGACAGATGGAATGACCAATCATTCTATCACATGATCTGCTAACACATCACGAATGACAAATTCAACTTCATTTATTTAAGAGATGAAGTGGAAATTGTTCAAGGCATGAACAACAGTGAGATTGTACCAAAATAAAGTAAGTATTTATTCTAATTCAAATTCTTCAACTTTAGGGAAACGATCTTGAAAACCAAAAATGTTGTCCTAGTGCTCTTATATCTGATTAATCAGATGGTACCTTAGATCGTCACAAATTTATGGATTTGTGATTGTTGGCTTTTCCATAGCCATGTTCTCTACCACACTCCATCAGAACATGATGGTTAGATTTCTCTTCCATATCCATATTTTTACCTATGTGCAAACCCAGCGAATAGTTTATTTGGGTAACCGTTACGTTTCATACTTTTGTTTCTAAAGATTGGTTTTGATATTCCTTTTTATGATGTGGGTTTCTATTAAAGAAACTTTCGAATAGTAAACCATTTATAACCCCGACGAATTTCGAGGGAGAAATTCATTTTAAGGGGGGTAGAATGTAACAGCCCGAGATTTTATGAAAAATATTCTTTTAATTTCATTAATGTCTTATGTTGTATTCTACACCAAGATTACCTTGCTCTATACGCAACACCGTATTAGCTTGCATTATACGCAACACTATTCTTGGACCGTGTTACACACAATTTTGATAATAGTTATTCTACGCAACATTGAGTATATATATATATATATATTAAATGTATAAATGAAATATGGTTGGATTCTGTTAAACGAAACAACGAAGGATTCTTTCACAACACGCAACCCTGACTTGGCTTGCATTACACGCAATCGCGACCTTCGTCGATAGCGTGTGTTTTACGCAATACCGGGTTTTAATAAACAATGTTATATTATTATAATATTTTCATGAACTAGCCGTTATGAATAGTATTAACTAAATTTTGAATTTTATGACATTATTATTCATCTTACACATTTCTAGAACATGGTATAAGAACAAAATAAATTTTTCCGGTAAAATAAGTATTTTTCAAAAAATGCAGTTTTGCCGCCTTTGGATGGCGCACCCACATTAAATCTGGTTTATGACATGTTTATAAGTTCAATTTGACAAAATAAAATTCTTCTTTGGAATCAAGATATAAAAATTTACTTTGGATAAAATTTTCATATTATTCTGGTAACTTTCACATTTTAATGAATAGTAAAAACACACTATATTTTAATTAAAAATAATTTTTTTCATCGTAATATATTATGTGGTTAAATTATATATTTAATGGTTTTAAAGTATAAATAGAATATATTTTTACCATTTAATATAATGTATGTCATTAGCATTGATTTTACCTTGAATTCATAAGTTAAATCAATTCAATCTTTTGCAATGTTTTAAACAAAAACCCGTTTTTATTCGACAACGGGATTAATTTTAATTTAATTTCTACAACTTATGTGTTTTGAATTTTAAAAAATTGATTCCATATTTGGAATCAGTGGGTCCAAATTATGTTAATAGTATAATTTTTATTTTTGGAAATTATGAATAGTAACTACGGTAAATTTTATTTACCATAGTTAAAGGTAAATCGGGTAATTAAGGGTAAATATAATATTTTAAAATTACCCTAACAAATTTCAAAATTCTATTTGATGACTAAAAAACGACCCATATCACCTAAGGGTCGGATTAGAATCATTTAATGGACATTTTTCCATGAAAATAACTTAATTATTATTAAAAGCAAAGAAAGTGACAACATGTCACTCTCTTAAATCTTATAAGTATATTAATTTTAATTTAGTGATAAACTGCATGAAACTTAGAACATGAATAGTCTCCAGAAAGCTAATGAAATTATCTACATCATAGGAATTTATTTATAATTTTTAGGGATTAAATAATTATCATTTATTATGACAGAAAGATGATGCAGTAATTGTCTTATTAATGAAATATTGACAGAATTGATGTTATAAATACCCAAATAAATGTAATTTGAGACTTTTTATGACTTACACTAATTTTATATGTTAATATGATATATTAGTGTTGATTTAATCAACTTGGTTTGAACATATACTTATGTTATGACTTTCACAAAAATCATATATCAAATAGTGTCAAAATTGACACAAAATAGTTTTTAAATCGAATATTATATTATTAATTGTTATTTTATTCCTAAAAAATATAACTTTCGGCCAAATGACTTAGATAAGTATATATATCTTAATAATAAACAATTTGGGGTTCTTTTGTCATGTTATAGAATGTTTATTAACCATATAGTGAAAGAAAACAAAAAGACACGGTAAAAGTTAAATTATTTAACTTAGAGTTAAATCTAATTGATAAGGTTAAAATAATACCCTAAACTTGTATAAATGCTATTGGTTGATAGGATTTAGACCCATCCCCACTTTATCTTCGAAATAAGACCATTTGGAACCATTATAAACCGATTTTGACATTAATATAAAATAATATTTTGAGGTATTCCTAAGGTGCCCCTCTCCTCCCTTATAAAAGGACACCTCCTCCCCCTCCTCCTCAGAAAAATTTGAGCACTCAAGCTCGGCCAACCCCTGCCATTTTCTCCTCTCCACCTCCCTAGAATAATCTTAGAGGTCCTGGTCTTCTTCAAAGACCAATATTATTTCCCTAAGTGGAGGATTCAAAGAGGCGTTCCAAAGAAGAGGTAATATCCATTACCGATCTTTTCAATTTCTTTTTTCTTCAACTTCTTCTTCTTTAGTTGTTTCATGATAAAGTAATAACATCATTATTACATACATACTTATATGTTATTATAAATATGAAACAACCCTAATTCACCTTCTATCCATCCTACGGAAAAATGAAATCACCGCGCGTGCGTACGTACAGAATACCATCTCCACGCCGTGGTGTAATCTATTTTCCACCACCACCTTACAAGGATGGGTATAATGGTGTAATGAGTAACTATATATGATTATTATAAAGTGATATTGATACTGAAATAGTCTACATACACTTAAACACAATTCCACGACCATGGGAACGATATCATCGCTCGTGCGTACGTACGGACTACCGTCTCCACGACGCGATGAGATTCATTCTCAATGATTAACCATTCATGAATGATTATAAAGTATATATAATAAGTACTAATGAAATATATGACATAATAATGATACTGGATTTATGTAAATTTATATGTATGTCATCTACTTAATTTCATTCACTTCAATAAGAAAACGAAAACAGCGTTCATGCGTACGTACGGACTACCGTCTCCATGAACGGTGTATTTCATTCCATTTATCGATATTATATATATATATATATATATATATTCTGAATATATATTATATATAAATCATGTTTTACATTCTGGATATATGTAATCATGATCCGAGTAATCATATTAATAATTACAAGTTAAAAACACGAACGACAAATGAGACGATTTTACCCAAAACGCTACTTTAACATGAATTTACAAAAGAACAGGTAATATAAAGTCATAAGTGGACCATATATGATATAATGAATATGATTCTGGAATAAGTCAATAACATGATTTAAATCATTATACAGGAGGTTCGGACACTTACAAAGCAAGTTGGACCTAAGGTAAGGGAAAATATCACAATCTCATTTTTATCCGAGATTGTTTTTACTTTGGCATTTACTGGGGTGTATTTTATCATCCACATCCATGTTTCATCAATATGTAATATTATTTCCATCCACCTACAATTGTTTAAATCCATTTTTACCCTTCGGTGAGTTTTTAGTAATATGTATGAAAGGAATCTTTTGTCATTTTTCGTACGAGGTACTTTTTGACTTTTATGACAAAAGTACGAAGAATGTTTTTTTAACTTAAACGACATGAATGGATTTTTAAAACATTATTTCCAAGAGGATTTCTTTACAAGTTTTCAAGTTTATTTTTAATCAACTTCTTTTAGTTTATAATTGTATGACATGTTATGAAAGGAAAACTGTTTTTGAAGTAGAAAGGATATTTTCCTCAAGAATGGAGTTCAAGTATTTTATCAAAATTATTTTCCATATAAGATAATAAAAGGGTTCTGTTTTTATCCCTATTATTACATGGATTTGATTATGTTGTGATGGAAATATTTTTATGAATTCCTTTATCTTATATGAATTGTTTTATGATGTCATGTTGTTTAAGAATCCCATTTATATTACATGGGTTACGCTATGATGTATGGTTTATGATTATGTGGCACACATAAGAAAGGATTCATTATAAGATGGGTGGGACCTATATCTCCCTCCAATGCATTGGGTAAATATTTTATATCTCATGAGATAGACATGGCTGAAATGGTAGGTTATACTGGTTCAGTGAAACAGGACTGAGACGAGGGTTACTCGATTCAGAAAGGGACTTTGTCCACTAAGATAGTCTTGGAAATGAGTCTTGACTAACAAGAAATGATTCTCTATGATTATGTGTGTATGCCACAAAGTTTCATGTTTTAAGTTATGATTTTTGGGATTTCATTTCACTACTCTGATTTATCACATGTTATGAAATTATGCTCTCTTTTGCAGGTTAAGATTTCCAAAAGTTATGTTCTTATGAATATGATGTGATTGATTTTTCATTTGTATACCCTTACTAAGCATTTGAGCTCACCCTTTTTATGTTTTCTTTTCCCCAGGATATAAAGAAAGGTTTTAGGTAAAAAAAAGGGAAGATCATTATGGGAGATATTGAAGATCATTCACCACGATTAGAAGATTACGTTCCGAGTTTCCAAAGACACTAAACTATTACGATCCTTGTGTGTGTGTTTTTGTTATGTACTAAGTATTCCGCAAAAGTAATGTAATGTCCATGTAAGTCAAGCTTCGGGTCTCCACAGTCGGGGTCACCGGTGGTTTCGAGGGTCGCCGAGAATCATCGAGGGTTGGTGGTTGCTGGGGGTCGGGGAGGGTTCTCTAGGGGTCGGAGAGGGGTCGTCGGGGGTCGGGGTTGCGGGGTCGGGGTCACCGGGGGTCAGGGTTGCGGGTTCGGGGAGGGGTGTGTCGCGGGGTCGGGGAGGGGAAAATGGGGTCATGGGGTCGGGAAGGGGAAATTATGTTTTTTGATTATTAAAAAGCAGCGGTCGCCATTTGGAGGCCACTGTTGATAGTATTAGCAGCCTCCAAATGGCGGCCGCTCTTAGTCCCCCACCTTGAAATCTAAAAATTCTAGAAGTGAATGTTTTGGGTCAAACTACGGTTGGTTAGGGGTTAAAATGGGTGTTTGATAAGTTTAATTCTAATGTTCGGTTAAATTAAAAACTCATGCACAGTTTCCTAGTGAGGTTTACATGGTTACTTAAAATAGAGAACATGGTTTAATAAAAAGTACACCAACCATGAAATCCCTCCCTACCTAGGGTTACATCATTTTCTATGCAAGGACACACAGTTAGGGAAAATCGTGCGCTAACCGTGCACTTTCCCTCTTCCTTCCAAATTACCCAAATTTTTTCTAAACATGCCTCAAGGTGAAACCCTAACAAAAAGTAATCCAAACTAGAAAAAGAGTACATGTAAACAGGCTAGAGATATCTCCAGGAAAGGTTATAATCTTATAGTTATCATGGTGTCGAATAATGATAATCTAATAAAAATTGGATATCATAATAATTATCAAAATAATAAATTTAATTATATAAATTGGTAAATAAAATCTTGTTTTCTGAAACATCATCCTTTGAATTTAATTCACCATTTCTATTATTTGGTAGATTTTTTTGATTTTTTTTTCTATTTTACTTATTTTACTTTTAATTATGAATATTGGGAATGCGTAATTATTAATTTCAAAAAACATAGATCTGTTGTTGTTCATTATTCATAGATTTTTTACCTATAACATCAAAACTATAGTGTATTTTAATATTGTTTATAAAGATTTGATGATATTTCAATTCTAAAATTTGAAATCCATAACTTGGGAAATGATGAATCCTAGGGGAGTTTTGACATATTTAGATACCATTATCTTTCTCTCCCTGAATCCATCCCAAAATTTTGATGTTTGTTGTCTTGTCCTCATTAAAGATTTGTATAGTTTCATTTTTATTCTTGAGTAAAATATTTAACTATAATAGATCGCAACCAATGTAATATGTTGATGTAAGACTCTTTATAAATTTATGGAGAAAATTATAAAAATTTATTTAAAATTTAGAATAACATATATTTCTATATAATTAATTTATGGATAAAATTTTACACTAATTTTAAGTATTTTTCACAATTCCAATGGTCTTGGAACCACGTATAAGTTTTAAATAATTATTCAACTGATTCCCAATGATCTCTATTTTTAATTTAACCTCTAATGGTGTTGGAACCACTTATAAGTTTCTATAATCTTGATCCAATTATTATTTGATAACTATTTCTAAATTACTAAATATCTATTGGCAAACTCAAATCCCATGTAGGAAGTTCAAAATATATTATTGAATCATTGGGGTCTTACAGAAATACTTTATAATAAAACTAAAATAACATGAGGTTTTGAGGAAACTTGACAGTGTGTTATCTTAGTAACATATCCTTTGTTAACTTACTAATATGTCATTCCCCCTAAATAAAGAATTGTGATAGATCTTAAGGATGAATTCACACATCAAAACACTACTACAAAAAAGGTCAAGGGAAGCACCATATTTTATCAGCGCTAAGAAAAAAGCACTGATAAAGGAACCCTTTATGAGCACTAAAATTTTATCATTGATAAAGAAGCCCATTATCATCACTTTTGTCTTAGTGATTATAAATAGTACTCTTTATAAGCACTAAAAAAACACTGATAAATAATTCCTTTATCAACACTAAAAAATCGCTGATAAATTCTGCCTTTATCAGTGCTTTTTTAGCACTGATCAAACCATAGTCCAATATTTTATAAAATTTGGTGCACAGTATCCTCTGTTTATTGCACCCTCAAGCCATCACGGTGTTGTTCCCTCGGTACAACTCCCCTCCCCCTTTATCTTCTCTTTGTCGGACCTCCGCCTCTAACCTACTCCTTATCCTCCCCCTTGAACCCCTCCCGTTGATCCTCCTCCCTGAAAACCCTACTTTCTCCTCTCCGTTGGACCATACTCCCCATGAACCCTACTCCTCCATTTCTCAACAGTGGCATCTCCTCCCATGCACCTCCCACTCGCAGTTACGCCTTCCCCTCCCTATATAGTGCAGAAGGCTCCCTGACTGCTCGACACTTCTTCACTCCCTCCATCGCGGGTGTGATCTACTCTAGGTAGGTCTCCCACTTCTCCTTTTTGGTTTATTTTTTGTGGATAGGTTTTGTGATAGTAGTTTTCATTAGGGTTATGTTTGGATTCTTCCCCATGATCACCACCCTTGGATTAGATGCTAACTAACATAGAGTTCTAACAATATATGTCCCAAAATAACACATGTAGTGGATTCTTATACATGGTTAGCATATGATTTGAACTAAAGTATTACTTTTTTATGATTCCCCATGTTTCCTTATAATGTTTGGAACTAGAATTTATTTTTCACCATGTGTCATTTGTATGAGGGTTTGATATTTTCGTGCAACCTCAATCTAGACTGAGTTATACCTGAATATCCTATTAATGTTGAGTGTTTTTTCCTTATCTTTTCTAGTGGAGTGGGTTTATCTATACTGGGGAAAGTGGTCTTTTTGTAAAACCCTTCATGAAAAAGAAGATTTTTGATATTACCGTCCTCATTATTAATTGGTTACACTTTGTGGGTGTTATGATGTTCGGTGATTGTGTTTATGGGGAAGGTTCTACTTATGATAGTGATTAGGACCCCTAAAATATAGAAAGTGTATCCAACCCTGTGGATGATAAGTTATATTTTCCTTAGTTGGTTGGAATGGTTTTATGTGATGTTTTCAATAAGAATACTTTTCTTCCCTATGAATGTCGAGGAATTCAGGAATGCTTCATAAGAGAGACTTATGGTTAACTCTTGGTAAGCATATGGTGTATTCATAAACACATATTCCAGAGATGATGAGTGTCTTTGTGAAGTTATAGTGTTCTAAATTGAATCTCTCCTTGATATTGTTCATAGTGGAGCCTATATGCCATTTAGGTTCATTAATTATTAAACCAAGATTCATGGAGTGGCCTTAAATCTTCATGCACTAGTGCCACAGAATATGAAGAGATCATAGTAGTGCATCTATGGAAAGGTAAATGGTATTCTTTGGAAAAGGACTTCATGTTTAGATAGGTGTATGAACATGTGAGAAATTGTATTTGGGTGGTTAATTATTTTTAGGATTGTGGGATGTTTCTTGACTTCGAATAATGGTAAATTCCACACATCTTTCTTTTATGTAAAGGATAATTTAATAGTGGTGTCAACTATGTGAACCTCTATGACCAGTTGTTCCTAGGTGCTAGTCTAGAAGGTTTTTTTCTTGAAAATGGAGAGACACCATGCACTTCATTGGGTAGATATTGATTCTTCAATAATACCTATTATTGGTATCAAGATTGTTATTTTGAACGGAGACTACTCTAGTAAAGAACTACCCTTGGTGTGTCTGGCCAATTGATTTTGGTTAAGTACACCTATACTATGGAGAACCCGGTTACGTGATAGGGGATGAATTTATTCTCAGGATATTTTAAATGTCTTTCCCTTGGTGGGATTGTATTTCATCTCTTTTTATTAAATCCATTAATTTATGTTGATCAATTCATAGACCGAACTCTGGTTGTTTGGGGAAATTCCACATGTAATACTATGCTTTTGATGGATATATCACTGTTCTATGATTATTCCTAGGGTTTGAGTTGATATAATAATCTTTTAAGGTAGTGATCTTCTGGGATGTAGGGTTAGAAACACCCACCCACAGTAGGTGTGTGATGCAAGTCTCATCTTAAAAGGCACTATCATTCATAGGTACCTCAAAGATATCCCATCACTCAAAGTAATTTAATATGATTGTGATGGGTATAGACATTTCACATTGGATCTTCTTAACATTCATGCTACTGTCAGAGAGGCAGTCGACGAATAGCCTAGTCAGAGGAGGGAACTAGAGAAAGGAGGTATGTACAGCACTAAAGTGATGGAGGAGATCAGGGAGCATAATGAGGTGGATGGCACTTTGGTTTTATTCTATTAATACTACCCCTAAGAGGACCACTCATATATTGGTAAGTTATTTGTTAGAATCTCGGATATTTTTAGTCACTAGATACATTTTACTAGGAGGCTATAGGAGTTTTTCGAGCTACGATCTATGTTTGTTATACTTTTCTTGTAGTGCTATTATAAATAGGTACAAGAAAATTTTTTCCCTAAATTTTTCAATTATTTTCTAGGTATGTGGTAGGAGTTGGTAGATCCCCATGTTACTGAGGGAGAGTTATTTCCTATTATTTATATATTCATGTTAGAATTTATGTTCACTAACCTTAATTTTCTATTTCTTATGTTAATTTGGGTAAAAAAATCTATGATATTTCATAGTAATTTTGGATAAACCTATGTTATTTGTTTCCCATGTGAATCCCTTTGTGTTTGGAAATGTATCCACTGTATTAGTTTTATCATCAAAATTGTATCGTTGTTTTCATTTTTTTTGAGTTTGGTCACTAGTTTTGGGCTATTTAATGTGATTATTTTATTATGAATGAGGTGGATGGTAGGGGCGGTCAAAAGGATGTTTAATGTTTTGCTGCAAGGGTGGTGGGTGCTAGAACTATCTGTAAGGGGGTTGGAAAGTCTGTTTATTTTGATGGGGGGTCTATCCTGGTTCTGTTGATTTCCAAATATTTATTGGAAATGGTTAGGATTTATTAATCTATATTTTTATAAGGAAGTGGTTCTTTTCTACTATATTTGGAAGTCCTTTTTGTGTATTTGAATCATAAATACTAATACTTGATATTAAAATAGGATGGAGATGAATAAATGTTGGATGAATGCTAATCGTTTGAAAGTAGAGTATGAGAACAGAGTGAAATAGTACATCAAGTTTGAAAAGGATCATGCAAAGGATTCTTCTCAAATCATTTGTTCGTGTTTACATTGTTTTTATTCTAGACTAATTACTCTAGAGGAGTAGGAAGAACATTTGTTATGTCACGGAATATATTGGAGTCATAAATATTGGAATAAACACAGAGAAAAATTGAATATAGATACTAGCTGGGATAAAACTACATTTTATGGATCATTAGATATGAATACAAATATGGATAATGAAGAATACCGTATGGAAGATGTGATTACAGATGTCAATTATGATGAAGATCGTATTCAAGAAATGACAAGGACAGTTGAAGTTGAACTCCGTGATTTCCCAAAATTGATTGAGAAGTTAAAGAGTAGTTCAAAGACACCATTGTATGTTGGTTGCACTAAATATACAGCATTGTCAGCTGTACTAAAGTTTTAAAAATTGAAATTAGGAAATTAATGGAGTGAGGTCAGTTTTATAGAACTACTTTCTCTCTTAAATGACATAATCCTAGAAGATAATGAGCTCCCAAACCATACATATGAATCTAAGAGAATGCTATGCTCGATGGGTATGATTTTTGAAAGAATATATGCCTGCCTAAAAGACTTTATACTATTTTTCAAGGAGAAAAAATCACTTACAAAATTCCCAAAGTGTGGTTCTTATCAATACAAGAAAGATGAATCGAGTCCTACGAACATTTTATGGTACTTTCCAATCATTCCATGGTTTAGGCGTCTATATGGAAGTGAAGAAACTGCAAGACAGTTGTCATGAAATGCAGATATAAGAAATAAATATGGGAAATTATGTGACCCGACCGACTCTACTCAATGGAAGATAATTGATCATGAGTATCCTTAATTTGGAAAAGAGTCGAGGAACATTCATCTTGCATTATTTACAGATGGAGTGAATCCTTTTGGTTTTCAAACTAACACTCACAGTACATGGCCTATTATGTTGGTAAATTATAACATGCCACCCTGGTTATGCATGGAGTAGAAATTCATCATGTTATCTATGCTTATATCAGGAACAAACTAACCAGGTAACGATATTGATGTGTATTTGTCTCTTTTTATTGAGGATTTAATGTTATTATGGGATTTAGGTGTTATGATGTATAATTCTTATAAAAGAGAATACTTCATGTTGAGAGTGATGTTGTATGGGATGATAAACGATTTCCATGTTTATATAAATTTTCCAGGCTATAACATTAAAGGAACTCAAGGGTGTATCATGCGAAAAGAATATATGGAATCAATTAGTTTGAAACATTCATCGAAATCTGTGTTTCTACTACATTGTATATTTATACCTCATCGGCATAAGTACCAATATTGGACGACAACATTCAATGGATGTTCAGAATAATGCATAGCACCGCCTCTACTAAGAGGTGATTAGCTATTTGAGAAAGTAAAAGATGTGAACACAGTTTTTTGTAAACCATTTTTAAAAAACCTTACGAAAATCGGCTGGAAAAGAGATCAGTTTTTTTTGAATTACCATAATGGAATTTTTTGTACGTTAGAAATTTTCTTGATGTTTTGAATGTGGAAAAAATGTATGTGATAGTGTTATCAGAACATTGCTAAATTCCCCTGAAAAAACAAAGGATGGAATAAAGGCAAGGTTGGACATGGTTGACATAGGAATACAAGAAGAGTTAGATCCCGTGAAGGGTGAAAATCGAATGTTTCTTCCTCTAGCTGCTTACATTCTTTCTAGGGAGGAAAGTTATAAATTTTTTAACTTCATAAATGATGTAAAGATTCTAGAGGGGTATTCATAAAATATCAAGAACATTGTGTCAATAAATGATTTCAAGTTAAAATATTGGAAATCAAATAACTACCATATTTTGATGAAAGATTTAATTTCAATATATTTAAGTTGCATTTTTTCCAAGAATGATAATCATACGTTAACCAAACTTTGTTTCTTTTTCAATGCTATATATAGAAAAATTTTAGACCTGGAAAAATTTCCATCTATGGAAAGAGAAATTTTCATCATATTATGTAAATCAGAAATGTTCTTCCTACAAACATTCATTGATATGATGGTTCATTTGATGCTTAAATTGGTGAGATAGATTCGACTTTTTGGTCCTGTGTACTATAGATGGATGTACCCCGTTTAACGGTATATGAATATTCTGAAAGGGTATGTCAAAAATTGATGTTTGACAGAGGGTTGTATAGTGAAGAAATATATTATTGAGAAAGCCATTGAATTCTGTACCAAATACCTATCTGAGGTGGAAAGAATTGGTCTCCCGAAATCTCATCGCACTGGATGCATTGAGGGTGAGGGGATTTCTGGAAGAGTTGTTGTGACAAACAATATTACTGATCGGAAGAAGGCCCACCTTTATGTTTTGCATAACAGTTGGGAGGTTCTTCCTTATATTGAAACTACAAAGAAATTATTATGAAGTTGAATCCATAAAGGGCTGAAAATTGAATATCAAATACACCTAATCACTAGTTTATAGGATGGTTTCAAGATTGTATTTTTAAGGATTTAGATGAAAATATGAATTCAATTTCAAAATGACTTCGATGGGAAGCGGTCAGACCAAGTGTGTATGTACTATCTTACAATGGTTATATAATAAATGGTTATACATTCTATACAGATGAACATGATGAAGATGGTACCATGAAAAATAGTGGAGTTACCCTTGTGGAAGAAGCGATGCATGTTTCTGGTAGTAAGGAAAGAAATCCAATTTATGTAAATATATCATACATTGGCATTATCAGAAAAATATGGGAGTTGGATTATACAACATTCCAATTGACGATTTTCCACTGAAAATGGGTTGATAAAAATATTGATGTTAAAATAGATGAATTGGGATTTATGAAAGTTGATTTTAGTAAAGAAGGGTACAAATATGAATACTTTATAATGGAATTACAAGGGGTATAAGAATTTTATGTTCCAGATCCCGCAAACTGAGAGTGGTAGATTGTTCTGTTATCGTCCAAAACTACTGAAGAGTCCGATGAAAATTCAGTTGAGGATGATCTTTTCAATGGTACACCACAATCATTTTTCAGCGGTCCCAATGTAGATGATGTTTTTTTTATAGGAGACCACAATAAAGGGATTTGAATAATCGATAGAGGTGTCAAATCCCTTCAGCCTTTGAAAAAAAAAGAGTTCAATAAACCGGTTATATTTTATTTGTAATATAGATCTTGTTATATTATTTTATTATCTTATCATTACTGAATTTATGTAATATAAATTAATTATTCAACCACTTTTGTAGATAATGGCTTCTGCATGTTCTGGTGCTTCTATCCTCGAGGCTGAACATGTCACTCAAGCTGTTGCTACTACTGCAGCTGCTCACAGTGCAGAGAAACAACAAGTTTCTGAACCTGTTGCTGCTCCTAGTGCTGAGCTCCAACAACAATCAGCACATGGCATTGCAATCATTTCAGATGAACATATATATGATGTTTATATTGATGAAATGGTTGGGGATGAAGGACAGACGTCGCACAAAACATAGGTGCGTCGTAGTATGACAGTGTTAACCAAAGTTCTTACGGGGAAAAGAAAAGGCACGAAATTTAATTTCGGATGGAATTCACAAGGCCAAAATGTAAATCCCAACACGACTATGTTTAGTAGTTACATTGGAATTTTCACTTGGTAATTCATGCTGATTGACATAGATTCATGGCACCATGTAGTGTCCAGGGTAAAGGCTGTTATTTGGGATGAAATTATGGTATATTCTGATGTTGTTTATTTAATTTAATAGAAAATAAAATAATGAAACATTGTATTACTCTTTTATATCTCTAGTAGAGTACATTTATAGTAGATGATTCACACAATATTTATGTACTAAGTCTTTTAGGATGGTTTCATCGAGGTTTTCACACTATTTTAAAAAAATGACTCCTGAAAGACTCCAAAGGTAAAATAAACCTGCACCCACCCCTTGTCTACCCATGAAACATTGTTGTATGTAAATTTCTATAGGGAAATTGTTATTATTATTAAATAAAACAAATTTTCTCTAATGATTCATTTTCCTATTGTAACAGATGAAATGCACCAGTGACATGAAAGAATGATGAACCACATTTCATGGGGCTTTGGATAAGAAAAACAAGGAAAATCTCCCAAATACCTTCATATCCGACCAACCTCATTTGTATTGTGTTGATAATTTACGGGAATGATCCATGGGTGATTTGAAATGTGTATGATTCAACCCTGCCTCAATACGTGGCACAGTGTGGCTGGTATCACTCAAAGTATCTCTTTGGTTTAAAATGGACAGAATTTCAAGTGAAAACAACAACTGACTTACGGAAATCCAACCAAACACATTCAGATTGTGTTGATACTTTAGGGGAACCATACATGGGTCATTTGTGACATGTTAGAGTCACCCTACCTCATTCTAAGTCACGGGGAGGCCGGTATCTCTCAAATTTTCTCTCTTTTGTTTAAAATTGTCAGAATTTTAAGGGAAAACAACAACAGACATATGAAAATCTGACCAAACACATTCGGATTGTTTTGATAGATTAGGGGAACGATCCATGGGTCATTTTTTATGTGTAAGAGTCAACCCCACCTCTATCCAAGGCACGTTGTGGCCGGTAACACTCAAAGTGTCTCTTTTTGTTTAAAATGGACAAACATTTAAGTGAAAACAACACCTGAGGTACAGAAATATGACCAAATGCATTAATAATGTGTTGATACTTTAGTGTAACGATCCATGGGTCATTTTTGATGTTTTATATTCAACCCTATATCAATATGTGGCATGATGTGGCTGGTATCACTCAAAGTGTCTCTCTTATGTTTAAAATGGAATAAATTTTAAGTGAAAACAACAACTGATGTACAGAAATCCGACCAAACACATTATTATTTTGTTGATACTTTATGGGAACGATACATGGTTCATTTTGGACGTGTACGAGTCAACCCCACCTCAATATGACGCACAGTGTGGCCGGTATCACTCAAAATGTCTCTATTTTCTTTAAAATGGATAGAATTTTGAATGAAAACAACAACTGATGTATGGTAATCCGACCATACGCATTCGGATTGAGGTGATACATTAGGATAACTATAAATTAGTAATTTTTGACATTTAAGAGTCAACATCTCCTCAATATGAGGCATTGTGTGGCAGGTATCACTCTATGTGTCTCCCTTTTGTTTAAAATGGACATAATTTTAGGTGAAGACAACAACTAACATATAGAAATCTGACCAAATGCATTCAGATTGTGTTGATACTTTAGGGTAAGTATCCATGGGTCATTTTGGATGTGTAAAAGTCCACCCTGACTCAATACAAGGCATGATGTGGACGATATCACTCAAAGTTTCTCTCTTTTGTTTAAAATGGATAGAATTTTAAGTGAAAACAACAACTGATGTACCAAAATCCAACCAAACACATTATTATTGTGTTGATACTTTAGGGGAACTATAAATGAGACATTTTTTATGTTTATGTGTCAACCCCACCTCAATATGAGGCACAGTATGGCCGATATAAGTCAAATTATCTCATTTGTTAAAAATGGATAGAATTTTAAGTGAAACCAATAACTGACTTATGGAAATCTAACCAAACACATTCAGAATGTGTTGATACTTTAGGGGACCAATAAATGTTTCATTTTTGATGTGTATGAGTCACCCCCACCTAAATATGAGTCACGGTGTGACCAGTATCACTCAAAGCGTCTCTCTTCTGTTTAAAATGGACAGAATTTCAAGTGAAAACAACAACTAAGATATGGAAATCTGACCAAATGCATTAGGATTGTATTGATACATTACGGAAACTACCCATGGGTAATTTTTAAAATTTAAAAGTCATCCAAGACTCAATATGAGTCATGGTGTGACCATTATCTCTCAAAGTCTCTCTTTTGTTTAAAATGGACATGATTTTAAGTGAAAACAACAACTTACTTACATAAATATGACCAAACGCATTAGAATTGTGTTGATACATTACGGGAATGATCCATGTGTCATTTTTGACATGTAAGAGTCAACCCTTCCTCAATCCTAAGAATGGTGTGGTCGATATCACTCAAAGTGTCTCTTTTTGATTAAAATGGACAGAATTTTACGTGAAAACAACAACTGACTTACGAATATCTGACCAAATGCATTCATATTGTGATGATAATTTAGGGGAACGATCCATGAGACATATTTGACATGTACGTGTCATCCCTACCTCAATCTAAGTCATGGTGTGGCCGGTATCTCTCAAAGTTTCTCTCTTTTATTTAAACAGGACATAATTTTAAGTGAAAACAACAAATAACGTACGAAAATATGACCAAATGCATTTGGATTTTTTTGATACTTTAGGGTAAAAGTACATGGGTCATTTATGAAGTTTACGAGTCATCCCCACCTCAATCTGAGGCACGATGTGGCTGGTATCACTCAAAGTGTCTCTCTTTTGTATAAAATGGACAGATTTTTTAGTGAAAGCAACAACTGACAGACATAAATCTGACCAAACGCATTCTGATTGTGTTGATACTTTATGGAAACGCTACATGGGTCATTTTTTATGTGTAAGAGTCAACCCTGCCTCAATCTGAGGTACAGTATGGCTGGTATCACTCAAAGTGTCTCCCTTTTGTTTAAAATGGATATAATTTTAAGTGAAAACAACAACAGACGTATAGAAATCCAACAAAAAGAATTATTATTGTGTTGATACATTATGAGAATTACCCATGGATCATTTTTTATGTCTATGAGTCAACCCTGTCTCAATCTGAGGCATAGTGTGGCCGGTATCACTCAAAGTGTCTCTTTTGTTTAAAATGGACAGAATTTTATGTGAAAACAACTACTGACATACTGGAATCCGAAAAAACGCATTCGGATTGTGTTGATACTTTAGGGGAACATCCATGGGTAATTTTTTACATGGATGAGTTAATATCGCCTTAATATGAAGCACAGTGTGGCCTCTAACACTCAAAGTGTCTCTATTTTGTCTAAAATTGACAGAATTTTATGTTAAAACAATAACAGACATACGTAACTATGACAAAATGAATACAGTTTGGGTTTTTACTTTAGTAGAATGATCCATGAGTCATTTTTGATGTGTAAGAGTTAAATCAGCCTTAATCCGAGGCATGATGTGGCCGGTATCAGTCAAAGTGTCTCTCTTTTGTTTAAAATGGACAGAATTTTATGTGAAAACAACAACTAACGTACAGAAATCTAACCAAATGCATTCAGATTGTTTTGATACTTTATAGGAACAATCCATTGGTCATTTTTGATTTTTACAAGTAAAACTCGCCTCAATATGTGGCATGGTGTGGCTGGTATCACACAAAGTGTCTCTCTTTTGTTTGAAATGGACAGAATTTTAAGTGAAAATAAAAACTGGAATAAGGAAATATGAACGAACACATTCATATTGTGTTGATACTTTAGTGGAATGATACATGGGTAATTTTTGACAGGTATGAGTGAACTCTTCCTCAATCCAAGGTACGTCGTGGCCGGTATCACTCAAAGTGTCTCTCTTTTCTTTAAAATGGATGAAATTTTAAGTGAAAACAATAGGTGACGTATGGGAATCGAACAAAACACATTCAGATTGTATTTATACATTAGGGTAACGATCCACGTGTCATTGTTTATGTTTATGAGTCAACCTTACCTCATTCTTGAGGCACGGTGTGGCTGGTATCACTCAAAGTGTCTCTTTTTTTTAAATGGACAGAATTTTAAATGAAAACAACAAATGACGTACGGAAATCCGACCAAACACATTTGGATTGTGCTGATAATTTTGAATAACGATCCATGGGTCATTTTTGGCATGTAAGAGTCAACCCTACTTCAATTCGTGGCACAGTGTGGCCTGTATCACTCATATTTTCTCTCTCTTGTTTAAAATGGACAGAATTTTAAGTGAAAACAAAAACTGATGTACGTAAATATGAACAAATAAATTCGGAGTGTGTTTATACTTTAGGGTAACAATCCATGAGTCATTTTGACATGTAAGAGTCAACCCCACCTCAATCTGGGGCACGGTGTGACCGATATCACTCACATTGTCTCTCATTTGTTTAAAATGGACAGAAATTTAAGTGAAAACAACAACTGGCGTATTGAAATCTGACCAAACACATTTGGTTTGTGTTGATACTTTAGGGGAATGATCCATTTGGCATTTTTGATGTGTACGAGCCAAATCTGCCTCAATTTGAGGCACATTGTGGCCGGTATCACTCAAAGTCTCTCTTTAGTTTAAAATGGACATAATTTTAAGTGAAAAATACAACTGACATACAGAAATCCGAAAAAAACATTAGGATTGTGTTGATACTTTAGGGGAATGGTACATGGGTCATTTGTGACATGTACGAGTAAACTCTGCCTCAATCCGAGGCACGATGTGACCGGTATCACTCAAAGTGTCTATCTTTTGTTTAAAATGGACATAATTTTAAGTGAAAATAACAACTGATGTTCGGAAGTCCAAACAAACACATTCGTATTTTGTTGGTACTTTATGGGAACAACCCATGGCTCATTCTTAACATGTAAAAGTCAACACAGCCTCAATCCAAGGCACCATGTGTCCTGTATCACTCAAAGTCTATTTTTTTAAAATGGATAAAATTTTAAGTGAAAACCACAACTGACTTATGTAAGTCCAACCAAATGCATTAATATTGTGTTGATACTTAAGGGGAACAATCCATGGGTAATTTTTGACATGTAAGAGTCAACCTCGCATCAATCTGAGGCACAGTGTGGCTGGTATCACTCAAAGTCTCGCTCTTTTGTTTAAAATGAACTGAATTTTAAGTGAAAACAACAACTGACATATGTAAATCCGACCAAACTTATTATTATTATGTTTAGACTTTCTGGGAACAATCCATGGGTCATTTTTGACGTGTATGAGTCATCCCCGCCTCAGCACAAGTCACAATGGGGTTAGTATCACTCAAAGTGTCTCTCTTTTGTGTAAAATGTATAGAATTGTAAGTGAAAACACCAACTGTCTTACGGAAATCCTACAAACTACATTCAGATTGTGTTTAGACATTATGGGAATGATACATGGGTCATTTCTGACGTTTATGATTCAATCCTGCCTCATTACGAGACATGGTGTCGCTGGTATCACTAAAAGTGTCTCTCTTTTGTATAAAATGTACAGAATTTTAAGTGAAAACAAATACTGACAAACCAAAATCTGACCAAATGAATTTCGATAGTATTGATACTTTAAAATAACTATCCATGGGTTATTTTTGACGTGTACGAGTCAACCCTACCTTAATCTGAGGCATAATTTGGCTAGTATCACTCAAAGTGTTTCTCTTTTGTTTAAAATGGACAGAATTTAAAGTGAAAACAACAAATGACATACATAAATCTGAAAAAACACATTCATATAGTGTTGATACTTTAGGGTAATGATCCATGGGTCATTTTTGACATGTATGAGTCAACCCCACCTCAATCTGAGGCATGTTGTGGCCGGTGTCACTCAAAGTGTCTCTATTTTTTTTTAAAATGGAAAGAATTTTAAGTGAAAACAACAACTGACAGACAGAAATCTCACCAAACACATTCTGATTGTGTTGATACATTATGGGAATGATCCATTGGTCATTTATGACATGTACGAGTCAACCCCACCTCAATACGAGTCACGGTGTGTCCGGTATCACTCAAAGTGTCTCTCTTCTGTTTAAAATGGACAAAATTTTAAGTGAAAATAACAACTAGCATTCAGAACTCTGATCAAACACATTGACATTTTGTTGATACATTAGAGGAACGATCCATGGGTCATTGTTAATGTGTACGAGTCACCCCTGCCTCAATATGAGTCACGGTATGGCCGGTATCACTCAAAGGGTATGTCTTTTGTTTAAAATGGACATAATTTTAAGTGAGAACAACAACTGACATACAAAAATCCAACCAAACACATTCATATTGTGTTGATACTTTAGGGGAACAATCCATGGGTCTTATGTGACATGTAAGAGTAAACCCATCCTCAATCTGAGGCATGGTGTGGCTGGTATCACTCTAATTGTCTTTCTTTTGTTTAAAATGGACAGAATTTTAAGTGAAAACAACAACTGATGTACGGAAATCCAACCAGACGCATTCAGATTATGTTGATAATTTAGGTTAATAATCCATGTTCCATTTTAAATGGGTATGAGTCAACACTGCCTCAATCTGAGGCATAGTGTGGCCGATATCACTCAAAGTGTCTCTCTCTTTTTTTAAATGGGCAGAATTTTAAGTGAAAACAACAACTGACGTACAGGATTCTGAACAAACGCATTCGGATTGTGTTGATACTTTAGGGTAATGATGAATGGGTTATTTTTGACATGTAATATTAATCCCTTCCTCAATATAAGGCACAGTGTGGCCAGTACCACTCAATGTGTCTCTCTTTTGTTTTAAAATAGACAGAATTTTAAGTGAAAACAACAACTGACAAATGAAACTCCAACCAAATACATTAGGATTGTTTTGATACATTAAGAGAATGATACATGGGTCATTTTTTATGTGTAATAGTCAATACCGCTTCAATTATAGGTACATTGTGGATGGTATCACTCAAAGTGTCTCTCTTTTGTTTAAAATGGACAGGATTTTAAGTGAAAACAACAACTGACGAACGGGAATCCGACCAAATGCATTCGGATTGTTTTGATACCTTAGAAGAACGATCCATGGGTCATTTTTTATGTGTAATAGTCAACCCACCAACCCCATGGATGGCACCCCAACCCCTCTTAGACACCACCCCACCACCTGGACACCCCCACCCTCTGGACACCCCCACCCCCATGGACAGCCACCCCCACCCCCTAGACACCACCCCACCCCCCTTGGACAACCCCGACAACCCCCTGGGCACCACCCCACCCCCTTGGACAACCCCACCAACCCCCTGGACTACCCCCATCCCCCTGGACACCACCCAACCCCTTGGACACCCCCACCCCTCTGGACACCCCCACCCCCTAGACACCCCCACCCCTGGAAAGCTTCCCCAACCCTCCAGACACCACCCCACCCCCTGGACACCACCATGGATAGCCCCCCCCCCCACATCACCTTGGACAGCTCCCCCCACCCCCTAGACACCCCCAACCCCTAGATTCCCCCACACCTGGACCCCCCCCCCCCCACACCCCCACCACCTGGACACCCCCCACCCCTTGGACACCACCACCCCAATGTACAGCCACCACCACCCCCGAGACACCACCCCACCCCCTTGGACAGCCCCACCAACCCCTAGACCCCCTCCCCCCACCTCCTTGGACACCACCCCACCCCCTGGACACCCCCCTCCACCCCTCTGGACACCCCCACCCCCTAGAACCCCCCCCCCCCACCCCTTGGACACCACATCACCCCCTAGACACCCCCACCACCTAAACACTCACTAACCCCCTATACAACATCCCCACCCCTCTGAGACACCACCCCACAAACTGGACACCCCACCCCCACCCCCTTGGACAACCACCCCACCCCCCTTGGACAGCCCCACCAACCCCCTGAACACCCCCCAACCCCCAGACACCACCCCACCCCCAATACACCCCCATGAATATCCCCCCCCGGACACCCACCAACCCCTTGGACGTCACCCCAACCCCTCCTGGACACCTCCCCAACACCTTGACACCCCACCCCATAGACACCACCACCCCTTGGAAAGCCACCCCCACCCCCCTGAACACCATTCCACCCCCCTTGGATAGCCCCACCAACCCCATGGACCCCCCCCCCCCCCCCAGACACCACCCCACCCCCTAGACATTGCCCCACCTCCCACCCCCTACAAAGCCCCCTAACCCCCTGGACACCACCCCACCCCTGGAAACCCCCATGGACACCCCCCCCCCCCACAACCTATACAACCCCCCCCCCCCCAACTCCACCCCCTGGACACCGCCCACCCCCTGGACTACACCCCCACCCCACCTTGACACCACCCCACCACCTGGACACCTGCACCCCTTAGACACCCCACCCCTTTGGACAGCCACCCCCCACCCCCTAGACACCACCCACCCCCCTTCGACTGCCCAACCAACCCCTAGACCCCCCCGCCCCACTCCTAGACACCACCCCACCCCCTAGACCACCTAGAAAGCCCCCCAATACCCTGGACACCACCCCACCCCCTAGAAACACCCTTGGATAACCCCCCCCCCCAACACACACACACACACCCTGGACATCCCCCCACCCACCCCCTGGATGCCCCCCCCACCCACTAGACACGCCCACCCCTCCTTGACACCCCCCACCCCCTGAACAACCCCACCCCCTGGCCAGCCCCCACCACCCCCTGCACACCACCCCATGCCCCTTGGACAACCCTCTCCCCCCTGACAACCCCATACCCCCGTACACCCCCACCCCCATGGATACCCCCTACCCACTTGGACAACCACCCCAAACCCCTGACCCCCCCCCCCTCAACCACCTAAATTATGAATTGAATTATTTATTTATTTAATTACCTTTTGAATTATGTGTTAATGGTGTATTGGTATACTTGCTGTAATAACCTAATTAATTATGTGTTAATTTTGTATGGGTATACTTGTTGATAAGCTGATTTTTTGTAGGTCTTGTTTATGTGTTCTATTGTATAATTTTATATTACATTAGGGAAGGCATTTATCATTGTTTTTTATCTCTAATAAATGGAGCCTTTATCAGTGCTAAAATATCACTAATAAAGAATCCATTTATCAGCGCTTTTTTAGCACTGATAAAGGATACCTTTATCAGTGCCTTTTTAGCACTGATGAAGCCCGTTTTTTATAGTATTAAAAAATAGAGATTTTGTGACAAAGAAATATCATTTACAAAAAAAATCAGCCTTGAAATTTCATATATAATTCCATTCATATGGTAATTTAGACTTAAAAAAATATATTAATATAACATTATTGATCAATATATCTTATATATACTTTCTGAAATTTCATTTTTACTAATTTATCTGCACAATAACAATTAATTCTCTATTATCCTCTTGATGTAGTGTAGAGAATTCTTGCACAAAATCAACACATATCAGGATGTCATAACATATTCTCAGGATCTATCGTAACATCACATTAGCATCTAACATATCATCTCTCTCCCAATTGCTTTACTTCCATGATGGAATTCAGATAAATGAAAACTCATTACCATTTACTACAATCTGAATGCGAAAATAAAAAATGGTTACAAATATAACAAATAAAAGTCATTTGATCCTTCTTATTTTATTAAAAAATCACAAAATATGGATTTTAATTCCTGAAAAAACTATACAATTGTAAAAATGACAACTATGTTGTGTTGATTTTGTAACCTCATCCTTTGATTCATATTCCATTAGATCCAATATAATTTCTTACTCTACTCCCAACATATATTCATTCAATATAATGTGATTCCTCAGTGATTATAGACTTATTAAATAAATAAATAAACATAAAAATTAAAAATTAAACATAAATTCATCTTATCTAATTAAAGTAAGCATGATATTTTTATACTTATCAAAACGAAATCATTATTGTATATAGGATTAAACAAATCTCACCCACATTCATGTTGTAAAGGTTAATTATTTCATAAACACCCTAGACATAAAAAAAATTAACTTTATTTGTTGGAAAACCAATCACCATTATATGTATAATTTAGTCTACTTTTTCAGATTTTCTCAACAAAATTAATCCCAGATATCAATATTCATTTTGGTGTTTCTTGGGTATATTAATAAAGATACACTAGATTATTTATATGGTTGATTAATATTAAATTTTATATTATATAAAACACATAATCTTGTTCAAAATCTTATAACTACATCCTTACTAATATTTAACAATATAATATTTCTCATTTAATTTAATAGTCCAAAACCACCTTTTATTCGTATTTGATCTTTTATGCTATCGATGGTTGGAAGCTCATTTTGATAATGTAAGACTATTTCCTTACCATTTGACTTTCATGCCCATCCACTTCATATCTATGAAGGTTTAATATCTTCAAATAATTATCATGTCTCAAGGATCATTTCCCGTGAGATAATTATCTAACGTGGTCACCTTCCCAAGAAGGTAACTTATAAAATAAAAATTCTCTTTTATTAGTTCTCAACATATTTATTCTCATATGTTTTTCAACTTTTATGTGAATATAAATTATAATATTTTTTCATTAATATACATTTCCAATTTCTACCTATATCTATTGATAAAACCAAAATAATCATAATTTTAAGTCATAAATTCATTGATTATAACCCCATAAAATTAAATATTTATGTGCATTTTCTATATATTTAGTGTTTTGAATTTTTTTAATAAAATTTAAAATCAATATATAATTTGTTTTTATATATTTAATTTCTATTTTAAATTACTTTCATATAGAAAGTATTGTAATTTTGTTTTTTAAGGATGTGTAAATGATTTGAAATCTAGGATACCAAGGTATCATGGTTAGTTGAATTGGAAATCATGGTAAAACTGACTAATCATGAATCTGGTGTTGAAATGAATGTGACCATTTTTATTTGTACCTTTTGAGAAAAATAAATAAACTGGACGTAACCATGGTTTTTTGAACCTCTAGGGAAAATGAAACCAATTAAATGTGAACAGGAATTCACTTTTGGGTCAAATTGAGGTGAAATTTAATTGAAATGTCCCTAAAATTGGTTTAAGTAGGGGTTTAACCACCACAAATAGTCATTAAATATTTTTATAAGTCATTTTTATTGATAAGGAATATAAGTTGTGTGATATAAATGTATTCACGTGATGAGAACGGAATATTCCTCATTTGAAATGTTTAACCAAATCATGTAATAAAACAAAAAACAAGCCAGGTGTGACTTGAACAATGAAAAGGAAGGGATCCGAGATCATGGGTGTTAAAAACAAGTTACTATAAGCTTATATTGGAAGTAAATATCTCAAAATTCATCTCTCACCCACATGGAAAATTCCTAGAAAGAAACAAATTTCACATTAAGTGATCTTAAGAATTTATTTCATACACTAAAACTTATAAATAGAATATTTTATAAGATGAATGAATATTCCAATATTATCATAGATTTATATTCTAAAATTTTTCAACATTCTATTTATTTTTTCTCTTTCTATTTTTCCAAAATATAAAACTAATTTGTGTAGTTTAACACATAAATGTTAAAATAATGGGGAAAACCAACATTTATTTATATAGTCTATGTAATATATTTATAATCTATATTTTTTTATTATAATAATTTTCATTTTGAAGTATTGAGTGAAAGGGGAGCTAATTATCACTCTGAAACTATTTCTAATACCTAGTATTTGTTTCATACTATTTTACCATATAACTTTACCAATTTATTTTTATCTAGAATTTAATAGAGATGATTGGAAATGGAATGAGTGGTTTAATGATCATGGTAAATGTATAGTAGAATTGACTTCAATTATTCATTTGGATATGTAAGGGAGTCATAAAATTTTATACTATATTTAGGGGTGACTCCTTCTATAGGACATGGGAATATAAAAGGTTAAATGAAATGTGGTTATTATTCATTGGTACCTTGAACAAGATAAAGTTTGGGGTGATTAAATGAAATAATATTTAGTTTTATCACTAAGTAGATATTCAGTTTGAATAGTTATTAATAGTATAATGAATGAATATATTTAGGGATTCATCAAATGACCACGACTTGTGTAATTTTCATAAATGATATGAATTATTCATTTACAACCTATTTTAATCACAAAAAACACCTATAATTTAACATATTTTCCATTATAAAAGAAAAACATAAAAATATATTAAAATTTTACACTGAGAACATTAAGAGTTTAGTTACTCTTCTTTGGTTATAACCTATAGTTTTCCACTAGGATGCATTTATAAAAGATTATATTAAAACATATTTAACGTAAATGACCCTTCTATAAGGTAATAAATTAAATAAAATTAATAAAAAATATATGGTTGGAAAACCATTATCACTATATGAAGATCATATGTGTGGTAATTATGATAATGAATCTTCAATAAAAATAGCCAATTACATAATTTTTTAATTAAAAATAAATCTATTATCTTCTTTAAAACATATCTATAAATCTTAAACCCCTCCCGGGTTAAGGGTAGTGTGGGTGTATATATATTCATTAGCTTATTATTAATCTCCTTAAATATATTTTCAAAGATATTTTTCAAGATAAATGATACCCCCTTTTATGTTTAAAAGGTTAATGGATTTGATAGTATTAATAAGTTTCTTAAAAAATATCAATATCCTTTAGAAAACCTTCAAAATCTATGCATATTTTTCATAACAGTTACTATATTTCATTCATCGATATCTATATTATGACAATGATCAACATATATCCACTTTATTATGATCACATGACACATAAATGTCACTTGTTTTATTAGAAAGTAAATTTTTCTAAATTTAGTAAACTAGTTATACTTTCCATGTGTCTTTAAAATAGTTCTCAAATCTTCCTCATTGTTGTTCTCATATATTGAGTTACATGTGTTTTCAATAATAATTTTATAAGGATATCAATATGTGATGGATAAATTGTAAGAAAATTATTAGTCTCTTATGTACAACATGTAAAACAGGATAAATAACTCTTAGATTATATCTCGGATTTCATGGATACAATGGACCAAGAAGGTACCACTTTAATTTTAATGATTTTTATAATTATATTAATAGTAACTAAAAAATGGATAAAGTAACACGTCCTATAATAATATTAAAGAATTTTTAGGTCATTGGAAGGTGTTTAAGAATGTTCTGATTTGAATTGTGTACAATCTATAATTATGAGAAATTCAAATGTCATTATATAGGGGTAAATTTGATGTTATGTAAAGGTAATATAAAAATCCAAATAGCTATGTTAAGGAACATTGGAACTCCATTTTTTGTATAAATGTGAACCAAAACCTATTTAAAGGTAGTCCAATACATTGTGTAAAGGTAATGTGGAATACCACCACCTACAAAAAGGTAATACATTAATTCTATTACCTACATAATGGTAATTTAGGATATATTAGAGCTACATAAAGGTTATTTAGGAAAATATTGAGTTATGTCAATGTAAATATTTAGTTTCATGGAGTGGTTTTAATTATTTCACTACCTATGTAAATTTAGTCTACATATATGTCAAATTAACAGGTTACCTACATAAATGTGAAGGTAAAAATTTGTAATCTATATAAAGGTAACTGGAAACCTATGTAAAGTAAACTTAGAAGATCATTTCCTACAAAAGGGTGTTTAGGGAACAATGTAATGGTAAAACAAATTAGTAGCTACGTATGGGTCAAAATTTTTAAGATTATAATATTCTAAAATTAAAATATTTTGGATAAACAGAGATAAAATCATATGATTCTTCATGTAATAATCTTCAAGGAATTATAATCATGGTGATTTAAATGAACTATGATCCAAGATTAGATTTATATAAAAATCCTTCATGACATTAAAAATGATACTCATTTTTAATTATTTTTCTGAGAGAAGGTTTAGATTAGGGTCACAATAAAGGGTTACAGACTATGTCATAGAGAGATTTCATATGAAGTCGTATTATACTGTAATGTATTACATAAGGATGTTTAGGTGATTGTGGTGAGATCTCAATGAAACTTTGAGAAATTGTATTTTAAAAGAAATCGGGGAGGTTTATAAATTGTCTCAAATGAGATAAGAATAAGTAAAGATCAAATAATTATGAATCACAACATAGTTAATTAATAGTTTCCATTCTGAGAAGACATAAATTCTAAAATCATAGAAAGTAGATTGTTACACCAATAGTTGTGTTGGAGTGTTTAATATTATTCATGAATACATGGAAGAGTTTTAAGTTTTATAGAAAATGAAGAAGATTATTGGTGATTTTTAAATATCATTGGGAGTTATAAATCATCAAATGAATGAGTATTTAAATGAATATTATTTCCATGTGATTTATAATTAAGATTGATTCCTAGTAATTCAAATACCTTGTGGATATAATTAACAATTTATTTTGGAGATATTAAGTCAAATATATCATTAGTTATATATTTTTTTAAATGACAATATCTGTGGGATAATTAAATGAGAACTATTTATATAGAAAATATTTAAGTTGTATTGTGAATTTATATATCAGCGGTAGAATAAAAAAGGTGCAATGTTAATAACTCTTGAGGCTATAATTATTGAGATTCTAAAATGATAACATGGAACTCCATAATATTCTCAAGATAAAATTGTGTGTTTATCAAATAAAAATAACTCAATGCATTCAAGAGGGAACATATGCATTGATGAAGGAAAAAGGGAGAGAGTCTAAGAAAGAGGTGGAGAGAGATAGAGGGGGTGTATAAATATAACATTAACTATGATTCTAAATCATAGTGATATTGGGTAGAGAACAAGGATTACACGCATTAATGTGTTTTTTTAGATCCTAATATTGGAAAACTATTCAAAGGTTCCTGGAGGACACTTAGAGAAATTAAATCATATCATTGATATGCTGGTGGAAATTTATCAAATGTACATGGTCTTATACCCATAATTGTGATAGTATAAGTCTATATGCCACATTTATGCACGGATGGTGGATTTATTATGGTTATATTCCCTCAAAATCCATGGTAAATCCAATATCTTTTGTAATCGGGGTTTCCCACTCCAATGGGGGGAATATTTTTCATGGAAGGGTGTAAAAAACCCAAATAGTTATAGTCACAGGACTAACCAAATCCATATTCCCATATATCCATAGTTTGTGGAATGAAAAAGGCGATAGGGGTGTGGGAAAACTCTATAGCCACTTTCATTCCACCAAACCTTGCAGTAGAGGGCATATGACCACCGTCTATCCAACTACTGTGACCATAAATGTATATGGAACCCTTATCTCTATGGTTAATGGACTGAACATGGACATGTTCTTATTTTAAAATTCCTATTTCGATGATTTTTTTGAATCATATAGATACTCCTTTCAAAAATTTCCCCTACATCCATGGTCATAGATAACTATAACTATAGGCCTCTATAGGCCTCTATAGCCACGATCGACTCTCATTATATATTATTTATAATACTTTTTTTTATTTTTATAATCTATTCTATATGTAGTAGTATTTATATAAATAAAATTTAGATATTTGTTATAGTATATTTAGTTATATCCATGATGTAGGGGTTCAAAACCCAATAACTAAAATTTTGGAAATTACTTATATCCATGGTTGTGGACCATGGATATCAAGAAAATATAGAGTTACTCCATAAAATAATGCATATGGACATAATTTTAGTCACATTCCCTAACTATGGGTATTTTCCTGGTGGATATTAATATGTCAGTAGCCTCTATAGTTAGGATTTCCATATTTATGATCATGCTTTTCAGCATTATGTTATTTTTTCACTAGTTTGACTGAGTTATGTAACGCCACATGAATCATGATCGATTCCAAATCACATGGTGGAATTACATGTAATCCTAGCTCAAGGATATATAATAGTGTGATATTCACAAATGGAATTGAATAAAACTAGAACAACCCATGTGCTCCACTTTTTTTCCACATTTAATAAATTCAATTTAAGAAACAAAAACATTTTTGTACTTAACAAAGTCAAACACTGAGTGGAATTGGTTTTCTAAAAGGATATAAGCCTTATAAAAACCGCATGTGTGGTTGGTCTTATCCATTACTACGTTACATACCAAGGAGGGGATCACATCCACATTAATTATATCTATACCTATAAACCATGATAGTTGTTTATGAGTGAAGAGGGCATAATGTAATAAGTAAATTAAACTCAATAAAAAATTGATGCATGATTACCCATCCCCCCAGGTATCTTTATAGTACATTGATAACTACAAGTGGAATCAAATACAATTCATTTTACCACATATTGGAACTTAATATTTCCAATTTTTACAAGAAAATTATGAATTATAGATTTGGATTAAATTTATAGGAGCCTCAGATAGAGAAATATGTCTATGTACCTATTGAAATTGAAGTAAAGATCTCAACCAAGACCTTAATTAATAGGAATAAAAAAGAGGAAAAGTTATTAAAAAATATAAATATATAATAATGATATACCACTAATTGAATATTATTAATGTGGTAGGAATTTAACTTCTTTAATTTTGAATAGTGAGCCTTTTTTGATGTAATATCAATTGGTAGAGAATTTTGAGAAGAAAATTATATCAAAACCATTGAAGAATTTTAATCTCAAATTTAAAGGTATGAAAATAATTTTCACATGGATGTTGTCATATATATATATATATTGTTCTATTAAGGAACTAATGGATGAAAAATCTCATATGAAAAAAAGCTGAAAAATGGCATTAACTTTAGATAAGAAGATCAAAAGAATAATATTATCACCAAAATCATGGAATTCAAAGAACATTCAATTTAACTTTTTGATGATAAAATTTCTCTATCTAATGAGGAATTATAATGAAATTTTTGTAATAATACTATAATTAAACATGTTTTTAGATACGTAATTCATGAAATATAAAATCTATATAAAACCTCTGTGAATGTTAAAGATGCTCAATTGGAAATAAAAAAAGAATAAAATACATCTTTCAACTTAATTAAAAAGTAAAATAAATTTTACTAAGATCTAATGAAAAGGTATAAATGATATTGGAAGTTAGGTTTAGTTTAATCTAGGATGAAAAATACTCCCTCGATATGATGTGTCTTGAAATAGAAATAAAATTGGAAAATGTGAAACAAACACAAGAAGAAACTTCCTATAAAAATGAAAATAAATATATTTCCACACAAATATATAATTATAGTTACGAAAAAAATAATAATTTTATTATTAGTAAAATGATACTCATATCTTCTTGAGAAGAATCTATATTAGGATCTTAGAGAACTATATCCCAAAAAATAGAAATTTTTGCGTACTACTGTTTTTCTATTTTATATTGTAGATTTCATATTAAAATATGGGAAAATATGTATAGATAAAAGTTCTAGGAAATATAAAAATACTTATTTTTTGGATATTTATATATCAAATAAAATTTTATCCCCAAATAAAGATCAACATAAGGGTAATGTTTCCTAAAAATAGAAATATTTAAAATCTGTAAATATTGTAGTTGACGGTAAAAGAAGATGTTTTTTAGGGTATTGATTGTGGTGGTTGATGTTTGGAAAAAAATACATTGAATGTTGGACCAAAATTTGAAACAAATAATATTATTAAAGTCCACAATTTAAGCCGATAAGAGAAGAATTAATGAGAAGGCCCGTTATTCAAAAATAATAATACATAGAAAAAGAAACAAAATTTACCATTAAAAAATTGGAATTTCATTATAACTTATTTGATTTTTGTAACACTTTTGGTCATTTTTATAAAGTGTATTAGTATGTACCATTCATGTGAGAATAAAATCAAGTTTCAATGAAAATATTATAATTGATTTTGAAAAAATAATTTTATTTTGAGAATGTATTATTTAGAAAATAGAAGAAGAAACTAAAGAAAAATAATCCCAAGAATCTAGAGAATAATTAAGACATGGGGTGGGAAAACTCTATTGGTAATATATGATACCATTTTTTTAAGTAATTCAAACACCATAGACAACTAAAAATAATCGATATAAATAAAATATAATGGAGGCAATATTAATTCTAGAAAAAAAGAAATTCAATAGAGGGATAATAGAATTAGTTTAGTTTTTGAAATATTAGAATATGAATTGAAATATTTCCCAAAAATAGGTAACACATATAAGGAAAAAAACTTTGTGAAAATTCAATGAATATAAAAATATTAAGCAGGACTTCCTAGATATTTTTTTAAATCATTTTTAGTTTTCTATTTATACTAAAAAGTTATAATTGATTGTAAAGGCTAAAGAAAAACATTTTATTTCATAATAATAACATTAATTTTATTAGAAACTATCTAAGACATTTGATCTTAATAGTGAAGAGAATCTTTTTTAAAGGTACACAAAATTCGGTCATGTTTTAAAAAATTATATGATTTTTCTTCCAACTCAAAAAAATTAAGAAAAAGGATTGTAAACAAAGTATAATCACAAATTTATAAAATAAAGAATTATTATGGATAGTTTAAGAGACTAATCATCACAAATTAAAAAATGAATAAGTAAAAAAAATAAATTCTATTAAAATAATCTAAGATGTTGAAATTCATAGGGCATACAAGTAAGAAAACCCCTCAACACTTTATAACTTCAAGGAAAAGAGTCAATGGGTAAAGATTAAAGTCTCGGTCAATTTTATCTTATTAAAATATCTTACAAAACACACCCTCATTTTTCCCTAGTATTATTTATGTATAAAAATAAGTATTAAATTGTAGGAAATCAAACAAAGGGGGGTTTGATGAGGCTATCACTATGGGAAAAAGATAAATTATTTCTCATCCTGGAACATGTTGATTACCATTATGAATAAATTAGTACTGAATCCCTTTATGAGGACCTAATGTAAAGAGTTGTTACGAAAAAATATCTAACTACATTGAATCAATAAATCTAGATATACATACAATGTGTTGATTTTTAAGGTAATTCAATCACACTATTCACCCATATTAATAATTTATCAAATATTTTTACAAATTTAGTTTGTTGGTTGATGTGTTTGGAAAGATAAAGGGGTGGTTATTTGGTTTAAACTATAAATGAATTGATATATTTATTGGGTTTACTGTTTGATATTTTAATCATGAATTTTTTTTTTAACAATTCTGAAATTGTGAAGTTTGAAAATGATATAACATGCAAGGGGATTTATGGATATACATGATGTATCAGCGATGATTCTCTTGTTTTTTACACTGAGTTATCCCATGTATAATTATAGTAGATAAGTTAATTTCTCATGGTTATATTGTGTGTAGTTTCCACCTTCTCTCACAAGTCAATATTATGGTAATTTAGATCTATATGTAATAATAATTGGTAATGAATTATCCATTTTCTCAAGAAATATAATAAAAAAAGAGTCACAACCCATCATGACCCTTTTAATTTTTTTAGTAAGGGGGTAGTAAAATGCAATCATAGAACAAATATTGACTTAAATGTTTTTAGTGGTACTAAAAAAACTTAAAATCGGTTATTTATTCATCTATATGTGGCTTTGTATATGTTTTTAGAAAGGAAGTTAAAAAGATATCAATATGTTTTAGAGAAATAGTGAGAATATGTTGACTATTTTTTATACTACATAGAAAAGAAAATGAATAAATCTCTCTTTTTTTGTTAGATATCTATGATAGAAAGGTTCAAGAAGGAGAATTTTTAATTTTGATTACTGTTGTATTGAACATTAATGTAAAAAATAAAAATATTGGTTGATGAAATAAAACTATATTTAATAATATCTAATCATATTCATTGTTTATGATTAGGGTTTGAGATTGTTTTGGTTTTAATTGAGTACAATCTAGAATTATATTAATTTGTAAAGTATCTATATAAGGGTAATGTTAAGGATAAAAAATTTTAATCCAAAAATTCTAGTTTCTACGTAATGGTACTTTGGGACTCCACTTACAGTGTAAAGGTTAACAAATACCTACATAAAGGTATCCATGTACACAAGATAAAGGTAATGAGGAAGACCATCACCAATATAGGGTTAATACTTTAATTACACAAGAATAATAAGGGTAATTTGAAACCAAATAGGCTAACATAAATTTGATTCTATAAAATTTAGAGTCGTGTAAAGGAAAATATTGAGCTGTATGAAGGTTATTTAAAAAATTCTAAAATTTTGTAAGGGTAATCAATATATTCTTCAGAGCAACAGGTTACACATTTCAAGGTAACATTAAAAATATATAAGCTATGAAAATATAACTGGATAAAAAAGTAAAGTTAACAAAGAAGATCATAACCTATATAATTTCATTTGAGGAGTAGTATAAAGGTCAATAAATATTTGGAGCTATATAAAGGTTGATTTTTTTTAGAGTATAAGAGTATATAATTAGAAATATTCTAGACAGATAGAGACAAAATTATACAATTCTTCATAGAGTGATATTTATAGATTTAATATCAGAATTATTTGAATGAACTATGTTCCAAGAATATATTTCTACTACAATCCTTCATAACATGAAGATGAATATTTCTCTATGTAAGGATGAATATAATAAAAATATGAAATCAGAACCATACTGAATTCATAGAGACCGTATTTTAGGGATATGTAAAATGAGTGCATCAATAATATATAGTTTATTGCCTGTGGGAATTTTGGTGATCACTGTGAGATCTCAATCCACCTATAAGAGATGATGAGTCAAAATAATTCTTAGAGTTGTCTATGGTTTCTTAAAAAATATAACATGTAGTAAGAATAAAAAAAGGACTACATAGTAGTTTATTCAAGATTTCAGTTTTCAGAATTCACAGATGTTGAAATCATAATAATGGGGTACTGAACCATAGGCTATGTCTTGTTGTAACTTATTATTCATGCATATGTAGAATATTTTATGTTTTACATAATAGAGAAGAAGATTTTTTGTAATAGTTAAATATCTCATGGAGTTATAAATCATGAAATTAATGAAGATTTAAATAAATATTATTTGCAATAAATTTATAAGGAAAAATGAATCTTGGTAATTCTCGGACCCAGTAGTGATAATTAACTATGTATTCACGAGACACTATATCAAAATAAATATTAGCTTTAAATGTTTCTAAAAGACTAGATACATAGTAAAATTCAATATAAATAAACCATGAAGTAAATATCGACTTTATCAAGAATATATATATATTCCGGAGAATAAGAAAATATGTGATGTGAAGAACTCTTGAAGTAGTAATTCCTATGATTCTGAAGAATTACAAAGGTCCTAAAACTGCTTTCAAGAAAGCTTTAAGCATCTATAAACAAATAAAAAATAAAATATATTTAGGATATAACATGTTCCATGAAAAAAGGAATAAAATTGAGATATAAATGTTTGAAATTATTTTTGTTCATCCTCTAAATGAAGACTCTCATAAAATAGAAGATTCACTTCGATTTCAAATTACAGTAAGATTGAGTGGAAAATAAGGACATTGTGAATGAGGTTATATAGACCAAACCATAGAAGTTATAGACATGTTCAAAGGATTATATAGGACCCTTAAATAACTCTATTATAGTTATATATTTTGATCTATATGATATATCATAAATCCATAATGATATTGTATCACATGGTCGGATTCCTTGTAAGTATAGTGCGAGGATATGAGATTTTTTGATATTCACATAGAATCATGGATGATACCAGGTAAATATATTAGTGTGAATTGAAATAAACATTTAATCACATCAAATTAAACTGGTAATAAAATATGAATATTCAACTCTGTTGAATATGGAAAGAATTAGTTTTTTTAGAGGATCAAAACTTAATAAAAATCATGAGTTGTTGTTTTTTCCATTATTGTTTTACATACCACAGGGATAATTGCATTCACACTAAGTAGATCTATACTTATTAACCAAGATAGAGGTTTAATAGTGAATAAAGGATAATATATGTATGAAATAAAACTAGGTAAAAAGTGACACCTGATTCACCCCATGTATCTTTCTCTATAGTCCTCTAAGCACTACACTGATGTTATTATTAAATTTTTTAATATATGATAATTTATTTTATAAAAACTAACAAAAATATTTCATGATAATGTTTGGTAAACTAATTCATCTCATTCATGAATATATTTAGCACATTTATGAGTCAAAATGAAATCATTTTGAATTCATAATGTTTATATACCCTATCTATTTTTTTTCATGGAATATATGGGTTTTTTTTCTTTATCTTATTATATCAAGATCAAAGTAAACCTTTGAAAACTGTTTATATCCCTAATTTGTATCAAACAATTCTTTAATATAGGGTAGTGGATACTTTTTCTTTTTAAATGTCATGATATAATCATAGAAATTAGTGAAAAACTATATTGACACATATTTCTCTTTGAAAAGAGGGATTGATATTCCAAAGGGTAAATCACAAGGGTATATAAACCAGTATCCTCAAAAATATTTTAGTTTCTTATTAAATTATTCTAATTTAATTAGGTCATTATTTAAGTGGAATTTAATATTGAAATTTCACCACACATAGGTTTTTTGGTAGCTTTGTAGAATACATTAGTGTATTTCTATAAAATAGGGATAAATTTAATTTTGATGTTTTTATTTGTATCAATCATTTATGTTAAATAAACCTATTTATTGGGTAATAACCCTGATTTGTGAAATGTTTTCCAAAGTTTTTACATAATTTTCCTTATGTATATATAGAAGTATTGGATCGTTTGGGATATTGAATAATATTTTTTACACTAATAGAAAATATTGGACACATACAATCAGATCCATCAATTAAAAATATAGTATTAAATTAAAAAATTGAATATACTAAAAAATTTATGGAATAATATTCTCGTAAATAATATTTATAGAAGACTTATATACTTAAAATGCAATTATTTCCCCAATATGTGTTTTCAATAATAAATTAACGCTTATCCCTTTGGTGGTGATCCAATCATTTTACACAACTTATGTGATACTGAATTATGTGGTGGACTATAATCAAATAATAAATTATCATTGTCGGGATGAACATTACTTCACCTGCCACAAAATCATCTTAATGATCCACCAAAAATGTTGGGATAAAACAATATCATAATTTTTCCCTTATATTTAGTCATTATAGGAATTAATTATATTTAATAACACATGACTTTATACATTTTCTTGTATAATTCGTAAGTTATTAATAACTGAATCCTTGACCATTTTTAATATTCCAATGATATTATTATAATAATAGAAAAATAAAATTTTAAGTATAAAATTAAAGTGAATGATTTTGTTCAACTCAAGAAATTCATATTATAAAAATATTTCTAGATCTTATTTTATAATAACTCAATACTAATATGAATTCATCAAATTATAAATAGAAAATATCACATCATTTCCTTTTATAGCCATCTAAAACTTACCATTGGTTGTTGTTAATATTTAATAGTTTTAAAATAATCCACAAAAAAGTCTACAGTGTTTTTCTAAGTTGGTAAGAATTAAATATTATCTCCATTCATTTTCAAAACATTGGTTTCAATTCGTATATAATCTTTAGTGGAAATTTTGGCCATCTATGCTTCTAAAATTATTGGAGAGCTTCGGTGGATAAAATATTAGATGTTGTAATTGTTTACATCAAGGATAATGTTTTTTTATTTTCATTAATTCATTTAATGCTGGTATAACAACATTATATAAGGACTTTAATAATTTATGGTCAATTAGTTATGTTCTTCAAATATAAGATATTAAATTTTATGTTTTTGGATGTTTTGAATATGTTCATCTTTTTGATCTCATACTTAAATAACATAAGATCAATGAGACATCTATTACACAATATAATTATATTATGGTTATCAATACAATTAATTAGAACATTTCATTCAATAAAATACTCAATACTCTCATATAATAGGTAATATTAATGTGTCTCATCATATGTGGACTATAAATTAGAATAATTATGCATTGGTCAATATATAATTTTATTTCCTAATAAATCACCAAATTATAAAGGTATAAACAACTTGGGTAAATTATAATATTCTTTTTTAGTTCAACATAAATTGTAAATTTAAACCTCTTGTGTTTTTTTGGGAAATATGCACTAAATATTAAACAATGGTGTGGTGTATAAACCAAATCATGGTATGTTCAAGTGTAAACAATGACATAGTGAAGGACATTATGACATAGTATTATTCATGATAGGTAATTTTTATGAGATAATTTATGAATAAACCTAGTACTCCAAATAAATGTTTCAAATCTAATTTTGGAATATCGTTTGATGATATTTGGTAGAGTTTTGATGATGTAATGTGAAATGTTTAAGAGCTAAAAATTTTATCTTAAATGGTGATAAAATTTAAAATTATTTGTGGTATTTAAATTTATTTTCAAGAATTTTTTAAATTTTGAGATCTTTGGGGTGTATCCTTAGTGAGTATAAAAGGATGAAAATAATATATATTGGGAACTGGTATAATATTACAATCATAAAAAGTCTGATTCCAAAACTCTATTTATCTATTCATTCACTTCAAAATTTTAACTGATGTTTCTATCCTCTCGTGGATTAAGGAGTTTCAACTCCATGTGTTTATAGATTCACATATCCCATGGATATCCATGTATAAATAAATATCTTGGATACTTATTATTGATCCTTATTATTCTTGTGTGGTAGATCTTGGAAAAACTAGGTTTCTAAAGAAAATGAACATGTTCTTCACTTATTTAACTCAGTTTAATATAAACTAGATAATCTGATTGAATAAATAAGTTTTGGGTGATTGTAATTTCTATATTGATAAGTGTTATTCCGTCAAGAACCCATCAATGGTATCAGATTATCTTCTATAATGAATGGGTTCATAATTTAAATATATGGATAAAAAAGAAAAATATTTTTTCCCAAAATATGTAAGGTGTATTATATTAAATCTTTGTAGTTTGTAATGTTTTCTAATGCAAAAATTTCATTAAGAGGATAAAAAAAATACATTTATAAAATTTATAAAAATATATTTCGGTTTATGGAAAAATTTATGGTGAGGCTTTTCAAAAAACAAACTTTGTAAATAACATAATTACAATTTGTCTTACCAAAACAATTATGGTTATTATTGAAATTTTATTTCCATAAGAAAACCATGACAGAATTGGTTGAAATACAATCCACATTTTTAAAAGTGTAATTTATAATATCTTAGTTCCCAAGAAATATTAACAAAATAAATGGTCATGGTTTTCCATTGAAAAGTGTTGAGACTGATGATAAACAATTCCATACTTCATATATAAAATCACCATGTTTTTATAATTTTAATGAAAAAAAATTATTATAATTCTCAGACATCATCACTATAATGAGACCGGAGGATCCCTATTGAATTCATGGGGGCATAAACCATATCAAAAACATTTCATTTCATATGATGTTTATTTAAATTTTATTTATATGTTTTAGAAATTTATAAATTCTTATAAATTGTAAGTTAAGATATGAAATAAAAGAGTTTTTTTTATTTTAATAAATTTTCATAAATAATAATTTTATATTTTCATATTTAAATACCTTATTTGAAAATTCATTTAAACCATGAAAAAAAATTTAATAAATTTAAAATAATTAAAGAAATTGAACTTTTCTATATCTATTTTTTAAAACTTTTACATAAAATGAGAAATGTTTCTATATTTACAGATATTATCATAAAATATCACATATTAATAAAATTTAAAGGATTTAATATTAAATTCCAAAATAAAATATTGTCATCAAAATTTTATATTATAATAGATATGAAACATTTGTATTCATTTATTTATATAATTTTTATAATATCATTCATAAATTATGAATTTTTTATAAACTATTTTTTATAAAATATATATATGTTTTTAAATCATCACTAAATATTTTTATTGTTAAGTTATTTAGTTTATTCATTTCTTTATTATTTAGGACAATAATTGTTCTATTATTATTGGATGTATGCTTTAGTTTAGACTATTAAATAGCTTCTTATAAATTTCATACCATGTATACAAGTGGATATATTAATGGTATGACAGAGATATTTTTTAATGTAAAAACCATGAAATATATTTAATTTTTAGGTTATGGAATCTATAGTGTACATTGATTATAATTTATACATACAAGGATTAAATATTTTATTATAATTTGGGACAATCATTAGTGTATATCTAACTTTTTATGAGTTATATTTTCCTTCAATGGTATTCAATGGTATTCAATGATCTCACAGATGTCAACATGTTGAAGAAGATTTAAATAATCAGTTTTGTGAAAATTCAGAGGAAGTCTCCAAGTGTAACACCCCAAAATTCTAAATTACAACATTGTATTCAATAGCGTCTATAACAAGCAACACCATATGTAAAAAGGGGAATAAATGAACCCAAAAAATTAAAATCATAAATAAATATACATTATTATATATATTTTAATGCACACAACACTTAGTTATCTTGTGTTACACGTAGGATCGACCTTCCTCGATAGTTTTTGTTTCACACAAGACCGAGATTCACCAAATAACAATGTATTATTAAAATATTATTATTTATTATAATATGATGTGACCTAGACATTATGTTAATGGTTATGAATAGTACCCACTATCTTATAAAAATTTATGATTTATATAAATATATAATCAATTAATTGGTTACCAATTAATGAGAAATGAAAATATGAACCAATTGAATATAAGGACAAATATTATTATATTTATGCTTCCAAAGAAGTTTTGTATTAATAAAAATAATAAATTAAAATTTATTTAATGATTATAATAAAATATTTATGTTATATATTCAATCCAATGTTTTTTTACTTTAATCCATTAGGATTTATATGCATAAGATAAGAACAAACCCTATTTCACACATAAATACCTATATTTTTATAAAGGCAACTTTACTGCCTTTTAATAGAGAACCAATTTAAAATATGAATTTTTGACACTTTAATTGATCTAATATTTAAAAATATACTTCATATTTAAAATAGAAACATAAAAATTAGGTTAGGGGGATTTTTTGATATTCATTGAAAACATATCTTTTTTAGAGAATAATTAAAAATACTGAATTTTAGTTCAAAACTTCTTTTTTATTTAATTTATTTAGAAGGTTAAATTATACTATTAATTGAATTTAAATTTTATTAGATAATATTTCCATCAATTAATAAAATTTATTTAATTTTAATCCATTTATGTTTGAAATTTATTATAAAAACATACAAAACTTTCAGAAGTTTTTACTTTAAAAACATACATTATCGTTCTGCCCTGTAGGATTAAATATGAATAAATTTATGCCACTTATATGATTAGAATTTTTAAAAATGGATTCAATATTTGGTAAAATAATAATTTCTAATTTCTAATAACTCAAACTTTTTTTACTAAAAATATTTGAGAAACTGATAAAATTTAATTACAATGATTAAGGTTAAATTAAGATTAATAATAGACTAAACCTTAACCTTAATTCCAAAAACGACTAATACACTTTTACAAGAGCTATAGGATGGACATATTTATACCATATACACTATTTTATAGAAATTTTACTATTATTTGAGCCACTTTAAACATATGAAATGTGGTAAAAATTCCATTAACAAATTATTATAAGAATGCCACTCCTCCTCCACCATAAAATTCCATCACTTATCCTCATTAATCACACCTATAAACCCACATAGGTTAATCCAATATATGCCCCAATATATTATCAAAATCTCTATACTAGACCTCTAATCCTCTATTTTTTCATAAATCCTTCCATGTAATCCCTTTGGTATAAACCAAAAGAAGTTACCCGATTTTTAAGGTAACGCTTTCTAACGATCTATTTTCTTTAATTTACCTTTACACTACCTATAATATTATTCTCTAATGTTCATATAATAACACAATTATCCTAAATATACTGATATGTTGTTATAGTTAGGTTTATTTCTACACTTTCCCTCAATTCCATCTGATGTGTAACGAACAAACTGTTTCTGTGTATGGTGAACTACCACCTCACGAAACGATGATTGTTAATTTTTTTTAGTACCTATCATGGTGGAAATTATTCTAGAAAATATGTTCATATATGCTATATATATTATTTTTTATTTCTTAAGTCTTCTTTAATTATTTTCCAACACGCACCTTTATACTTTCCATTTTGTGTAAATATGATAACATTGTGTATGGAAGTGTGGACTACTGCCCTCTAAAATAATTGTGATTCATTCACTCTATAAATGGTTCATATAAAGGATGGTTTAAATTAATAATATGTTACATAAAAAACCTTTATATTATATTTATGAAATAATTACCACTGTTTAAATAAAATATATTTTTTTTATTACCCTTTCACACGGATGAAGTGATAACGTCATTCATTGATGTGCAGACTACGACCTCCTAGAAATGATGTAATAAATTTTACATCATAAGAATTATATATTTAAATATATATGATTATTTTATTTATTATACAATTATCAATATGTAAATATTGAAGTTACTTACCTTCTTTCTATAATGATCATTGAAAAATGGGAATGTTACTAATGCATACGTATGACCTACCGTCTCAATGATTATAACATTGGTTCATTTTTCATAACCATATTTAATGATTGATTTTAAAAGTATAATGGATGTAAAAATATGATAATTATTTCACAATAATTAATCTATAGATGTTATATAATGACCCCTCTGACAAAAAAATGTATACATAATCCGAATTTGGTCAAAATAACCAAGGTAAACATAATTGTTTAAGTAGTTGTATACAACATAGTAAAAAGGAGAAATAACATAATTTTGTTATTCAGGAATATGAATACACATGAGACAAATAAAATTCAAGGTAAGGGTATTTCATCTCAATTTTTGTTCAATATATACTTATTTTTTATTATACACCATTTCAATTTTATTTGGTGTATATACTACCATTAACATATAATATAATAAATATTATTATTATTATTATATTATAAGTTTCATTTTATGTCATACCTTTATATGGATTTTGATTTAAATGTTTAAAATTGGTATGGGACACTTGGGAATGTTTAACGATTATTCTTCTCAAGAATGTTCATAATGATTATCTTTGTAATATCACTTACTTTTGGGATTTTTAACATTATCTGGAAAAAATAAAATTATTGTAATAATTTTTCATGGTAAATTTTCCTGAATATCTATATTATTATAAAATGGATATTTTTATTGCCTAAACCATGTTCCATTTAACACATGGTGTCTATCTTGATACTTATTTGATTATCTGGGGGATATATTGATAATTTTGTATTCTTAATTCAATATGGATATTTGATAAGGACTATTATTTATTTAAACTATTTTATAGGAGTAATCCTCTGGACAGGAAGTGGTGGAAGCATCCTGGACTTTATGTATCTCCTCGATGCATCGACAGGTTCTCATGAGACAAATTAGTTGAAAAAATTATAATAGATTAAATTGTCTTGTGAAAGTAATTGATGGTGTAGCTTATAATGTACCTTGGACATGACGCCCATTAAGAAAAAACTACCCTCATTTAGTTTTAGTTATTATTCATCCATGATATTTTTCATTGACCTATGTTTAGATACATTTCATTTTCAGTTATTTAGATGGAATGTGTTTTAGTTTCTTACATTTTCATATTTATTTGTCCTCATATAGTTATTTGAATGGCATGTGTTTCTAGTTACTACCTTTCCATATTTTTAACGCACATCCATTTAGTTTGTTAATTACATGGCCTGTTTTTTTAGTTATTTATCTTTCCATGTATGATATTCTCATTGATTCATTATTCCTTCTACTATAATTTACCCTTACTGAGCATTTGATATTACCCTTAATTTGTTACCATTCTATGGGAATTCAAGAAGTGTACTATAAAAGATATATAGGAATATACTAGATGGAATAAAGTTATTCTCATATTTATTTATTTAGTAATAAGAAAAAAATTATATTATTATTAGTGTATTGTTTTGTAATAAAATTCTCATGTATATATCTGGTTTTCTAAGACTACTAAACTCTTCGAACCTTAGGGGTTTGATTCCTGGTAATAATGCCAATGTATTTGATAGAAAATACTGGATCTGGGCTTCTATAGTTGGGTCACTACAGTTGGTCTCAAATGAAGTTTAGTAGTAAACTTGAGAACTAGATTTAGGAAACATAGGTTAGAGAACATAACCCTGAGATAGAATTTTTGGATAAGTATAGAAGAATATCAAAGAATTTTAGTAAGGTAAAGAATATGTGGGTATTTCAAGAAATACATACCTATCTGGATAATACAAGTGGATGTGATTTAGGAAAAGATGTACCTAAGAGCAATAACTCTGACAAGGTGTAGCAGGCCTGACGCAGTGTAACCCAGTATATGACAATGAGCCTTATTACACACAATTTTTGACACTCCTAGGGGATACGCTTAAGATAATTCACATATTCCTTGCAAAAAATTATGAGATATTTGAATGTAAAATGATTATAAATAACCTAAGTTAAACATATGCTGTTTAGGATTGAAGATAATGTGTCACTATTTAGACATCCAACTGATGATAGTAAATATAAACCCAGTCACAAAAAGGAAACTACTGAAAAATGGGTCTATACACATGCATATATACCCACGGTTTTATTAAAACCGTAGATATACTAACCTTAATATGAATCCTTTATAAGGCTCCTCCTCCAGATTTTAATTTTCAAACCCATGTCTCCCCCGAGCCCTAGACTCTCCACCCTCTCCTACTCTCCCAAACACCAAACTCCCACCATCACCTCCGCCTCTCATCCCTCTCCACCCTTCCTCCAGCTTCTTGCCTCTACCTCTACATCCACGGCCGCCTCTGCCTCTAGCCCCCACCTATTCCTTCCATCCCTCGCCTCCATCTCTGCATCTGCATCTGCCTTTGGCCCCTATATTCACCTCTTGGTCCTCACCTCGGTCACTGCGGATGCCTCCGAATTCACGGCCACCTCCGCCTCATCCTCCCCCTACCTCGTCCTCCACCTCTGCCCGGACTCCTCCTCCTTACCTCAAAAGGTATTGGTATACTTTTGTGTACTCTATTGATTTAGGGATTCCTTTTTTCATATATCTCACCTTGTGTTAAATTTATATTCATGTTAACCATTTCATATGTAAAACATACAACTTTTCATGAAAATATAACTTTGTCCATATATCTCACCTTGTCCACTATCCATGTTTTATTCCCCATTGATAATTTAAAGTGCCTGACCAAATTATTTGAAACTAATTTACATCCAATCACTTCAAACCTCTTGATGACCTTTCTATTTTACTCTCTTTGAGAAAACTATATGATCTCATTGCTCTTATACTTTTCAATATTAATCCCATTAATCATCCTTAAAACACTTAAATCCTTAATTTTGAAAGATATCGATAACTCCAACTTCAAATCCAAGAACTTTTGAATGCACAGTCCCACTAGAATCTTACCATCAACTTATGGAAGTAGTATAATGAATTCATTTTTTCCTCCATAGATAACTTCCATATACTAGAATTTCATACTAATGTTACCTCTTCCAGGATTCCATGTTCTCTACCATATATTAGATGTAGATAATGAAAATCATGGCCATATATTTATAACAGTAATTTTACTCTAGAAGAAAATCACAAATCAATATATTTTTTAACTTCTTGTGTAACCTCCTTTTTTGTATAAACTTCTGGAAACTTAATATCTAAAGATCTGGTTCATGCTTCTAAAGGCCTAGAGAATTTAGGTATATCTACCAACTTTTTATCATAAAAACAGTTTATCCCGTCATCCAAATTCAATGGAACATGATTAGTATAAATTATCTCATCCAGATCGACTTGAGTATGGAATATGGATTCCTTGAACCTGATTTTAATCTTTGTTATGTTTTGGTCTTTATAAAACATTATTTAATTAAAGAGAATGACTCAATCTCTTATGATATTCTAAATTTTTTCATACTAGAGAGAATATCCCAAGATCCCATATCTATAGAATATAAATAAATATATTTTTAAATTATCTTAAACATTTTCACTCTCCATAGAATCATTGTTAACATATGTTATACGGTCATAAAAATTAATATAATGAATTTTCATTGGTTTATCAGACTATAACTACTCGGAAATAATTTTCTTACTACTTTTTATGGTATTATATTGACTAATTACGTAACAAAATTTTGTTATTTCAACCATATTTCCTTATACATAGTGTAATGAAACCTCATGTTCCATGCCATCTCAATTAATGTTATGTTCATCTATTAGGACACACTATTTTATTCCAGTGTACTAAGAACAATTTTCTCATGCATGATTCCTTTGTTCTAGAAATAATTATTTAGGTTCCATATATTATATTCTTCACCATTATTTGACCTAAGGCATTTGAGACTTCGTTTAGTCTCTCTATCTCTCGATTGCGGATTTCAAGTTGATGAAAATTTACACACTTTAGGTTTATAATTTAAGAAATAGATCCACATTTTCTTAGAGTTTCATCAATAAAAGTAAAAAATATAAGGAAATTCCATGATTCTAAATTGGGGGTGGTCCCCATACATCAGAACGAACAAGTTCAATATTTCCTCATTAAGGCTTCCTCCTATTAAACATAAATAAATCATCCTTTGTTTCCTGAGTATATAACTCTCACAATTTCTAACATTCGTATGACTAAGCTTAAATACATCCTTTTCCAAAAGATCCTTCATATTCATATTACTTGGATGACCAAGCTAATTAGTTCATAACTCCAGACTTACAATAGATATAGTTCCAACATCGGAACAATAGTATGAACATTTGGTTAGATACAAGGATCCTTCCTTAACTCTCCTTTCCAAAAACATTAATCCCTATTTTAGATTACAAAAACCATTATAAAAATTATCATTATTTGTCTCCTAATATATCTTTCTAATATAAATGATATTTGTTTTAAGCCTAGGATATGTCACACTTACTTTAACATCAGAATGCATTTATTTGACATCTGAACATTCACATTACCCTTTCTAAAAACTTTAAGTGCCTCATCATCCACCATGGGTTCCTTGTTGATTTTTTGGACATATAATTATCTATAAACTCATGATTTTATGTGGAAAGAAAAGATTATCTGGAATCAACTATCCATGATCCCACTGGATTATGAACACATAACAACAAATCAATGTTATCTTCTTCTGACATTAAAGAACAAGAACTTCCAGAAACTAATCATTCATAATTACATTTATAATTCTTTTAATCATTATTCAGATTCCTCCAACTACCATAGTTCTAACAATAAATTCCAAGACTATTTGATTTACCTCTACCATCATCTCTAGAATTATTATCTTTCTTTTGACTCATTTTTTGTTTGGGTGACCCTCCTTTACCATATACTGTAAAATTATTTCTAGATGTTCTTAGACATCCCTCCACCTAATTGCTTAATTCAAGATTAAATTAATTACTTCTTCAAAGATTAAGTTTTATTTTATAGTATAGTTTCTTGAAGAAGTGACCATTACCTCCCAAATCTCCAATAGCACAGAAAATGGAAGCAATTCCCATATATCATTTTTGAATGTGGCTTTCATTGACTTGAGATTACCCACGATCATGTTACAGTCATTAACATGGTTTGAATTTCGTATTCGTTCCATCTATTCATTCCCAAAAACCTATACATCATAAGAACCTTATTTAAATGTATTTTTGTTTCATACATTTCTGTCAAGGTATTGATTTGTGCTTGAGTTGTTTTCTTCTTTTGAATTTTGAAATAATTATTCCTCACCAATGTCACCTTCAAAATTTTGAGTGCCCAGTGATGTAGCCATTCTCATTAAGATTTCCCTTTATTCTCAAGTTTAATTCCTATGGATGGAATACCTATTTCATTTTGGATGTAATAATCATCCATATGTATCCTATAAAAGATGTAGTGCCTTTAGTCAAACCTATTATCCCTAATATTTAAATTTTTCGGTTATGGACGTATGCATCACTAAGAGGTGGGGTGAATGAGTGTTAAGGAATTTTTAAGAAAATTTAATCTTTTATATCCCCTTTATAATTTATTCTATTATAGCCAGATAAAATGGATCTCTCATTCTCCCTTATCACCTTTGGTTATACATAAAACACATCCAAATACACACACATGCAAAGAGGATAGTGATTTACATGGATCACAACTCAATAACAGTTTCTAATCTTTTGTGTGTTTGGGAAAAACATACAAACACATAACCCTCTATTAATAAACATATTATTACATGGTTTGTGTTTACACTACAGGTATAATTGATTAACGCTATAAATCCTAGGTTTGTGTTTTTATGTAATTGAATCAGATGTGTGTCGATTAGTTTAAAAAACCTAACTTTTCTTCATTAATGGTTTAGGTGGTTACTGCTAAGGTTTCTTCCAAGTGAGAGAGGAGTGACAGGTGGGAGATTTTCCATAGAGGATCTGCATCCTCAACACTTGCTATAGTTCTATTATATGGTATGTATATGTATTATCTTCTATTTCAAGTCAATTATTTTATGACGGTTCATAAAAAAAATTATTGAATATTTTATTGATAATAAATGATATAATTTCCTAACATTATGCTAAATACGATCAATTATGAAATATTTTGGATTAGATCATTCATTTGAAAATTTGAAAAAAAAATCCAGTTTTACCCTTTTAAAATTCACTGTAGTATTTTGAGCATAAATATTATTATGTAAAATATTTTGAATTAAAATTTTGTAATTGTGTTCCTTAATTAATGATATACAAATTTTATTTAGGACATGGGAGCTGGATCATGAATTTGAGTGGAGTAAATGGGCCATGAAGACAAAGCTGGAATGAACTATCCAGATTGGACATCACTTCACCATTTGGAATGTATCTTCTTCATCTGTGATTGGATTGGGCCAAAATCACTACGGGAAAAAGGGCTTTTTGCGACGGGCCTTTTGCGACGGGAATAAATCCTATCGCAAAAGGTCCCTCCAAGAGGTTATTTGCGACGGGGGTAACAACCCATCGCAAATAACCAACTATTTATGACGGGATTTCATCTCCCTGTCGCAAATAGTTTGGCGTGGATAGCGCGCCAAACTGCGTAAAGGTTATTTGCGACGGTGGGATCCCACCGTCGCAAATAGTTAGGTATTTGCAATGGGCCCTGTCACAAATAACCGACGACGGTTTATATCATTTTGTGACGGGATGTTGTCTCATCGCAAAAGGTGTGTCAGCAGGGACTATTTGCGACGGGTCCGGTCGCAAATATCTTTTTAACCGCCGACAGGATTTAATGTGGGCGTAGGTATTTGTAACGGGTCTCGTCGCAAAAGATACTATTTGCGATAGGTATCCTGTTGCAAATACTCCCGTCGCAAATAATCTTACCTATATATATTCCCCCATCTGTTTTTCCTCTCATTCCTCTCAAATTTTAGATCATGTTTCTCTCTAAACTCGAATTTTAGAGAGAGAATTTTTTTAAGTTAATTTTTTTGTTCATGAAGAAGTTGTGAAGCCGTCTGCATCAATAGAAAATCAGTCTTCAAACTATTTTTTTTTAATTTTTTATTTATTTCCTTTTTTATGTTAATTTTTTTATTGTTGATTAGTTGCAATTAAATTAGTAATAATTAGTAATAATTATAAATATTTAGATATAATTAGATATAATTAGATATAATTAGAAATAATTAGTAATAATTATTAATAATTAGATATAATTAGTAATAATTAGTAATAATTAGTAATAATTAGTAATAATTAGTAATAATTAGTAATAATTAATAATAATTAGTAATAATTAGTAACAATTAGATATAATTAGTAATAATTAGATATAATTAGCAGTAATTAGTAATAATTAGTAATAATTAGATACAATTAGTAATAATTAGATCTAATTAGAAATAATTAGATATAATTAGTAATAATTAGATATAATTGGATATAATTAGTAATAATTAGATATAATTAGTAATAATTAGTAATAATTAGTAATAATTAGTAATAATTAGTAATAATTAGTAATAATTAGTAATAATTAGATATAATTAGATATAATTAGATATAATTAGATATAATTAGATATAAATAGATATAATTAGATGTAATTAGATATAATTAGATATAATTAGTAATAATTTGTAATAATTTGTAATAATTAGTAATAATTAGTAATAATCCGTAATAATTATTAATAATTAGTAATAATTAGTGATAACTAGTAATAATTAGTGATAATTAGTAATAATTAGTAATAATTAGTCATAATTAGTAATAATTTGTAATAATTAGTAATGATTAGTAATAATTAGTAATAATTTCTAATAATTAGATATAATTAGTAATAATTAGAAATAATTAGAAATAATTAGTAATAATTAGTAATAATTAGTAATAATTAGTAATAATTAGTAATAATTAGTAACAGTTAGTAATAATTTGTAATAATTAGTAAAAATTAGATTTAATTAGTTATAATTAGTAATAATTAGTAATAATTAGTAATAATTAGATATAATTAATAATAATTAGATATAATTAATAATTATTATATATAATTTGTAATAATTATATATAATTAGTAATAATTATATATAATTAGTGATAATTAGTAATAATCAGTAATAATTAGTAATAATTAGTAATAATTAGTAATAATTAGTAATAATTAGTAATAGTTAGTAATAGTTAGTAATAATTAGATACAATTATTAATAATTAGTAATAATTAGTAACAATTAGATATAATTAGATATAATTAGATATAATTAGATATAATTAGATATAATTAGATATAATTAGATATAATTAGATATAATTGTACTTTCTTGGTTGATCACCTTGCAAGTAGCCTTGCAATAGGACAACCTGAGTCATACCCTTCTCATCTATAAGAATTATCGCACATGACCCTTTACATAGGCAATTCTTCCTTGAAAATTTAAGGGAGAGATACTGATGTCCCTTCAAATTCTTATGGAAGAATGATCTATGTAAAGGGAGTGAGAAGATTCTTAGAGACGGGAATGACATTACTTTGGTCATCCTATTGCAACACTACTTACGAGGTGATCAACCATTCAAGGACAATTATAGAGTTTACACTAGACATGGCTGACACAAAATTTTTATTATGTATGACCTGACAATTGGCGACCCATTGATATTTGAACATGTTAAGAATGAAGAATATCCTGTTGCGAATATTGATAATTTTAATATTTTATAATTTTTTTATCATTTTAATAATATTTATATTGTTTTTTCATAAATATTGATAATATAATTTTTTATTAGTAATAATTAGATATAATTATAATTAGTAAATGAAAACTGCTTGGATAATGAAGGGAAAATTATTTATCATCTCCACAATAATGATTACCAAGTTTCTTTTCATTATTCAAGCAGTTTTCATTTAGCTAAGTATTGCTAAGTATTGCTAAATTAGTAATAATTAGTAATAATCAGGAGTAGTTTTGCTATGTATTGCTAAGTATTGCTAAATTAGTAATAATTAGTAATAATAAAGAGCCGAAACAGATGTGTCAGTGGGAGCAGTAGTGGAAGGAGCATCACGATGAGGATATGCATTAATATCATCAGCAACATGATGAGGATATGAGTCGATATGGGGAGTGGCAGTAGGAATAGATGAAGTACATGCGTCGTCTGACTCGTAGTTTAGGGATAGAGTTTCCTCCACCATCTCCTCTAGGTCCTCTAGATTATCCACCCACATTGATTTTTTTACATGTAACAAACATTTGAGTTCATAGTTTATCGTTATATTAACTATTTTCAATTTCTCTTTTTCATATTGGTATAAATATTGCTTAAGTTAATTTTTTTTATTTTTTTAATATTTTATAACTTATTAGTATTGTATTTAATGGAAGTTTATTTTAATAATAATAATATTAATATTTTATTAATATTTTATATTTTTTGTGAATATTGAGAATTTTTATATTTTACAATTTTAATAAAATTAATATTATTTTTTCATAAATATGTATGTTTATTTTAAAAATAATAATAACAATATATTAATTTTTTATATTATAAATATTATTATTATTATTATATAATATTATATTATTTATATTAATAGTATTCATATTATTATTATTTTCCGATATTAATATTTCATAATTTTATTTTATATATTTTTTTATTATTAATATTATAATAATTTAATTTTTTATATTATAAATATTATTATTATTATTATATAATATTATATACTATTATATGGTTTATATTAATTATTTTGTATTTTTTATATTTTTTTCATTATTTGAGACAGGTCTATTTGTGACGGGACCCCGTCGCAAATATGTTATTTATTGTCCTATTTATGACGGTATGAACGGCTCGTTGCAAAAACTTATTTAGGACAGGCCTATCACAAATAAGTTTTTATTTATCTATTTGCGGCGAAATGAAAGTCCCATCGCAATAGATTTTTTGTGATGACTCGTCACAAATATCTTTTTTATATATAAATGAAAACTATTTGCGACGACATCTTCTACAACGAGATATTTGCGACGGGGACCCATCGCTAAAGGTTATTTGCGACGGGATCCCATTGCAAATAACCCATCGAAAATACCTTGAATTAGAGTAGTGAATGTTGAGGGAATATTGGGGATATGATAATGCACAAATCATCCTTCTATAAGGCTGGCTAATTCACATGTTTTTTAGGTCAACTATGCGGTGAAACATGGAATAAAATATTTGGATGAGTTTTCATTTCACACATAAAAAAGATATGTAACCTTAGTCCTCAAAAACTCTATTTAAAGGAAGTTTTCACTCTTTAGGAAGGCTGGTAGAGGCTTCAGGAAGGTGTGGCCGAAAGGGTGTGTCTTGGGAGCCCCTCAAAACTCTTGGAAGAAGTAAGGCTTTGTGCAAAAATCACTTCCAAAAATGCTCTCCTCTCCCACATCTTCTTTGTGTTTATTTTCTTTCATGTTTGTATCTTGAATTTTTCTTCAATTAATCTTATGTGTTCTTCACTTTTCTTCTTATCTTAATCTTTCTAACTGGGCTAGAATCAAGAGTGGAGATGAGATTGGGTTCTACCCCTTCAATCCTTTGCTCATGCAAAATGTCTCCACGATTACCACACCGCCCATGGAAGATTAGTTTTTTTAGTGATCGATCTATCTAATACCCTCTTCATTTAATAATTTTGAATTATTGAGCTACTGTAATTCACATAACATGATCCATGAATTGAGTTTTTAAATTATAAGAAACAAAGAAAGCAAATGAACAATTAACATAAAAACACACGAGGTCGAGATTTTATGTGAATTGTGAGAGTGCGAACATAATCAGTAATACAAGACCACACGGGATAAGTTTGTAGAGTTCAAATATAATCCCAAACACAATTCATCCTCATTTCTAGAATGGATATGTACTCTAATTAACCACTGTCCATAATCTAACCTTATAACAAAAATCAATGTAGGGTGATGCGATTGTGTGTTCCGAAGCTAGCCTTGGGTTTCAGTAATTAATCTTTGTGGTTATGTTAACTCTCATAGGGTTCAAGGGTTAACAAATTAGAGGATCATAATTAAGTGGATATTTATTTAAATGATAATGATTAATAAGTAAATGAATTGGTAGAGTTAGATTGATTACACCTTCTAAAATATTTTCTAAAAAAACTTATTCTTGTTGCATCTCTTTAATCAAACTTCATTTATAAATTAAAAACAAAAAAATACAATATTCTTTCAGAAAACATCTTCAAGTTTTATAAACAACAAACACCCTTCCATCCTTTCAAGCTGTGTTTTAATTATTTTATATTTTATTTTTAGAATACCTTTAAGAAGTAGTTTTAATTTACTTCCTCCTTTGAGAGACGACCTTGTTCATCCACTCTACTGCACCTAAGTACCCAAAACCCACTAATCATTTGAGGGTTCCCACAACAACATATTTCAAATTGGCATTTTTTTCGGAGAGGAAAGAAATTATATCAACCAATTAGAATTATTTATTTTATTTTACATTTTATTCACTTCCTCTCTTCATTCTTCCTTCTTCACCCAATCTGAAATATTTTTTTCTTCTACTTCATTTTGGACCATCAAGTAAAAAATCTAATTTTTATTTTACTATGGTCCACTTTACTAGTTTTTATTTTTATTTGATTTATGACATGAACTAATCTCGATGATATCATAGATCTTGACCTTGAGATTGAATGCAGCCTTAGGGCTCGAATCTGACATTATCAGTCTACTGGAAGTTTCAACATTCAAATAGTTGGGGAATTTATCCACTCCAAGAACATTGAAATTAGAAACACTTCTAATTACAACATAAAACAAGAACCAATGGATGGAAATAATGAAAATGAACATAATAGAACCCTTTAAGAATTTGGTGCACCTGATATTAATTATCTACCAAATTGTATTGCATACCCAAATCACGAATTAGACTTTGAACTGAAATCTATATTAATTCACCTTCTGCCAAAATTTCATGGATTATCTGGTGAGTATACAAATAAACACCTTAAAGAAATTAATTTTGTTTTCTCACGAAATGTTTCTGAAGATCAAATTAAACTAATAGAATTCCCATTATCTCTTGATGGAGCTGCGAAAGATTGGATGTATTATTTATAACCCGAAGATGTAACTTGCTGGAACGATTTGAAATGTCTTTTCTTACAGAGATTTTTTCCAGCATCAAGGACCACTTTTATTTGTAAGGGGATATCAAGGATCATAAAAGCCCAAGGGGAGTTAATATATGATTACTGGGAGTGATTCAAGATGTTTTTTAGAATCTTCCCACATCACCAAATCAGTGAGAAACTTTTCATCCAGTACTTCTATGAAGAAGTATTCCTAGGGAGACCATATCAACAGCAACAAAAAACATACCCCCAAAAGAAGTTTGATTCATTTTCTCCCATATACAACCAAGGCTGGAAGGATCAACCAGACATGAGGTGTGGCTCGGGACAAAAACAAAGGCCCCCCTTTCAACAAAACATCCAGCAGCCTCCGCCTAACCAGTAGGATTTCCAAAAACCCAAAAAGAGATTTGAATCCCAAGAATCAACAAGCCAGCAACAAGGGAATCCCCCACCCAAGGTAGATTATAACACAAATTACCTTTTGAAGAAAATTGATCTTAATCAACAGAATGAGCTGAAGAGTCAAGGTATGGAGCTGAGGGAGTTAAAGACTCAAATGAGCCAGATTTCCACTGCCCTCTATGAACTGGTAACTAAGAATTATAAAAATCTACCATCCCAACCTACTCCGAATCCAAATGGGAATGTCAGTTCCATCACATTGAGAAGTGGGAAGAAAACAACTGATACATTTGCACCTATTTTTTCACCTGGATTCACCTCAAATATAGAGAAGCCGCATTCCATACCAATTGATGAGAACCCCAAGGAGAAAAATAATGGTAAGAAAAAGATTAATGATGTTCCTCATAAACCCCTTCCTTTTCCAAATAGGGTTGTTCAAACCATGAATATTGATAAAGTGGAAATTTAAAAAGACGTTTTGGATACATTCAAGCATGTGGAGATCCACATCCCTTTACTTGAATCCATTAATCAAATCCCAAGGTATGCAAAATTTTTAAAAGAACTTTGTACCAATCGAATAGTTCTCATGGTAAATGAGAGGATCAACCTTGGAATGAATGTTTCAGCACTCATTACACTAACTCTAGTATTTCCAACAATGTGCAAGGATCCCGGGACATTCAGCATACCATGTACCATATGGGAGTTGCACTTTTATGATGCACTTTCTGATTTGGGAGCTTCCATAAATGTGATGCATCACTGTGTATTCTCTTCTTTGCAGGTTGGTGAATTGAAACAGACTAGAGTAGTGGTGCAGTTGGAAAATAGAGCTACATCATATCCAGCGGGAGTCCTTGAGGATGTACTTGTCCGGGTAAGAGACATGATCTTTCCCACATATTTCTACATGCTTCACATGGAGGATGATTAGGTAAGTTCTTATTATCCCATTATCATAGGTATAACCTTCCTCAAAATAGAAAAATATATCATAAATGAAAATGAGGTTACACTTTCCATGGAATTTGGGGATGAAGTTGTGATATTTAATGTTATGGATTCCATGAAGTACCCCTCAGAGGACCATTCTTCTTTTGTTATCTCCCATTTCTAACCACAATGTAAAAACCACATGGATTTTTATTGTCCTGTGCTTAGGAAGATTATTATTATTGGTTCTAGTTTAATGTCTAAGAGTACTTCCACACATGTTTCTAATGTACTTGACTCTCTTAGATTTGATTTTGAAATGGAATCATATTCTGATTTTGATCATGTGAACTCTGATTATGAAATGTCTATTGAGTATACTGGTGGATTTGATGATTTATTCTCTAATTTTGATGATTTTTATTCCGATATAGATGCTCTTTGTTCACATATTTCAGTGTTTTCAATGTCTCCATCCATACACCACCCCCCTTCATTGGAGATGACCCCATTTCCACCAAATCTCAAATACTCATACTTGTTGAGTGGTGTGAGATTACCTATTTTAAATGCTAATAATATACCTTTTGAACATGAATAAAAACTTTTGAATATTTTGAGGGAGAACATTAAGGTAATCTTGTGGACCTTTGCTGACATATCAGGTATTAGCCCCTCCATTTGCATTCATAGGATTCTCATGGAATAAGGGGAAAAACCTGTTAGGGAGCCACAAAGGAGACTCAATCCAACACTTTTGGAGGATGTTAAAAAAGAGGTTGAAGAATTTCTCGAGGCAGGTATAATCTATCTCATTTTAGATTTCCATTGGGTGAGTCCTATTCAGGTTGTGCCCAAGAAAAGTGGTGTTATTGTTGTTAAAAATGAGAAAGATGAGTTAGTTCCAATGAGGGTGAAAAACCATTGGCGTTTGTGTATTGATTATAGGAAACTAAATTAATCTACTCGCAAGGACCATTTCCCCCTCCCATTTATTGATTATATGCTTGAGAGACTAGCTAGGAAGACACACTATTGTTTCTTGGATGGATTTTTTGGATATTTTCAGGTTCCTATAGCTTCGTAGGATCAGTAGAAGACTACCTTAACCTATCCCTTTGTCACTTTTGCCTACTTAAGGATGCCATTTGGAATTTGCAATGCCTCAGGTACCTTCCAGAGATGCATGGTGAGTATTTTTTCTGATTTTATTGAGACTTTCATAGTGGTATTTATGGAAGATTTTACAGTGTATGGGTATTCATTTGATTATTATATATCTAGTTTGGGAATGTTTTTTAATCTTTGTATTGAGAAGAATCTTCTCTTGAACTTTGAAAAGTGTCATTTCATGGAAAAGTATGGAATTGTCTTAGGGAATGTAGTGTCAAAACATGGGATAGAGGTTAATATATCTAAGGTATATATTATTTCATCCTTACCATATCCTTCATGCATGCATGATGTTAGATCTTTCCTAGGGCATGCCGGATTTTATCAGTGCTTCATCAAATATTTTAGTAAGATTGCTCTTCCTATGTCAAGATTACTTAAAAAGGATTCTAATTTTAGGTCTGATGATTTTTTTAGTACTTTCTTTGATGAGATAAAGAAGTGTCTAATCACTCCACCAATCATACAGCCCCCACGGTGGGAGATTTCTTTTGAGCTTATATGTGACGCCTCCAACTTCGCAGTTGGATCTATCTTATCTCAGAGTGTGGAGGGATGTTAAAATGTGATTGACTATGCATCGAGCACACTGGATTCAGCCCAATAAAACTACAAAACCACAGAAAACGAGTTTATTGATGTTATATTTTCTTTAGAGAAATTTCGTTCAGATTTATTGGGCTCTAAAGTATTTTTTTCGGAGCATGCAGCTCTCAGGTACCTCTTGAAGAATCTAGGCGCAAATCCCAGGCTAATTGGATGGATTCTCATTCTTTAGGAATTTGACATTGAGATAAAGGAAAATAAGGGATAAGAAAAATTGGTGGCGGACCACATGAGTAGGCTTACTCACTCACTAGAGGATGACACCTTGGACTAGGTACCACTTCGAGACACTTTCCCCGATGATCATCTTTATTCCATCTCAGGTGTGCATCCTCGGTATGCAAGTTTACTTAACTACCTTGTTGCCTCTGAAATCCATTAAAATATAAAGAAAAGCCAAGTTAATGAATTAAAGAGTGAGTCTAGATTTTATTTTTGGGATGATCCATACTTATGGGGAATGTGTGGTGACCAAGTTATTAGGAAATGTGTTCCTGATCATGAGTTTGAGTCTATTTTACATTTTTGTCATACACTTTCTTGTGGTGGAAACATTGAACCCCAATGAACAGCTAGGAATGTTTTGGACTCTGGATTGTATTGGCCTAGTTTATCCCATGATGCTCATGTATTTTGTAGGTTGTGCTCTCATTGCCAACACATTAGGAACATTTCTAGGAGACATGATATGAACCACCAGCCCAAACTGTTCTGTGAGATTTTTGATGTGTGGGGCATTGATTTTATGGGTCCGTTTTCTAGTTCATTTGGATTTTTATATATTTTGGTTTCTATATATTATGTGAGTAAATGGGTAGAGGATAAGGCCACCAGGACTGATGATTCTCATATTGTTGTGGACTTTGTCAAAGCACAATTTTTTTGCAAGTTTGGAGTACTGAAGGACATCATCGGTGACCAAAGGACACACTTCTACAATCGGAATCTTGCTTCCCTCCTTCAAATGTATGGGGTGACACATAAAACTTCAACACCATACCACCCCCAAACAAATGGCCAGTCTGAGGTTTTAAATTGTGAGCTGAAACAAATTTTGGAGAAAATCATGCAGTCAAATAGAAAAGATTGGAGCAAGCACTTGGATGATTTATTGTGGGCTTATAGGATAGCATACATGACACCCATTGGTATGTAACCATTTCATATTGTTTTTGGGAAATCATGTCATCTCCCTGTGGAAGTTAAGAATCAGGCTTATTGTGATATAAAGAAATGTAACATGGATTTGGCCCAAGCTGGAATCCAAAGGAAGCTGTAAATTCAAGAGCTTGAGGTGATTTTATTGTTTTCATATAAGAACTTAAGTCTCTACAAGGAAAGATCAAAATCATCTCATGGAAAAATGATCCAACAAAGGGAGTTTCATGTTGGATAGAAAGTCATTCACTATAGTTCATGACTAAAGTTGATTCCTAGTAAGTTGTGTTCTAGATGGTTCAGTCCTTATGTTGTGACTAATATTTTTCCTTATGGTGTAGGGGAGAACACACAAGAGGACACAAGAAGGAGCTTTACAGTCAATGAGAAAAGTTTTAAGAGATACATTAAGGGAATTCCTACTGATTTAGTGGATTTTATCACACTATATGACCCCATCATCACTTGAGAATATCAGGCTGTTCCTAACCTTTTAACTATTTTATTCTTTGTACTATTTAAAATTATACATTTCATGTGCAAATTTCATCGCATGGGTTCACATTGAAGACAATGCAATATTTTATGTATGGGGGAGGGAACCTTTTAGTTTAGTAATTTCAATTGTTTTCCTATTTTTCAATGATTTAAAAAAACAAAAAAATTGTGTATTTTTCAAATTTTGTGCATTTATTTTTTAATTTTTTTGTGTTTTTTTGAAACTTTTGAGCTGAAATGATTCTCATAATAATTTTTGAAATCCATATCAATAAGCTAAACAATTTATCACTTGAAACGGAGATAAATGAATGCTGAAAACAACTTTATTTTATGTTCAAATCTTTATAAATTTCATAGAAAGTACTCTGAATTTTGAATCCCATGAAACATCTCACTGTCTTTGTATTTGAAATCACATTCATGTGAGTATTATGAATCCTTATTTTCATATTCTTATATTTACCTCATTTCATGAGAGAACCAAACCATGCTTGATTTAACCAGAATTTGATTTATTCCTGTCAAAACATGAGGGTTTTAGATACTTATGTTTTAAATGAATGAGGCATTTGTTAGGTATTAAAGCCCCTATTACAATTTTTTTTTTAAAAAATGGCCTACCTTGAACATTTAATCCTTTTATCCCTTAGAATCCATGAACGTCCTGTTAGGTTAGCCATATTACAAACCAATGTAACCTATCCAACCAACTCTTGAAGTGAAATTGAATAATCTCGTTGAACATTAAGTGTGGGGGAAGCTTCCTTATGTTGTGATACGATATTCGGTGATACTTTGGGTGGAAAATTCAATTTTGAAGAGATGTGTTTTCTGCTGAAGAAAATCACTATATTGGAATTTGTGCCCTTTCTGTAGCATTCATGATATGTGAAGTTATTCCTTTTCTGGAGCTTCTAATAGAGGAAGAAAGGTGTGCCTATCTGAAGCTTTCAAGAAAATAATGTTCAAGAAGATTGACATTTTTATGCCAGAAATGTTGAATTGTGTGCACATACCTTTATATTTAATGATGATGAACATGAATCTATGCTATGGGGATTTAGAAGGAGACAATATTTAATTGAAAATTAGATTAATGCAATTTTTAATCAAAAAGAGTCAAGCCTTCCTTATTCAGCCTCAGAATTTTTTCACATCTAAATTCTACCAACCGAAAGCAACAGAACAGCACTAAAAATTCATCATGATAAACGTATTTCCTTGAATCATATCAAGTGGTGATTTAGGAATCTATCAAGCCTATGGTGACCCTTGTATGAGTTTGGATGAGAAAGACATTGCAAAAAAATTGACATTTGTGTGATAAGAGAAAATTCAAGTGAGGTAAGTGTTTTGTGTATGAAAGGATAAATTAAGTGGAAATATATTGAATGAAATAAATGGGGAACTTTGAATAATAGTTTTTTTAAGATTCATGATATATTTTGTTTCTTGGTGTGGAATTTTTGGCTCTCAAGGATATGTGTTTTAAAATTTGTTTTGATTTGATATTGATGTTTACTTGATATGAGGTTTTTCCCAGGAGTGAAAAAGGGTAAGTGTGGGGAAGTTGATAAAACAAAATTTTATTGAATATTTTATTGATAATAAATGATATAATTTCTTCAAACTATTCTAAATATGATCAAATGTGAAATATTTGGGATTAGATCATTCATTGGAAAATTTGATGAAAAATCATGTTTTACGCTTTTAAAATTCACTGTAATATTTTGGGCATAAATATTGTTATGAAATATATTTTGACTTAAAATTTTGTAACAATGTTTCTTACTTAATGATATACAAATTTTATTGAGGACATGGGAGCTGGATCGTGCATTTGGGTGGAGTAAATGGGTCATGAAGACAATGTTGGACTGAGCTATCCAGATTGGAGATCACTTCACCATTTAGGCCATATCTTCTTCATCCATGCTTGGATTTGCCCAAATTTTGAGGGAATCTCGGGTACATGATTATTCACATATAATAATGCTATAAGTCCGGAAAATTCATGAGTATTAGAGGTCAACTATGTGATGAAACTTAGAATAAAATATTTGTCTGAGTTTTCATTTCACACATAGAAAAGTTGTGTAACCCAAGCCCTCACAAACTCCATTTAAAGGGGATTTTAACTCTTTGGGAAGGATGTTAGTGGATTTGGGAAGGTGTTTCTGAAAGGGTGTCTCTTGGGAGACCCTCAAAACTCTTGGAAGAAGTAAGTCTTTGTGCAAACATCTCTTCCAAAAAGGCTCTCCTCTCCCACCTCCTCTTTGTATTTTTTTCTTTCATGTTTCTATCTTGAATTTTTCTTCAATTAATATTCTGTGTTCTTCCCTTTTCTTCTTATCATAATCTTCCTAATGGATATATAATTGATAGTAGAGACAAGATTGGGTTCTACCCTTTCAATCCTTTGCTCATGCAAAACATCTCTACTATGACCACACCACCCATGGAAGAGTAGTTTTCTTAGTGATCGATCTATCTTCTACCCTATTCATTTAATTATTGTTAATTATTGAGCTACTAAAATTAAATTAATATGACCCAGGAATTTATTTTTTAAATTATAAGAAACTAATCAAGCAATTTAACAATAAACACAAAAACACGCGAGGTCGATATTTTGTGTGAATTGTGAGAGTGAGAACTTAATCGGTAATACAAGACCACACGGGTTAAGTTTGTAGAGTTCAAAAATAATACATCAACATAATTAATCCTAATTTAGAGAATGGATATGTGCTATAATTAACCACTGACCATAATCAACCCTTATAACAATAATCAATGCAGGGTGTTGTGATTGCGTGTTTAGAAGCTAGCCATGGGTTTAAGTAATTCATCTTTGTGGTTAAGTTAACTCTCGTAGGGTTCGAGGGTTCAAAAATTAGAGGATCATAATTAAGTGGATATTGATTTAAATTATAATGATTAATAATTAAATGAATAGGTATAGTTATATTGATTACACCTTCTAAAATATTTTCTAAAAAAACATCTTCTTGTTGCGTTTTTTAATCAAACTTCATTTCAAAATAAAAAAAAAATGAAACCTTCTTCCAGCAAACTTCTTCAAGTTTTATAAACAATAAAAAGCATATATACTTTCATGTAGTGTTTTAATTCTTTTCTATTTTATTTTTAGAATACCTTTAAGATGTTTTTTAATTTAGTTCCTCCTTTGAGAGACGACCCTGGTCAGCCACTCTACTGCACCTAAGTACCCAAAAAACCACTAATCATTTGAGGTCACACACGATAGCGTATTTCACTGATTAAAATTTCTCTTTGAGGACCATGATAAATTTATAAAACCAGGAAAATCTACCCCCTACACATAGATAACTAGTTTTTAAAATGTTTTGGGATTTAATATTTTAAATCTAATGTTAATTTTATTATTGATTCTTTCTGCTTCCTGTACTGTGAAATCTTCACATCATTGATCATAATTTATTATAATTTGTACTATTTTATCATAAATATATATCATTTAAAAGGATGGATTGTTTCCCCTTACTAGTGATCAAGCATGTCTACGATGTTTTCTTCGTAGATGGGCTTTCTTAATGGGGTTGTTTGAGTTGCAGTTCCTTTTTTTAGTATATTGGGACTAACAACCTTGATAACAATTTCATCGGATCAAATGATGAGAGGAATTATTCAAGTTTTATATTCAATACAATATATATATATATCCATACCTTTTTCTAAAAAAATTATTTAAATAATCTGGTTATTCATAATACAGGTTTGAATACTTGCTTGTTGTTGAATCTAAAATGTATACTTTTACATTATCTAAAATTTACTAAAAACTAATTTTATTTTCAAAATCATTTTTTGGTTAGATTAAATGCATATATATGTATTCATTTATCATAATTGAAATAAAAACAGTGGTAAATCATTTTTTTTGTTTATAATAACTCATCTTGTTCCTTTTGATGTAACTTTAACAAGTTATTTTCTTAAGCAAAGAAACAAATTTATATTTGTGGAATATTTATTGTACATTTCCCTCTTAAAAATGACGGGTTTATCAATATGGAAAAATAATTTGGTATTTATTTCAATTCAGAATATTTTATCACTCCTTTCAACACACTTTCATATTTAAATCAACTGATGTAAGAATCATTACTAACATATAGTCTTCCATATCAAACCCTTAAATTTATACTTCAACTTTTGGAATTTAATTCTAGTATGTGATGCTCTAAGAGAATATTAAGAGTCTACTAATTTAATTTCTAGATTCACATTCTAAAATATTTATCCCTCAAGTTTTTTTTCATGTTTTATCCTCGAAACATTCATATACTTATCCATCACTCTTATCAAAAATCCATTTTACATACTTAGAATCAATCATAATCTCTTTTCAAACAGTCCTGATGATTGTTACATCAAATGATCAGTATAGAATAATCATAAGTAACTTCTATAATATCATTCAATAACCTCAAATAATTCCAAATAGATAAACCAAATATATCACTTTGATTGTAACACAAACATATTATCTTCCTGGCTATTACATTAGAAAATTTTAGTATTAGGTATCACTTTGAGAATTCATTCCATGTACATAAGATATTTTATCTTTTAGAAAAGTATTATGAACATTTTAAAGGTATATCATTTAGCTTCCCTTGATTTCTCTACTTCCAGTGATCAGAACTTTATCTTTTAGATAAAAAATAGCTTTTTTATACAAATTATCTTTTGAAAATGAATCTTCATTCTTTCAGCACTTCAATATATCCTCCAAATGTGCATCTTTCTTCATCTATCAATATCTAGATTCACTTCAGATTAGAATCAACATATCATCATGTAACTTTATGAAAATGAATTCTATAATTCTTCATCACTTATGTAATGTTCATATTTCAAAAATAAAACTGTGGGTATTAGGGAAATCTGTAGGGCTATACACATGGTTTCTATAAAACTTTGGGTATAGGTCTTTACCGATGCCTTGGTATCCCACTATATATGGAACCATGGGTATAGCCTATACCCACAGTTTTAGGGGTTATACCCACAGTTCCAAACTATGGGTATAAGTGATTTTTCTAATAGTGGGGTCTATGTGAAAATAAATGGATAAAGTACCTATGTAATGATGTTTCATTAAAAGCCTTATTTGAAAGGATATTTAGTGATTAACCTAATTTCAAGGACGGAAATCATATTTACTTTGGAAATAATATTAATATGGATTTAGAAAATGAAAAATTGTATGTTGGGTGGAAGCCTATCAAGTGTGGAATGGCTGTAATTATTTAACCCATGACTGAAGGACGATATGGGTTTCACACCAACAATTAACCTATACAATGTCATGGTTAATTTTTGATTGTTTTCAGTTAAAAATTTTGACAAATAAATGTTAATGATGAACTAGTAATATCACTTCTAAGGATTATATTTTAATATAATAACCATATTGGTTTTGGAAGATATTTAAAATATAAATAGTTATATATTTCACCCTTTTATAGGCCTTACAATACTTTAAATTTTTATTTTAGGGCTTCAGGAATAAAAAATCATTATTGGTAATTAATTTATGGTAGTAAAGGGATAAAATAGAATTTTATTGAAGCGAAACCAAAATTTATTATTGTTATTATGAAATTGAACCCTATCAAGTAATAATTTTTCCTTATAATCTTGGTGAGTAAAATAATTACCCAACATTAGTAAAATTACATCGAAATAAAATGTTGTCCTTATAACTTTTTTTTGAACTGATTGTCTATAAAATCATTAATGATTTATGGCTTTGAGGCCCTAAACTTTTTATTAACTGGTCAATCATTTTTGATTGATGACCTCATTCACTCCCTATAAATATTTACACTTTTTCTCTAAATATGTATTTTTTACTTTCCACTAATGTTATTCCACTTAGAGGCCAAGTTACATGGTAGTACATGTGACCATTTTACATCCAATTCTCTCTTTTCTAGAGTTTGTATTACAAACCCCTATCATGATGTGTTTTTTCAATGTAATAAAATATCAAAAAATATATTACCAATATTGAGTTTTAATTGAATGATTTCATTTAATTTAAGTGGGGAGAATATAACACCCAAAAATTACAAACTACAACTTTGTATTTGATAGCATGTAAGAAACACAACATCAAGTGTAAAAAGGGAATATATTACCCTAATAAATTATAATATAAAATAAATTTTCTATATTCTATATATTTTAATGCATGAAACACTGAGACAGCTTGCGTTACAAGCAAGATCGACCTTCCTTGATAGCTTTTATTACATGCATGACCAAGTTCCACTAAAAAATAATATATTATTGAAATATTATTATTTAATATAATATATCATAACCTAGATATTATGTTATCAGTTATGAATATTATTAACTAACTTATAAAAACTTATATTTTATTTGAATATAAAATTAATTAATTGGTTTACAATTAATGATAAATGAAAATAAGAACCAATTGAATGTAAAAAGAAATATTAATTTTTTATGCCTCTAAAATAATTTTGTCTTAATAAATATAATTAGTTAAAATTAGTTAATTATTTTTTAATAAATATATATTTTATAAATTCAATCAAATATTTTTTATATTCATCCATTAGGTTTCATATGCATAAGATAAAACCAATTATATTTCACAAATTAAAATTTATATTTTTATCAAGGTAGTTTTACCGTCTTTTAAAATATAAATAATTTTAAATATGAATTTTGACACATTAATTGATTTAATATGTCAATATAAACTTCATATTTGAAATAGAAACATAAAAATTAGGTTAGGGTGAATTATTTATGTTCTTAAGAAACATATCATTTTTTAATGGATAGTTAAAAATACTAAATTTTAGTTCAAAACAACTTTTTCATATAATTTATTTATGTGTATAAATTATAATTTTAATAGGTTTTAAGGTTTTATTATATCATAGTTTTATCAATTAATACAATTTAAGTCATTTGAGTCAATTTCACTTTGGAATTTACTAAAAAACATAGATAACTTTCATACATTTTTACATTAAAAACCTGCATTGTTGTCCTACCTACGGGATTAAATTTATATCAATTTCTACCACTTATAGGATTATAATTTGTAAAAAAGGATTATTTATTTGTAATAGACATAATTTATAATTTATAATAATTCTAAATTAGTTTTTGAACAAAAATATTAGTGGAATTGATTAAAAATAATTAAAATGATTAAGGATAAATTAATATTAATAAGGGACTAATCCTTAACCTTAAACTCCAATGAGGAATAGCTCAACCCCATATGGGATCTAGGCTCAACCACATGGGATCCATCCCATTAATGGGAATCCATGGTAGTAGAGTATTATTGGGCTTGCATTGATCCCACTTGAGTGCATGGGTGTGTGCATGGAGCGCATATAGTATGCATGAAAGTGCTCAGGTGTGCCATATAGGTTAGGTGCAACCTGTGGATGGCATGTGTGATGTTTTTTGGTTGTTAAAACCTGATTTTGGTTCAATTATTTTTTAATATAGGATTATTTATAATAATATCATGAAAGAGAGATACCATTCTATTGGACATGTAGTGTGTGGAACTACTAAAACATTTAAGAAGATATAGAAATAAGGTCATCTACTATATCAAATTAATCTTAACCATATGAAAATACATATAGTATCAACTTCATTATATTTTAGCCTGAGCATACTAAAATTGAAAATTTCATCTTTCGACTGTCTCTAGTGAGCATGCTATGTCGATGATCAATGCTAGTTTGGATAACTTATATGGTATGAAAATTAAACAATCATACCTGAATCCATACAAGCTTCCTTTTGAAGAACATGGATCTATCAAGGATAAAAATGAAATTGTTGATGATGATAATTAAATATATCAATAATGAAAAGATGAATATAATATTTAATGTATGATAATGTGATTCTCATGGCATGAATGAGAGGCATATTTGTATAAAAAGAGAGAACTTAAAACTCAGTTTCATATAATAAGGAAACCCACATATAAAAAATTCGAAAATGTCGTATGCTTCGGTAATACCTTGACACAACACATTATTCAAGTTCCAAGTAACAACATGATATTCAAAGTGGGGTGGTGGATATCTCCTATAAATACTGAGTGTCTGTGTCTGAGAATGAGTTTCTTTCATCCATGTTATTCTTTGAGAGCTCTCATTATTTCAAAAATAGATAATATTTAAAGGTTTATTTTTTGTGAAGAAGCAGAGAGAAATATAATCCACTTAGGCCATGTTATGGGTATTTCTTCACACTAATTTTCATGAAGAGTAACAAACATATGCAAAATTTCATAATGAAAATTAATTGTGGACACTAAACCTATTTTAAAACATGCTCATAGTGTTTTGTGAAGAACGGTGCCACTAACTAGTTCTTAATTATTATACTCCCACTATATTACATGAATAGAATATTGTACATTTACTCTTTTTCTAAATTATATATAGTGAGAAGTATCATTCATTGTTGTGGTGCATGAAATAAGATTCATGCATGTAATATACTATAATGAAGGTCCTCTGCATGAAAACTAAACCATTCAGGATAGTGAGTACACATATACTAGTTTTCATGAAGAAAATAGAGAAGGAGGAGGAAAGGGAAGATAACAATGAATTGTACATGCGTGGTAATGTGAATAATAATTAATTTATGAACCATGAACAAAAAAATATATTGATAGGTTCACATGGGGTTTTAGTGATAATTCCATGCATAATTAAAATACATGCACAAGATGATGTGAGATGTTTAGTACAATGTAAGTAGTATTTTCAAATAATCAATTACACTTAGAATAAATCGATACTACACTCAATTGATGGTATCATGTATCAAAGAAATATAGTACAACACTATTACACTACTTTATAATATTTAGTGTCAAATATCATAGGAATAATATGATAGGGGCTAATCTACATAAAGTAGATTATCATTTGGTTAAATGAAAAATTATGTGATAACTATACCTTTATAGGTTAATATAATTTTAAATGAAGTAAAAATAAATTTTCAGGATACTAATATAATCTTTCTTTGTTTCAATAATCACTATGGAATTTTGTGATTCAAGAAATACTTAACCAAGAAGGGAACTGATGTATGGGTACCAGTTTCAGTAGAAGTTGTTGAATGGAGTAGTTTCACTAGAATGATAGGTATTAGGAAATTAATAATAATAACATTTTGTGAATATCTATTTGTACATGAAGAATATGATAAATAATAAAGATCATATTCTATCTTTATACATTGAAGAATAAAAAGATTTACATATAGTTTCAATTAAAGTAAGAATAAAGGGAAGAGAAGAACTAAATAGTACTATGACAACCAAAAGGAGACTCGTCTTGAAGAAAATATCATTGGTGTTACAAACTACCTTAACAAGAAGGTAAATAATATCTTCGAATCTAGTATAAAGTACCATTCAAAAGCAATAAAACTAGCACTGTCATTTGATGAAAGTTAAATCGAAGTGAATGGTTATTACCTATTTATTATGAAAACATAAAAGGATTGTTTTATAGTGGTTTTGTGGTATTTTTTTCCAAACCATACCAAGGACTTGAAGCTACTATTGATTAGTAAACCATGTTAAAATATTACATGTCATCTTTAACTACTTTCATATTTTTTATGAGATAAATAAAATAGAATAAGATAATCAAGGTCCAAACATGTCAAATATGTAAAAACGATAAATTTTTTAATTTGTGAATCATTTCCCAAAATTCATCCACCCCCACTTACAGTGTAGAGTGTATTTTAAATTGGTCCTCTTAGTTGATATCACTGTAGGTTCACCTCTATTTGATTATCAACACTATAGCTATTCTACTTTGATGATTTGAGTATATTTCCTATGTTAACAAAGAAGTACAGTTTTGGTTATGATTCAATTTTCATTGAAAAAAATTCTATTTCTACCAAGACCATGATGAAATGGAAAAACAAAGAGAAAAGATAGTACAAAAAATCCCCCATTATCTAAATAATATAAAGTAAAATATTCTCCATGCCTAAACATAAATGAATATATATCAGTCATGGAAAGTAGAGAACTAGTGTCTCATGTTTCCAACAAAAATAAAGATTTTATTCCTTACTAATGAGATCAAATGGTATGAGATGATTCTTGTACAACAATTCCAAAAAATGTAGATCCTAGGATTAGCAGTAACGATGATAAATCTAAAACATCTCAAAATTTATGCATTGATTTATTAAGATATATTCTATATTGAATTTCCCTAGAAAAAACTCTCTTGTTTGTGTAGTCTTATAAGGTTTGTAGGATGAAATAACCCAGATGGAAGATGAAGCATATTTTAAGATTACCCATATAGGATTCAAGTATCACTGAGATGGGAAGGGGTGAATCAATGATATTTTTTTCTTTTAAATTTTCTTACATTACAAACAACCATCTACTCATGTCAAATATTTCTTTCTCTGCTGAAAACAAATCAAACACACAACTATAGAAACATGAGAATTTATAAGTTTCACTACTAAATAAGAGTAGTTAGTCCTTGGTATGGTTTTAAAATTTTCCAATACCACACAATCTACTAAAAAACAATCTTTTTTTATGGAATACAATGATTAAAATTTTCTCTTATAATCATGTAGCACTATGTTCAATCCAATAGTGCATGTTCTTTAACTATCATGATATCATGTAATACAATTCTAGTAACAAAAATATTAGGGTGGTTCTTGATCAAATTTCCAAAATATGATATCTAAAAACAATTTTTTACTTTGTGACCTAGAATCTAGTAAGAACTTCCTAGAATCCATAATGATACTCAGTCAGATTTCCCCGTATGAATCCCAAGTCCAATTTCTCAATATAAAAATAATACTCTTTTAGAATACTGCTAAAACAATCCTGAAAATCTTCTTCCTCAATCCTAAAATCTCAGTCTCATTTCTCGATCTGATTTGGGAAACTCTAATTATGATCTTTTCTCTTATTCTTTTCATCTTCTTTCTGGTAATCTTTTTCATGAAAATAAATTCTAGAAACATATTATTTATTCAATTTTAGAACTCATCTCTCCTATATCATGAATAATTAAAGTCACTGAATACACCAAGTATTATCTTCCTTTTATAAACATGAATAAATTTTTTAAAAGGTATTCAAAAAAAATTTCTCGCTTCCCCAAATTTTCAGAAACTTTAATCTTACTCGAATCATGGATCACTCTTTGAATTCATCCACAACATTTCAAATTGTAAAATCTCCGTAATTTTTATATCTATCTTTGATTATTTCAATGCCTCAGACTTCCTAAAAATTCATCAATATGATTCTGATTTTTATTTGGATCGCCGAATATGATTTATTCATTATAATAAATAAATTGGTCACTCCAATTTTCTTAACCAACTTATAAAAAAATCTGAACTGAATGTAATTCGTTATGGTTCTCTATACAACCTCAAAGACTATCATGCCATTCTCATTTCTTCATTACTATGGAAGCATATGTTCAACAATAGTTTCTTTATTATGTTTCACTACACCAAATTTATGAATGAAAACATATGTCTTCTCATTATGATTCTTAGAAAAAACTCTCATTCCATTTTCTTCATTACAATGTAGATAGAAGATCCTTTCAAACGTCCTCAACCGCTTCTACTTCTTAATTTCTTAATACAATACCAAATATCATTCAACACTGAAATTCTTTATACTTTTTGATTAAAAAACATATTAACTTCATTATATTATGCTTTAAATATTTTGGATTTTATTCAGACTAAAAAACCACACCTTCAGTTTCTATCATTATGATCAATCCAAACTTCCCAACCTTTAAACAAATACGAATCTGATGAACTGAGATCGGGATGATTTTACATTAGTAACTACCTTCTTCGACAAAAATAATCTTATAATAATGACATCATTCATGACATTAATTACATTAAAGATCATATTTAGCATCATCTTACTTATAATGGAATGTATTGTAAATTCCATTTCTTCCAGAAATATCTTCCTTTCATACTCGTCTCGAATACAATTTTCATAAATATTATTGGAATCTCCTTTTCTACCCCTTTATTTTATCAATATTGCATTGAAATTCTTACAACATAATTCTTATTTGTGAGAAATAAAAAACCGAAAATCATCATCATATTTCTATCAGATCCATACTAAATATGATTATATTCCTTATTATGATTTTCCTTTCATTACATACCCAAAGTGATTCTGATAAATATTTTCTTCTAGAAAACATATTCCCATTCTGATGTACATTATTATTCTTTTTGAGTCTTATTTCCTTAATATAATTTTGATTCTGATCACTAAAATTTAAAAAATAAGGTTATTTCTCTTATTTGACAACAAAAGATGTAATATTTGTAAAAAAACTTCTTCTAAATTCCAAAAACATTCTCCAACCAACATTCATCCCATTTCCCCTTGGATTTTCTTCTCAATCAAGGTTCATAAATCACTAAACATTGTAACCACAAGAAATGGATTACTTATCAAAAATTATAAAACTATGTGAGCTAACTCATTGCAGAAAACAAGAATCATTGATAGCAAGACCATGTTGTATAAATGTAGTGACTCATGAAAAACTTCCTCATCTTTCTTCCTTAGCATTTATTCCTTATATTTATTCTTCAACATTCTTTCTTATATTTATTCTTCAAATAGCCTCCACATTTTTAGATTCTTTAGAATATTTTTTTTAATTGCAATAAACACTCTAACAAATAGTTAGAATAGTTCACACACTTACATGCTAGATTCATAGATTACCCCAAATCTCCCCCTTTATGAATGATTTCATCCATAAGGATAGATTTATGAAACACTTCTCCCTAATAAAAACATTATAAAATGCTAAGATTAGATAGGGGACAAAACACAAACCATAACATTGATGAGAAAGAGTTTGGACACCCATATTCAACCAAAATTTATAAAAAGCTTCCTTTGGTAATGGTTTTATGAAAATTTCATAAACTTGTTCCAATGTTGGGACATACTCTAGATTCAAATCATTCTTATTTTCATGCTCTCTAATGAAATTATATTTGATATCAATATGGTTTTAATGAGAATATTGTACTAGATTCATGGGGTGATCCATTTCACTTTAATTATCCCAACCTAAGATCAAGGGTAACCTTACTTCAATAAGTAAGTCTTCCAAATATGTTTCAATCCACATTAGTTAGGTAGAATCTTGAGTGGAAGAAACAGAATCTGTTTTATCTATGATAATAGTTAACAAATTGTGTATATTTTTATGCAAACTATCCCAACTTTTCCATAGAAAGAAATAACTACATGATGTGGATCTTCTATTATCAATATTTCTTGACCAATCAGCATTTGAATACTCAATAATGTCAATACTTTCTAAGCTATCATAACTGATTCTAAAATTTGATATTCCTTTGATATATCTGAGAATTATTTTTACAACAAGTAAATGAGATTCTTTAGTAGCACTCTGAAATCTTTCAGATAAGGTAACAACATAAACAATTTCAGTTCTTGAGGCAGTGAAATGTAAAAAAATTAAATAAGCTTCTAAAACTCTTTGATCAACTTCCCTACCTTCTCCATATTTAGACAACTTATTTCCCACTAAAATCAGTGTGTAAACTGGTTTCAAATTTTCTATGTTGAACATTTTAAGATGTTCCATAAGATAATTTTCTCAAGAAAGGAAAAATTGATTCTTCATATGTAAAATTTGTAACCTAAGAAAGTATTAAATTACTCCCTACATCGACATCTCAAAAAAATTATCTCTTCAGAAAATCATTCACAAGATCTTTCATCATTCCAATTGATGATAATTTCATCAATATAAACAATTACAATGATAGAAATATCTTAACATTCCTTGATGTAAATATTGTTATCAGCTATTCCTTTCTTATAAATTATCTTCCTAATGAAAGTATCTAATTTGGAAATCCATGCTCTTGGAGGTTGTTTTATCCCATATATGGTTTTATTTAGATTACACAAATAACATTCATATTTCCCAACAACAAAGACAAAAGGTTATTCAATGTAAACATCCTCATCAAGATCCCCATTCAGAAATGATGACTTCACATCCATTTTAAAAAAATTGTAACTTTATTGTGTATAAATAGAAAATAAAATATTATGAATGTTTCTAAAATTTTCACTCGATAAATAGTCTCATAAAAATAAACACCTACAATTTTTGAGTAACCGTTACACACTAATATTTCTTTATTCCTTATCAATTCAACATATTCATTCAGCTTGTTCTGAAAAACCCACATTATACCAATAAAAATTTTGTAATATGTATTGGGTATAAGTTCCCATGTATCATTATATTCTATCATATCAATCTTTTCATTCATATCCTGAACCCATTATGGATGATCAAAAGCTTAATCCCATTCTTTAGGCTCTAATTTTGAATAAAAATAAGTATGTTTAATAATTTTATTCATTTATCTTTCTTTCAACCTTCTGATGTTGATCAAAAATAATGTTCTGAGCATCCTCTAGAATTATTATCTGAGGATAATTTATATGAGTTTCATCCTCATCACATGAAATTGATGATTCTCAATCTTATTCTTGAGTAGGATTACCATTTTCGACATCCTTATCATAATTTTTAACAAAACATTTTTTATTTTTCTTCGCTTCCTAATCAGCATTAGTCTATTTTTCTTCCTCAAAATTTTCAAAAAGTTTCACATCATTAGTATCAACATTTCCTCTTGTATAATTTTTGAAACATCTTAGTCCTCTTCCTCCCATAGCATAACCAATAAAAAATCTATCTTCACCTCTCTGGTAAAACATTCTAATGTTTTCACATTTCTTCTTTATGATGCATGGACTACAAAAAAATATAAAGTGTTTCAAAATTGGAGTTTTCCATAAAAAACATCTGGAGTAAAATATTAACTTGGCCTATAGAAATATAGATTTTTTATATACACAACAGTAATCATTGATTTCCTCCAAAATTACAGAGAAATAACATGTCCAAGTAACATAGTTTTATCCACTTCCCCCAAAATTTGGTTCTTCCTTTCAACAACCCCATTTTCTTGAGGAGTATATGGTGAACTGGACTCATACATAATTCCATTCTTCTCAAGAAAACATTAAAATTCTTCATCTCTTTACTCAATTAAATTTTTATTTCTCAACTTCTTCACTAAATACTCACATTCCTTCTCATATTTTCTCCTAAAACATTTAAACATTTTCAGAGTATCTAAATTATGTTTCATATACATAACACAAGTAATACTAGTAAATTCATCAAAAAAACTGATGAAATACTTATCTTTATTAGTTTATTGTTTTATAATGGGACCACATATATCATAATGAATAAGTTCTAGTGGTAGGTTTTAATAAATATCATCATTCTTATGCATTGAGTTTGTAATTTTTTTTCTTTTTGAAAATTATTACAACACCAATTTCTTCTTCTTGACACATCTTGAATGTCCCTGACCCTATCTAACTTTTATATCTTTATCATGTTTCATTAACACATGTTTCATATCCTTTTATACCAAAACTAATTTTCTATCACCATACCCAAGTAACAAAAGTTTTGAATTTCACTAACTTCGAACAAGTTTCCTTTTGTGCACTGTCTTCTTGAAGCTATCTTTCCATCTTCCTCACTTCTCAAAAAACCATCTTTTCTGAAGAAAAATTTGTTACCCTTATTAAAAAAATCAAATCCTCAACATGTTTTGTTTGGTCCCATCAACCAATAAATATTTCTTGGAATTAGTCTTTTATTTCCCAGTGATAGCTGATCCAAAAACATTGTTTTCACAGAGATTCAACATTGAAAATTTTCATCATTCCTTATTTTAATTCTTTCACGTTTTTCAAAAACATTAATTCTATGATCATTTGATAATAAAACCCACTTTCAAGAATCCAAGGTCGTTTTCCTTTTATGTATTTGAAAGAAGCCTCAACAATAAGACATTTTTCATTTTCCTTCTCTTTATTCACCTCCATCTTCTAAGATTTGTTAAGAAAATTTTTTATGATCATAAAAAAAACAAGAAAATCCTTATCAATATGTCCATAATTTCTAAATCTTTCACAAATAGTTTCTTGGGGTTGGAAACTATTATCAAATTTCACACCAAACTTATTATGTTTATTTCAAACTTCCTTCTCATACATATTCTTTTGAGAGGACTGACTTCCCTTCAAACCATTCAATTCATAACCTGTGGAATTGTAGTAATGTTTTTTGTTGAACCAACACATATTTTTCATATATATTAATACACAAAAATACCAGTAATATCCATAAGAATATTATTTTACTCTGAATCTTTTGGATTGATTAGTGTAGTGAGTATGTTTCTCAGCAACCTTTTTAAAAGAACTTTTTTGACTTCCAACCTTTTTATTTTCAACTAGAATACTCCTTTTCAGCATGGTTTTCTTTTCATCCTTATCATAACTAGACGTATTACAAAATTTTATAGACTATAAATGTTTATAAATTTTTTCTAACTATGAGTTTTTAGAAACTTCCAAATTCTCCACTTTTTTAATATTGGTCGCATGCATAGTTTTCCCATCTTTATTCTTCTGAAGAACCATTCTATATTTCTTATCAACCTTTAAAGAAATCATTTTTTGGCCTTAAAATCCTCAAACTATCACTTGATCTCCTAGATCTCAGTAGGTTCCATTTTGCATAGAGGAATGGACACTGTACTTTCTCCAAGAAAAAGATCAATCATAAACTCTACCTCTCAATAAGGAATAAAGATAGAAAACTTATTTTTAATGACATATCTAAAATGATTTACTATCATATTTAATTCAACCTAATGGAAACCATGATCATCAAAAAAGATATTAGAAATATGAGAGTAAACTCCACTAAGACCATGATGCTATAGTTCAACTATTATGTCCTTGACATCTCACTCAGCCTTATATAGATAACTAATTCCCTATGGTGATGTAAATGACACCCTTTGGTGATAGAAGTCTACAAAGGAGTGATATGATACTTACTAAACCATCCTAAGAATAACATTGAATATTTTCATCTAGAGCATAAAGAAGTCCCATAAGAATGGGTAACTTCCTACCTCAAGGAGACAATCCCTAAATTGGCATATGCCCTCTTGTTGTACTAACAATTGTGTATCCATGGTCATAACACCAAAATAATATTGTACTTTTATCCTAATACTTTATGCAATAGATAAAGAGATGAAGGATTTTGAATCACATATATAAAATAATTCAAATACTATAGTGGTGGATACTAGAATAATACCTCATACATTAGATGGTCCAACACTCTATTTCTTGGGTATCAGTTGTAAAGCGTGAAACTGGCCTGATCTATGGCCATTTCCAATAACTATAATACCTTAAGAATGACCAATCTGTTAGTAATAATGATATATAGTTTGGATAATATGGACATGACCTCCTCCTTAGTCAGTCCTATTGGTGCTGCTTCAACTCCCTAACTAACATTATGTAAAAGAACCTACCCGTAAAGGTGTAGACGGTGAAGATCCTCTTCCACTGGAAGTATATTGAAAGCACTGATAGATTCTCTATAGATTCCCTATACATCCACAAGCACAACACTACATTAGTTATTTATTTTACTGAGGCTTTATATTTCCCAGTCATCCATACTGATGTAATACAATGTAGCATCCACTGTGTTTACTCAGACAGATACTTCTTTGACATGAAACCTTAGGGGAAAATTTCCTTCTACCGAAAGAAATACTTTCTTATCTCAGCGCGGATACTCTCTTCCTGATACTTTCGCATTCCTTCGTGTTGTGATTTGTGATAAGATCAAATGTAATTTTATTTGAGAAATTGAGTAGATGAAAATCATTCACCTGAGTGCGGATGGCATACTATGACCCATCCTCGAAGTGTCTACCACGTGAAATATCATCACTAGCTAGAAGGGGTGAAAAGAACTCTAACTCAGTGAAACGTGATGAATACCCTATTACTAACATTTCAAACTAATCTAAATGCATGAACTCTCTATCTCGGTTAGTTCTAAGCATCTAAGGAAATAATTAATCATAGTAGCATGTATATAAATTAGCTCATACCATGCACGGATGGAGACCATCCTAGTTAATTACATCCTACTAGCACTTGGTTGAATCACATAGCATATAATTAGAATGAATGAACCTCCCCACTAGAGGGATCTCAAGATGACCAAGGATAGAAAGGGTGGCCTCTACCAAGACTCAATATCCTATTAACCACCATACCATAATAATGTGGGAGGATACTGTTGTTCTAACTCACATGTCAAATCTTCCTTCATAGGTGCAAGCCACAGAGAAGCTTTTATAGACTACATCATACGTAGGAAACTATCATGAAATTGAGCATCGGTGAAAGATATGGTATAGTATTAAATACCTCAAGTGACACTTCAGGTGGTAATAATAGAACCTCATGGCCCACCATGTCTGGGGGATGGTCTTCTCCACCCTAATGGCGTAGGACACAAGGACTTCAAGGAAGCATTTGTCTATAAATTCCAGTCACATTCCTTAGAACAATGATTATGTAGATATATAGAAATATAATAATATAAAAGAAATTAAAGGTGTCATTACCCATGTTTTACTACCCTAACTACTTGATTAAAAATCTAGATATTAGTAAGTGTTCTTGTTTAAATAACTTGGGTTCCAGCAGATTAAGGTTTAATGGCACATTGTCTGATTATTTTCTAGTGACCATTTATTTCATAAGTCATAATTCACATTTTTAAGTTTCATTTTCATAATTTTTATATATGAAGGTCCATTTAAAATGGGTATCAATTCTTAATTAATAAATTCTTTTACAACTTATCATTGAAATTGACACCCATTTAATTTCAATTTAACGGATCGACTTTGTAAATTTCCCAATCCAACCCACAAGGGACCATAAAACTCATGAATTGAAATTCAAAATCACTCAATAACTTCCAAATAGAAGGAAATGTATATACATATAAAACAGTCTCACTCAACTATCATGAGTAATAAAGGCAAATGTAATTAGGTAAATTCACCTATATGGAATGTCTTATGCATGGAATGTGAATTCTATGTTCCTTCAATGATTAATGTAATAATGTTCCTTTCCCTTATGTCATTGATGCAAGGATAAAATGAAATCATTAATCATAATACAAATAATAATAATAACCAAAACAATTCATGTGTTTCACCCAATGGTGAATTGATATCAATAGTGATATAAAAAATAGAACAATAAACAAAATTCAAGAAAATCAGAATTTACCTCAAAAAAGGGTTAGATACACCCAAGAAATACTTATAACCATGTTTCAAGAATTCCTCAGCTTCTTTAGACTTTTCACAAATAGTAAATCAAGAAATAAATATATGATACCACTTTATGACAACCTCAAACCAAGATCTGCTCAAGGGTTCCCCGATCATAGTTTTCCTCAAGTGTATCTCCCAGAATGCCAAAGGCTTCCGACTAGTAGTGTGGGCCAAGGGTGTGTTTTTGGGGTGATTATGACCACATTACCAGAGTGTATCCAATTAGATAAATAGAATATCAGGTCAATAGAGGATTCAATATAGAATTAACATATGTCATAGAACATGTAGGTTGACTGAAAAACAATAAGAGAAACTGATAATTATATACAAAATGACGATGATACACGACTTGTCTCTAACAAAATCGAAAACATGGATACAATGTAGCAGGAAATAAATTCTATATAAAAGTATAAAAAATAATCTAAATACTTTCTACACATATCAAAATCTATCTCTGTTATCTACTACCCATCTCCATCCTAAGAAAGTAAGCGATCAAGTGTCCAATGTAGGATGCTTCCCTTTGTCAACACCTTCATACATATAATCTTCCCAGGTATCAATGGTTTTTCCGATAGGGTGTGAGATAAATCTCAATAAACAACCACCACCAGTATCTATAATATCTTTTCCATGTTTTATAAGATGAAACAATATGAAACCTTGAATTATAAAAGTGAAGTAGTGCAGTATTGTAAATACCCAAGAACCTGCTTAAGCCTCGACTGGTGTCTGAATATATGGCCATTTTGTTCATAAATTGTTTATGTTCCAGTTTATATATGTAATTCATGTGATGTAAAACTAGCACTAACATCCAAAAATGATAATAATAATAATGATAAAGGATCAAAGGTATAACAATTCATCTTTTAATGGTGATGATGATAATTATAGTGATCCAAGGTAATATCCAAAAAATCCATGACCTCACGGGTCGAACCAACTCAATAGTCACCTATAGCCTGGATCAAGGGGTAAGATTGTAGTCTAAGGTGAAATTCCCATGGTATTCCTTGATAATGTATGTATAATTGAGTACAAGGAATTAATCCAAGGTAATAAATGTATGAGTAACGACAAGACCCAAAGGTAGATACAAGGAACCACATATCTGTAGATGTCATTCTGGATCCAAGGAGTGTATCCAAGTGTTCCTATAATAGTAATGGATGGATCCTTTGATGTAATATTGGGAAATAATTGATATAAAATTATTGGGATTAAAGTTGGGTCTCACCCTTGGAAATCGGCATCCTTAAATTGGAATGGCATCCACGAGTGATCAAGGAATTCACTTAGGAATCAAAGGTTGGCTCAAGTCTATCCAAACCTATAATAATGTCAAGGTCTATATACAATAGTCACCATTTATATTATTCATTTAATTAATTAGTGTATGTAATAGTCATTCCTCTTATTAATCCATTTGGTTCATTCTATACCTTTCATTAATGTGACAAGGATAATGAAGATGAAACCACTTATTAATTCATATAATTCATGATAATTTTATAAGGTTTAATTTTTTACCTTCCATTAGACATAGAAAGGTCTTCTAAGGATGTGTAACCAAGCCATTAAATTACATTCAATTAGGTCAAGTCATATACATAATATACTTTCCAAATTAACCATTTGAACATTCATTAATTAATCAGAACACATACATTATAAGGGTCAAGTAAAACTAACATATATATGGATATTAAAAAACCAATTAAAAATTTATTAAGCTAATTAAGTTCTTACAATTATTAGGGTCAAGACAAAGCACCCCAAAGCATTGGAACAGATAAACATAACAAACATCAAAATACATAAATTTTGGAAACACCCTACTTGGGATGGTCGATCTTGAGGATGTAACCACTGATGGAGGATTACATATTTAACCAGGTTCAAAAACATAGTTTTAATGAATATAACCAAGGTACATGAATTTAATAAATCACACTCAACAAAATCGGCATGCACACGATAATTTATAAAATGATGAATCTTGAGAGATGAACTGTAAATCACCTACCTCATACTCATATGAAAATCCTCATCCAGTATCTGCCTCTAGTTTAGACTAGATTATAATTAATTTGAATAATATATGAATACAAAGAAAATAGGTCATATGATCCAACATTTAAATATCATAATTGATATAAGGAATAATGAAAAATGGCTAAAAACAATTAAGATCTCACTAGTGCACATTGAATGAGACTGACATTGGAAAAATCAGATATCACATAGAGATGATATCAATAAGCATGAATTTTTTTATTAAAGAGGGATAAAATAAGGAAATGGGAGAGCTCCTAAAGATGGAAATAAGAAAATAGGAAAAGTGGGTGCGTTTAAAAATTTCATTAAGGGATGCTTTGTAATTTCATCCAAAAAACTGGGTCACACGGTTTGGCCACACTGTTAGCCAAACCATGTTCCGACCCTATACTATATACTGCAAGGAGGGGTACTTCGCACTGTAAGGAGGAACAGTTATGGAAACCATGCACCAACCATGAACAAATCCTCTTTAACAATGTTTTTAGTTTTTTAATGGGTGTTTGGCCCCTGGTGCACAGTTATGGAAAATCGTGAATGCTACTTCACCCCAATATCCAACATATATGGTTAGGGGAGACCCTGCGATATGGGTCACATAGTTTATACTAACCATTTGGCCTAGTGATTTTTTCCAATGATTGGTATTCTGATCTCCAAATAATCCTCGAACACCCTTATAAAATCTATAACCTCATTAGGAAACCATATTAGGTTCTTAAAAAAGAAATATACCAAATTTTAAATGATCTATACATGAGTGAAAAATAGGGTTTTTACATGTTTCTTGCTCAATAATCTATTATTTCTATTACAATCACATGAATGGGTCACTTCAAATGGATATCATGTACCCACATCATTATTGACTTGGTCCAACAACCCCAGATCGATCCTTTAACCTCGCTAGAAATTTATTTTCAGCCATTATTATCAATAATAATTCTCTACCAAATATACTCACAATAGCATTAGAATATTCATTTCATTATGCCACCCCTTTGAAATCACTACTCCTTATTATACTTATAAATATAAAGTAATAATTGGGCTTTCTAAAAAAATAACAATAATAAAAATTCAAAATAATATGAGAGGGTTTATTGATGTTTCATGATTAGTGGGATGATTGATCACCCAATAAAGGTTCACATACTTGTTTATAAAATGAATTGGAATACGGTAAGAGGATAAATTCAGTAATTTATTGATTCATTCCTAATGGAATCAATGAATATCTAATGAAATGTATAAAACTCTTAAATGATAAAAGGTTATATTAATGAACAAAAAATTCAACCTTTTTAATTGGTAATGCAATAAAAATAATTATCAACTTATTTTCCATTTAATATAAAAAACAATAAGGAAATAAATATTTAGATTATCATAAATTAAAAAACCATGCTAAAAATAAAAGTAAAGTATTTAATTTAAAATAAAATATCCAAATTTATTTTATAAAATCATCATCACATTCATTTATCAATTAATTATATGGGAAGATTCATTATCCAATAAGTGTACCACATGTTATTGTTATCATGAAGAATAGATGTGAAGAATATCATAAAGAACAGGGTTATATTTAACAAGTATTTCCTGCCTCGAAGGAATAACATAGTATCTTTGTAATTCAATCATCACATAGAAATATACAATGTTTCTTTGAGAATTTATCTCTATCATTAATAATGATCATCACCGTGTAATTTTTCACTTCTTATGAGATACCTATATGAAACAACAACATGAACTAAAATTATGCTATAACTGGATATTTATATAATTAATATGTAAACCAATTTAAATTAATAAGTATATGAAAACACTTTATATAGGCCCTGAAATCTAACTACATTAGTTATTTCTTATTTTTGAAAAACACATCATCTATACACAACCCAGATATTGTAATTTCAAATCAAGATTCCATTTAAGAGATATTAGTAACCATTCCAAAAGAATAGATATTTATTTATTTAATAAATATTAATTATTCCTAAAAATTTAATGAACTCGAAAATTAATTAGAATTCATACCAAGGGTTAACACTACATTTTGAGATCAAAATAACTATAAAAATATTTTTTGAGCTTATTTTCCATGAAAAAAAATTATTATTTCACCCTTTTCTAGAACCTAAAACTTCTTAACTCAAAAATGATCTAAGTTAAGTCCATAAGATATTTAGGGTACTACATCCTCATCACTTTTTAACCTTTTAATCCTTCAAGAAAGGAATAACTCGGTTTTATAATCATGAAATCTCATCAAACCACCACATACAGAAAAAAAATCATCATCCTATGTAACACATTCTCAACCAAATTTACAAATACTAAGTGAACCCATGATACAATTATACAAGAAAATAATCTCTATCCAACCCATTTCACCATGATAACATTCACTTGAAAGCATTCCATCCTTTATTTTAGATCTATATGGAATAGAGAGAAACCATGAACAATTAACATTAACCAGTCATAGGTTATTATTATGGGTATCACCTTTGGGGCATTACACTTCTTATATTTCAAGAGAAACCTATATATAGCCCCACAAAAACTATTAAAACATATTATACCCCACCACATGGTGATTAACTCCAATAATAAACATCAGCCTCTCAATATCTCTTGGATTTAGGATCTTTAAATATTTCTTCAACATGTAGTAATCCCCTGATAAAGAAAACATATTAGTACGGTGAAATCCACGATTAAATGAAACATCAAAAAACATCACATTCAACCTCAAAACTAACTTTGTTATGATATATCCTATTTGAAAAAATTTAATAAAACACATAATAAAATATTATGCCAATGTATTAAAACTATTAATAATCCATCTTATATTCAATACTGATCTATCTCACTATTATATGAACCATATGGTCTTAACTTTGTTTGATGATCCTTGTCTACTGAATCCAGACCCTAGGATAACGCCATCCAACTTGATCTACTAAATCCATATACCCTATAGAAATTCCATTCACCCCAAATCTAGAGTTCATATATATGAATATCATTTCTCAATTAGGCCAACACTAATAAGGTTTCATACCCCTATAGGTGACCTTCATTCGAAACCTACTCACAAAAATGGAAAGGTTGGGTATTATAGGAATAGAATTATCCACCCTAAGGGTATGATGACATACTCCAAACCTTAGTAGGATCTAAAAATTGAATTACAATGTATTAAACCCACAAAATTATAATAATTTTACTACAAACCTATGCCTCCCTCACTAGCTAGGAAGTGAGGGATGCTGTAATAAATGAAAGATGTCTTGTTAACCATATCATGGACAGATAGTCATAAACCTCCCCTATTTATTGAGAATGAAACACTCTATATGGAATAAACCACTATTCTACTACTTCATTACTATAACCACATAATCCATTATGAATCCAAAATTTAGGGAATCTATCCACTACACACCCAAATAGGGATAGGATCCTCAAATCCAAAACCCATACCTAGAGAAAATACCACACTTCTTTTGTTATTAAATCAACCAAATACAAACCCAAAAAATATGGCTCGCTATCCCTCGGAATAAGATCATTAGAGGGTGTCCATAATAAATATTACTTCAAATGGTTCACCAATATCATAACATATAAGGGATGTTATCAAACCCAAAAACAACACCATCCTTTCTGAATGTCTGTAAAAATGCTCAAATGAAACCCCCAAAACAACCTCCACATGATACTCAAGTTATTACACTATTATTGGTAAAACCTTTCTCAAATAGGTTTCCCAATCCCACCATTTGGTCCTTGAGATCAAAAGGTTATTGGATAAATAAAAAAATATAATAGTATAGGCTATAAATAAAAAATATTTCATGAAAAATCCCTTGATGAGGGGAACATATGGACTTCCACTAAAGTAAGTTTCTTGTTTTTTCACCATTTTGAGTACATCTACCTGAAATCTTCCTTATCATACTAAGATACTAGCTAACTTATTGTATTTAGATAAAATCCTATAAGCTTCAACCCACGTATCCCACATATGGTTCTGATTCATGTCCATGGGGAATCCTTAAAACATTTTCTCAAATATGTGACACTTAATAGGAACATTGAATTATCCAACCATTCCAAGTTTAAAATCATGGGGTCTCATACCTACATGTTATAATTCCTCACCAATATTTCTCCTAATTGGATCTTTCTACAATACATAACCTGTCACGACCTGAACCAACGGGGCTCAAGCTGCGACTCCCCAAGCCCGCCTCCAATAGGCCAGGGGCTGGCATCTAGCACCGAGTAGGCTATCACACACAAGGGAGGCATTAGCCTAAGGTACCTATACACATGCACCCACATACACCTCTATGAAACATTGCATATATATATAGAACTGAAAAGAAATTTCAAGCATAAATCTATCCCAAACCAGAGTGCAACAGCAGTACAAAAAGGGAAAAACAGGTCCCACCAAAAGAAAACCAAAAAGCATCCAACCTCCTCATAAGGAGGGAAACGCTTCCCAAAAGCACCATCAGAAAGCTCCTCGACACAGCTCTAGTAAGACTCCACGGTCAGTCCCACTCACTCAGATCTGCCTGCTCCGGGTCCTCTTGGGACTTCGTCGAAAGGCCTGTGGTCTGCACAAGACACAAACATGTGCGGGAAAAGCCCGTGCAGGGGTAAGTATAACAATACTTAGTAGGCACCCCAAAAACCCAAAAAAAAAGAGAAACTGAAAGGCAACAATCCACTCATCCCAGCCAGAGGGAACCCAGATGAGAGAGAAACTTTATCTCATGACCATCATTAGCTAAACACAACTAGTCAACTCAGATCAGGTACATGCCCATATATATACCTTGAACATCCAGATATACTCAGCCCACACACCAGGCCATATGAGGTACCGACCCCATCACCTGCAATGTTTCATAACCAGGGGAGCACACTCTATGATCACCGTCATCCCAGATGACACTTGTCCAAGAGATACACTCCATCAGGTCCCATACAAACATCTCGGATGCTCACCCAAGAGATCATGCACCTCTAATATCATCACTGAGGAAACCTCACTGAAAAAACATAAACACCAAACTCCTTACATAGGGGATCGCTCATAGGGTCCGATAAGGGATTCAATAACCCACATTAGTATATGAAGATCTCACGTATAGGGGATCACTCCCAGGGTCCGCTGGGGGATACCACAACCTGATCTGGCATTCGTAGATCTCACAGATAGGGGATCACTCCTAGGATACGCTGTGGGATACCACAACCTGATCTGGATTTCGTACAGAAACATGTCACTCAGATAGAAGATCGTCACCCATTTCATGATGGTCACGATGATACTGACACCCTATCTGGTACATCTCATGCTGTAGGGGATCAAACTGACAATGTTGCAACCCTACAGAAACCACAAGCTAAGTAGGGGATCGTATAACCAATGATATTGCAACCCTACTATAATCCTCATGCAGAGAAGGGGTTCGTATACCCAATAATTCCACAACCCTACTGAGCATGGATCACAGCATAGGGGATCATATTTTCGATGATTCCATAAACCCTACGGGGTTATCCTGTTAGATAGGGGATCTCCGCCCGTGGATAAGAGGTCACAACGATACCAAGAAACTGATCTAGGGAAACGATGCTAGAGGATCTCGCTCCGGTCTTACTGGAAGGATTCCATAAATCTAACAGATTAAACATCCAATTGATAGGATCACAAGACTATACTAAGGTTGTGATGTCACGTGAACCCCTTTAGGAACGAACCAAGTAAGTACCCTCAACCACAGCTGGTCCAAATGTCACTAACCTGAGAAACCCACCACAACACCACCTCGCACACATCCAAGGCTGATACTGAGGCCATCATCGCAATCCACATAGAAAAACATGCAGGATAGGCTATTTACTTGCCTGAAATGGAAAACCGGTGAAAAAGGCACTATTCACCATAGCTAGCCCTTGCGGGGCGCACACAATGATCCTGAAACTCATCAAGAATATCATACCACTGTGATCCCATCAGAAAAACACATGGGATCGACTACTCGTTCATCCAAAAAGGACCCCCAGTGAAAAAGGTACTATTCACCATGCCAGCTCGGGTGGGGTCCAGGCCTCGATCCAAGAACACATCGAACGGATCACACCATTGCAATCCTCTCGGAAAAACACACAGGGTTGACTATTCGTCCGCTAGAATCAAACTCTTGGTGAGAAAGTTATGTTGCCCCCTATACGCCCAAACCCAGCCTCATGGGGCCCACACCTTGTTGTCAGTCCCAACACCCGAAAACTATCTCAAAAAGTTAGTTGTACCATCAAGGTGTCAATGCCACTGACGACACGCCACTCGGACACTCCATGCAGGAGTTATGGTGGGTCGAAGCTGAATAATAATAAATTATTATTATTATTTCAACGTTTCGTAGCCCCGAGCCATGAACACGACTCATAAAATTCCCAATGTAAACCCAAATGGTCCATCTCGATTCAAGTAACGCGTCGCCACAAACAGCTCGTGATTTGGACTCTTGATATGCATTTTACAGGGGTTTAAAGAGCTCCCAGAATATTCTGTCTGGACCACCGCTGGATCGCCGGAAAACTGAACGAACCACCGCGCCGACCTTGCCGGACCGCCGTGCCACCAGCCGGATTCCGCCGCACCGCCGCCGAGCTACTGCCGCCCTCGCTGGATTCTACCTTGGCCACTGCTGGAATCCAGGTTTTCCACCGAAAAACTTCCAAGAACCCCCGAGAGCAACCCGGTTCTCAAAAATTAGATCCGAATAATATTTCGGAAACCTTGGGACCAGAACTAAAAAAATATTATGATGATTTGAATAAAAACAACACATAAATGGGGTCCAAGATTTTAAAACTCAAACTGTCTACCTGTTGGCGGATCACCGAAGCTTTGGGTGCAGAATGACGCTCGCGACGCATTGGAGCTCAATCTACTGACGATCGACACTAAAAACGGACGTCCGAGGCTCGATCGTCGAAGAAATGGAGTAGGAGGGGAGGGGTTGCGTCACCTGTATACAAGAGGAAATGGAGGGAGTAGATGATTGATTTTCCCTTTTTTTTAATTAAATAACTCATTTCATCTCCCTGACAACCCGCCTCTGACCCGGCGCCTGACGCCGAATAAAACTATGTTGCGCCTAGGGTAAACACGACGTTTTGAACGCAACGGCACACTCAGAATTGCGATCTGAGACTCCTTTCCAATTTTATTCAAACAGATCCTTGTAAATAAACTTTTCCATTTATTTAAGAAAATACCTCTGGTGGATTTTCTCTGCAACAGGCCCGCGCCCGCAAAGTTTACACCCCTCATAGGGTAAACGGCACGCTCCGGACGCAACTGTTCCCTTATATTCCCATTCCGAGCTACCGTTTATGAGATACCAAACTGCCACCACATACATAGTATAAAAATTAATAATATTTTTATTAAATTAATTCCGGGCACACCAGGCCTCAGAATCGCACGACGTCTTCGCACCTAGCTCTGTAATTATTCATAGAAATATTCCAAAGTCTGACAGGGCCAAAACCTGAGTTGCTAAATCCTCCCAGCCTTAGAACTTTTTGTCCTTGAAAATCTAAAATCACAAGGAAGGCGAATGGAATCTCAACTGGGTCTCCCATGCCAGTGAGTTCTCCAACAAACACCCATGCCCGAACACATAAGTCAGAATGAGTCATTCACTACACCTCAACACTATCCGCTTTGGGTGGCACTGACTCACCCGCACAGTTTTGATCACGTCACAAAAACATGTCTCAGTGGGGTAAGGATCTATCTTCCTCACGCATTCGAATCACGTCAAAAAACACCGACACAGGGTCTTACAAACTCCCTAAAAAAACGCGAACAAACAACGAAATGAGAAGAGTACTGCCAAATAGTGTTTAACAAGCTACTACATAAAGTAGAAAGGAAACAAGGCGTACCTCTATCTATCCGTAGAGTCTCAGGGTCAACAGCCGCTAAGGCTTGAAGCTGTCCTCGCCCTTGGCCACCAACTCCCTGAGCTCTACATGGGCCACCATGGGGTGGGTGTGGTGGCATCTGATACCGCCTACCACCTCTTGCTGCTGCACCAACTCCATCTCCACATATGTCGCCCAACAAATCTCCTTGATCGAGATGATACCTCTGCCAAGGCGGTCTGTAGACCGGCACCCTATCATCAGAACAATGGGTCGAAAAATCTCTAGCAAGATTTCCCCGACTGTCGCAAGCGTAACACTGCCTCTCCTGCGGCTGACCAAAATTGGCATGTGAGCCCTGCGAGCCCAGAGCCTCAGATCCTCCATCCTGGGGTTGCCTCCTGAAACATCGGCCACGTCTAGACCCTTTCACCTGCTATCATCTACCATTTTCCAATCTGACTGACGAAGTATCAACTCTTGCATGTCCAACACTAATAGGGGGGATCTGCTCAGCCAGAAATCTCTCCACCACCAACGCTCACTCCAGCACTCCAGTATAGGTGGGCAGGCACAAGGAAACCACGCCTGCCTGAATGTCTCTATGCAATCCTTTCTCAAAGGTATGATCCCTAAACAATGGGTCCTGAACCATATCCAGGGAGTAGCGCGACAGATCTATAAACCTCACTGAGTACTCCGACACAGTCATTCCCTCCTGTCGAAGCTGCAGAAGCTCCTGGATTCGCACTGACCTCAGCATCACTGGATAGGACTCTTCCCTAAAGAGCTTCTCAAACTCTTCCCACGTGAGCATCTCCTTGTCATGGGACTGCATCACTAGGCTCCACCATCACCCATCCAAACCATGTCGAAGGCTCGCCGCTAGGAACACCATCTGATCTGGGGGTTTCCTCACCAGGCGTAAAACTCGGGTGACCACTTCGATCCAGTCATCAGCTACCTGAGGGTATGGATCACCCTAAAACCGCAGAGGTCACTGCCTCTGGAACTTGTACAGCACACTCAACCAGCGTGCAACCTCATCCTACACTACTGGCACAACCATTTGCTCGACAGGTGGTGGCTCAACTAGAGGACCACCTGGAGGTCCAGCCTCAAAACATGTTCCCTGGTCTACAGCCTCCACACGGGGCAGATCGTCACCACAATCCCACTGTGTAAACCTCGCTAGCTATCGTCATGGAGGCATCCTGAAATACAATCAAGACACTCCATAGTTAAAGAGTATATCTGGATAGCTGACTCAAGAAGAACAAGGGAAACCCAAAAACCCAGTTCTATATGATGCATGTACCGTTATATCCCTGCGAAAAGTGTCCAAACGTCCTGAGTCGAGAAGCAAGGTATCAGAGTCCCGGTGTATGGATACGTCGGCCGTCGAACCAACACTGGAGTCCCTGGCCTGAAAGACGAACTTGAAACACCCAAACACTGCCGCTATGCAACCCAAACCAAACTCACAGCTAGACCAGCTATGCTCTGAGATTCCAAAGGTGGAACCTCCTCTAATACAACTATGTCATGAGCCGACCCAACTGGGCTCGAGCAATGACTCCCCAAGCCCGCCTCCAATAGGCCAGGGGATGGCGTCTAGCACCGAGTTGGCTATCACACACAAGGGAGGAATTAGCCTAAGGTACCTGTACACATGCACCCACATACACCTCTATGAAATAGTGCAGAGATATATAGAACTGAAAAGAAAATTCATGCATACATCGATCCCAAACCAGAGTGCAACAACAATACAAAAAGGGAAAAATAGGGCCCATCAGAAGAAAACCACAAAGTGTACAACCTGCTCAGAAGGAGGGAAATGCTGCCCAAAATAACCACCGGAAATCTCCTCCACACTGCTCCGGTAAGACTCCATGGTTAGTCCCGCTCACTCAACTCCGCCTACTCTGGGTCCTCCTCGGACTCCATCGAAAGGCATGTGGTCTGCACAAGACACAAACATGTGAAGGCAAAGCCCGTTCCGGTGTGAGTATAATAATACTCAGTAAGAACCCCAAAACCCCAAAACAAAATAGAGCATCTGAAAGGAAACAGTCCGCTCATCCCAGCCAGAGGGAACCTAGACGAGAGAGAAACTCCATCTCGCGACCAACCTCGACTAAACACAACTAGTCAGCTCAAATTATAATCATGCCCATACATACACCTTGAACATCCAGATATACTCAGCTCATGCACTAAGCCACATGAGGTACCAACCCCATCACCAGAAATGGTTCACAACCAGGGGAGCACACTCCATGATCATTGTCATCCCAGATGACACTCATCCGAGAGATACAATCCATCCGGTCCCACACAAACATCTCAAATGCTCACCCGAGAGATCATACTCCTCGAATATCGTCCCTGAGGAAACCTCACTGAAACAACAAAAACACCAAACTCCTCGGATATGGGATCGCTCCTAGGGTCCACTTGGGGATACCAGAACCCAAACTGGTATACGAAGATCCCACAGATAGGGGATCACTCCTAGGTTCTGCTGGGGGATACCACAACCCGATTTGGAATTCGTAGATCTCACAGATAGGGGATCACTCCCAGGTTCCGCTGGGGGATACCACAACCTGATCTGACATTCGTACAAAAACACGTCACTCAGATAGAGGATCTTCACCTGTGTCACGATGGTCACAATGATACAAAAACCCTATCTGGTACATCGCGCGCTGTAGGGGATCGAACTGATGATGCTGCAACCCTACAGAAACCACGCACTACGTAGGGGATCATATAACCAACGATACTGAAAACCTACTATAATCGTCATGCTGAGTAGGGGACCGTATACCCGATGATGCCACAACCCTACTGAGAAATGCCCAATGCGTAGTGGATCATATTCCCGATTATGCCACAAACCATATGGGGTTAACCAGCTAGATAGGGGATCACCGCCCATGGATAAGCAGTTATAGCAATACCAACAACCCGATCTTGGGAAACGATGCTAGAGGATTCCACTCCGGGCCCCCCGGAGGGATGCCACAACTCTAACAGATTAAAAATCCCATTGAGAGGATCAAAAACCTATACTAAGGTTGTGATACAGTGTGAACCCCCATAGGAACGAACCAAGGGAGTACCCTTAACCACTGCTGGTCCAAACGTCGCTAACCTGAGCGACCCACCCCAATGCCACCCCACGCACCTCCAAGGCCAATAACGAGGCCACCATCAAAATCAATGCAGAAAAACACGCAGGATAGGATGTTTACTCGCCCGAAATGGAAAACCGGTGAACAAGACACCATTCACCATAGCTAGCCCATGCGGGGCCCACACAACGATCCCAAAACTCATCAAGAGGATCATACCACTGTGATCCAATCAGAAAAACACACAGGATCAACTACTCGTTCTTCTGAAATGGACCCCCGGTTAAAAAGGTATTATTCACCAAAGCCAGCTTGGGTGGGGCCCTTGCCTCTATCCCAGAACACATCGAACAGATCACACCATTGAGATCCTCTCGGATGAACACACAGGATCGACTATTCATCTGCCAGAATCGGACTCCTGGTGAGAAAGCTTAGTTTCTTCGTAAATGCCCAAACCCGGCCTCATGGGGCCCACACACTATTCTCGGTCCCAACACCTAGAAACTATATCGAAAAGTCCGTTGTACCATCAGGGTCTCAATGCCACTGACAACACATCACTTGGACAATTCGTGTAGGAGTTATAGTGGGTCGAAGCTGAATAACAATAAAATATTATTATTATTTCAATGATTCATTTCCCCGGGCCATGATCCCAACTCATAGAATTCACAAAGTAAACCCAAAAGGTTCGTCTTGATGCAAGGAACATGTCGCCGCAAACAGCTCGTGATTTGGACTCCCGATATGCATTTTACAGGGGTTTAAAGAGCTCCCGGAATATTCTGGCCGGACCACCGCTGGATCGCCGGAAAATAGACTGGACCGCCACACTAACCTTGCCGGACCGCCGCACCGCCTGCTGGATTCTACCGTGCTGTCACTGCCCTCACAGGATTCTGACATGGTTGCCACCAAAATCTGGGTTTTCCACCGGAAAACTTTCGGGAGCACCCCGGTGCTCCAAAATCAGATCCAAAACATGTTTCAGAATCCTCGGGACCTGAACTATACATCCCTTATGACAATTTGACTAATACCAACATATAAATGGGTTCCAAAATTTTAAAACTCAATCTTCCTACCTGTTGGTAGATCGGCAAAGCTTCGGGTGCCGAACGCCGCCCGCGACGCACTGGAGCTCGATCCGTTGATGATCGAAACCGAAAACGAACGCCAGGGGCTCGATCGACGAAGAAACGGAGGAGTAGGGGAGGAGTTGCATTTCCTTCGTATAATAGGAAATGGGGGGGATGATTGATTTTTCATTTTTTTAATTAAACACTTCATTTCATCTCCCCGCCAACCCACCTCGGACCTGGCACCCGACGCCGACTAAAACTATGTCGCGCCTCGGGTAAACACAACGTTCAGAACGCAATGGTACACACAAAATTGCGATCTGAGACTCCGTTCAGAAGTTATTTGAGCTAATGCTCATAAATAAACTTTTCTATTTATTTACAAAAACACTCCTGGTGGCTTTTCTCCACAGCAGGCCCGCGCCTGCAATGTTTACACCCCACCTAGAGTAAACGGCATGCTCCGGACGCAACTGTGCCCTCATATTCTCATTCTAAGCTACCGTTTAGGAGATACCACACCTCCTCCACGTGCATAGTATAAAAATACTTAATATTTTTTTAAAATTAATTCTGGGCACAACGACTGTAACATCCCAGGTAAATAAAGAATATGACTTTTTCATATTTATTAATTTTTGAATAAAATATTAATTTTACTTTAAAATGGTTTCTATATTTGATAGTATACCAAATACGCAACAACGGGTTTCTTTGAAATCTTACATTGCACACTAATAATATATTATTATTTTAAACGGTAGTTAACTCCTAGTCGTTGTATTGGCAGGAATGAACAAAACTAACTACAATACGATTATACATGTTTTTTAAATGCATTTTAATTTATCCAATAAAAATTAGAGTCTTGAAATGTGAATGAATCTAATTGTAAGCATAATTTACATTAAAAGGCCGATTTAACGACTTTTAATGGAGATCCCTTTTTAAATCTAGTTTTTTCACATTAATATATTCTATTTGACGAAATAAAATCCATTTTTATAATGGGGACATTAAAATTTACTTTGTTTAAATTTTTGGAATTTTTCCGATAAAGTTCATTTTTTAATGAATAGTGAAAAATATTGCATTTTAATTCAAAAGTGCCTTTTAATCTAACTTATTTATATGGTTAGATTATCTTTTTAGTTGGTTTTAAAGTTAAATTAAAATATATTTTTACTATTTATTCCAATTTTTGTCATTGGAATTAATTTCACTTTGAAATTGGACATAAACAAGTATCAATGTTTTGATAGTTATTGTTTCATAAAAACACGCTATTTGTGTTGATAACGGAAATTAATTTTAAAATTAATTAATTCCACTTATATTTTTTGAATTTTTCAAAATATAAATCCTTTTTGAATTTAGAATATCAAATATATCTTAGGCAGAATTATTGGTATTTTTCTGAAAAACTTCAATTTTTGATGAATAGTGAAACCACTTAGTGGTAGTTAAAAAACAGACATTTTCATTTAAATGAAATTTTAACACTTCTATGAATTTAATTTTGAAAATCCAACACACATGGTTGTTGTCAAGAAGTAAAATATTGTTCAATAAGATTAAAATAATTTTTGGTGAATAGTAACTTTTGACTTTTATTTACTGCGGTTAAAGGTAAATAAGGAAATTCAAGTTAAAAATAATATTATAGTAATTCAAAATTACCTTATCACTTGTCCAAACATTATTTGTTGAGTCATTTACGACCATGGATATCTTTGGGATGATTTTGGGAACCCATTTAGCCACTTTGGAGTGATAATGACAATTTAGATTAATTAACTTAAAGTAAAGGGAAAAATGACAAAAGAAAATATGTTTTTGTAAATTAATTTTTATATGGTGTTATATAAGTCATATTTTATATTAAAAATATTATTTATAAAGATAAAATGATTTCCTATATGATATTTTTTTTTATAATTTTTATACATCCAATAATTTATATTATTTATGACACAATAATGATGCAGTGTTTACCTCATTAATAAATCATTTAAATAATTAAGATTATAATGATTAAAATATAATCCAAAACCTGTCCAATTCCTATTTGATGATTTTATTTTGACCTTGAGTCATCTTATATTTGACTATAATGATTTGTGGACCATTAGAAACCGAATATCAATATATAATAAAATAATTTTTTCACACTTTCCTAAAGAGTCCCTCCTCTCCCATATAAAAGAAGACCACTTCTAACCAATTCCCCACACCTCTCAAGCATTTTTTTCTCGTCCAAAATCTTCCCAATTAAGCTCTCTACATCCCTCTACTCCTCCCATAAGACTTACCTTAGGCAGAAGGCACTTCAATAAGTCCTTTGGTTCAAACCAAAGGGAGTTACCCAAATTAAAGGTAATGGTTCCTCTTAATTTGTTTTTTTATTTTACTTCTCCAACCCCTAAACTATTTTATTACTTTATTTTTTAACAACTCCAGTATCATAAATATAATAAGATGTTTTTATTATAAGGATTATAACTACACTTACACACACCTTCATATAATGGATGAAAAACATAATGTTTCTATGGATGGAAAACTAACGCCTCACGAAATGAGGATTGTTCAAATATCTCCAACTGCCTCTCATGGTGGCCATTATGATAGAACTACATTTATATATGATATATATTATGTTTATTTTTTCTGTATGATTATTTATTTTCCATTTATAGCATGCCTTTATGGTTTCCATAGTGGGTAAATATGATAATCTCATTCGAGGAATCGCGGACTACCACCCCCTCAAAATGACGTGACTCGTTAATGACTTATGTGGGATGTATAAAGGATAGATTTAATGATATTATATATTATATTATACTAGAATTATAATATATCTATGTATCATTATGTTTTAATTCCATTAAAGTAATAAATAGAAATGAAAGTAGCGTTCATGCGTACGTATGGCTTACCGTCTCCATAACCGGTGCATTTCGTTTCTTACCTATAAATGTTATGTACTATTATAAATAAATGTATATACAAGATATATATTATTTATATGATATCTAAATCATGAATATCATTCTGGATATAATTAACCATTGACCACATGAACAACATGTAATTATAAGAAGTCCATTTTTTACTCAAGTACCAAATATCGACAAAACGAACATTATTAACTTAAATCATTAAATAAAGTTTATAAAATGGTAATAAGTGATATAAAAGGAATAATAAACTTGAAAAAGGTTATTAAGAAAGTATAAATTAACTTTAGTTTATTATTTAGGAGATTAAAGAACGATCAATCAAGTCGGACGCGAGGTAAGGGATTTCTTATCTCACATTTAATTCCGTGAGATTTCCTTTGTTCGCCACTTATTTATTACATGTGGTGTAATGTGTACTACCATTGATATATATATTTTATTATTATATTTATATTCATGGTATTATGTGATTCATTTTTTTGTCATTAACTTTTGGTTATACGACTCGATTTGATTACAATGAAGTATGAGTTTTTCATCTCACTTTTTATTCCTGTAAGATTCATGCTATATTTTACACTATTTCATTTTTTGTGGTGTATGTACTTCCCATGATTTTAATATTTGTGTAATATACTTTCATTTATGAGCATTTACATCTTAATTTTTTGATCCATCTTTATGTGGTGTATGTTTTGTACATTACCAAATCGGTAAGGGAACCTTTCACCCTCCTCTATTTAAAAGAATTATTTTTTATTATGTATTTTAATTTACACATTATTATGTTGGGATATGTTCTTTTATATCCCCATTCATGTAAAATTTATGTACAAGTGGTGGGATACCCTTTTTATCTTATCAACTCATTTTCGGAATTTTAAAGTGACACCATTAGGCTGTCAAATTTTTATAAGGGAACTTCTTAACCCAATTTCAATTCTTTGGGTTCAACTTGTACTTATTGAATATGTCATCCAATGAATATGTGTGAATGACCTATGATTTTCTTACAATTAATATCCACTTATATTGGGTGTTTTTATATTTTTCACACATAATTATGTGATTGACTTATCCATAATTTAAGGATACCATCTTTATAAGGGATTTCATATCAATTTACATTTCCAATGAGACTTCATTGTTTTTATGCACCAATTCACTCTTATATGGTGTATATAATGTACTTTGACATATTATATCACGAATAACTTTATTCTCATGATATTATAATGTTCCGATTAAATTTTATTCCTCAATTATTTGTATTCAAGTGTTTCTATTTTTGTTAAAAAAACTCTTTAACTAAAATATCATTTTAAATGTTTTAAATATTTATACTTCTAAATATTTCTCATTAATATACATGTTCTAAAAATGGGTTTTAGGATTTATTTATATGTACATAAATGTTTTCAAATGATCATTCATTTAAAATCCTCAATTTGGTATGAGACACTTTGATTCAAAAATCTCTTTTTAAAAGGTTTTGAAAATGATTTGATAAAACATTGTTCAGTTAAATATCTTGATTTGATATATTGGATTGTGGAAATGTTATATTTCCTTTATACATGTGTTATATGTTATGATTATGTTTTGATTAATGGTCATTGTTTACGTATATGTGTGGTTCCGTGATAAACCTAGGGTGGGTGAGCCCGAGATAGCTCTCTAATGCATTGGGTAACGTGACGAAGGTAAACATGATGTTTCTCCTAAGAGATTTAGGGAATATATTTTGATGGGTATTCCAAGTGTAACTCTTTGTGTAGATGTAATATCTAAAATGTACGTTTGATATGGATTCCATAAGTAACCTTTATGATTTATGATTTGTGTGTGTTATTCATAAATCTTATGATTTCATAAGGTATGATATGATTGAAAAATATAGTTTCATTGATTTGTATTTATTGATGGGATAATATTTTTCTTTCTTATTTTATAACCCTTATTGAGCTTTTTATGCTCATCCCACGTTTTTGAAATGTTTTCAATAGGAATTATTGATGAATAGGGTCAATGATGGGATCAAGGAAAATTCATGCTATCTAAAATATGGAACTAGACATGTTTCTTTTTAAGAGTTTTTATTTTATGAAAAAATGGATACTAAGTAGTAGTGTCTACTTGTAATATTCAAGTTGTTATGTAATAGTTATGGCCTAATTATCTAAAAATCTAAACCTTAAAAGATCCTCAATGTGAATTATTCATTTAATTCAACATTATGTAATGTTTTAAGGTTGGGTCCTTGTAGTTGGTATCAGAGGGCGGTTTAGATAACTTAAGAGGTTAGGGAATTCATTAAGCATAAGTGACATTACCATAATTGTTAGGATTTCAAAAAGATTTATAGTTTTTTAGATAAAGTGAATGAGTTTAAGATAACCTGAATAAGTATATCTTAGTGTTTACCCTCCTCATAAGATATTATATGATGATTTTACTGATATACTCACACTGACCTTTTTGGTTTTAGTAAATGGCTGGATCTAGTAGGCACCAAAGTAACAATGGACGTGAAGAAAACTATGACAGTTTTCTGAACAAGCAACTGAATGATATAGGAGCTACAATGAGAACACTTGTGGATATTCTCAACCAACTATCTGGAGTCATGATTGAACACCTGAACCTTTGTGATCTTTATAAGGCATCATATTTGTGAGAAACAAATCCCTATGAATGTTCGGGTAATAATCATAAAGGTAAGTGTGTTCAAAAACCTATGTGTCAAAGATGTGGAAAGAAACAGTTAGGAAATGTTTCAAAGGGAAAAAAAGATGGTATAGATGTGGAAATGAAGGTCATAAAGCAAGAACCTACCATGCAAAAAGGAAGCATCATGTTGACTCTAGGAAAGGGAAGGAAGTTATTTCCGAGGGATCAATTAAATGATTTAAATGTGGTGTGCATGTTCATTATGAAAACACATGTCCTACGAAGAAGTTTTGGGAATGGGATCACCAGGATCATACAAATATTCGTTTACCAATACCTAATGCCATTCTGATTGAGGATGAAGAAACTAACAATGACCAATGAAAGGTATGGATTATTTCTTAACATATGTTTTCCTATTATTGAAATCTTAGGATATGATTTGTGATTTTGTTTGAAGGAAAGAAGTATTTCATAATAAGTTGGAAAGGAATGGTTAATGGATCATGAATAATGTTTAATGAGTAAGAAGTCAACATATAAGGGATTCAAGAGTTATGGTAGAATTTAGGATGGTGAAATGCTTAAATGTATTAAGGCTCTTTTGATAATGGGATTACATTAGAAGACTTTTTAAAGAATGTGTAACCCTGATGTTTGATATATGAAAATTTTATTCAAGGAATAATTATCTTCTCTTTTGTGTATATAGTTATAATGAACCATTTGGGTTTATATGATCCTTGAATTTGAGGAAATTACCAGTTAATACATTTTGGGATACAAAATGAAAGTTATTAGATAACCTTTGTTGTTAAAATACGTTATAGTTATTTTTGATGAATTTATCTATTTTTGGGAATGTTATAAATTTATGTAGCTTTTGAAAAGGGACAACATGCAAACCATGTGTCAACCCGTCATGTCGAACAATGTTGTGGGAATCGAACCCACAACCAAAGTGCGACTGGTATTTATCTCCTACCACTGGACAACATGAAGTACCTGGTTATTATGACTAATTCATTTTAGTTATATGATATTATGAATCAGGAATAAGTTGATTTTGGGTTATCTATGGATATGATTAACCTATCATTGGGGATATGTGATTAGGTTAATTACTTTTCAGTATGAGACGTTAAAAGTAACTGATGTTATTTGGAGATAAATATTAGGATTTACCTTGGAAGACTATGTGATTAAATACTTCATAGATTTGGGTTTAAATCTTAGTTTGGATTAATTTGAAGAATTTTATGGATATGTGTTTATTTAATTGTCTATCTTGAACCTTGGGTCCTTTTTGTTGAATTTTGAAGATTAAGAGTAGTATTTCCTTTTATAAAGGAATATCCTTTTAGTGATTATTTGATCTTGTACTAAAAATTTTGGTTTTAGTTGATGTCTAAATACAAGGTAAATATATAGTTCTCATTTTTTGGATTATGTGATTCTCTAGAAGATTATTCTTGTGCTTTTGATGTGACTAAGTCTTTTTGAATTCTCATCATTTATAGAAATTATTAGTTTTGGTAGAAACTTATTAAATGATGAAACTCTACTTAAAAGTAAGTGTATTTCCTTATGTTTTTATTCTATGTTGAAGATGAACTCCTCAAAATTATGAAAAGGAACTTAAAAAAAAAACTTTGTTGGTTTAAGTTTCCTACTAGGTAATCAAATATCGTTTACACACATCATAAGTTTGTGATTTTCTTATGGTTAACTTTCTTCTAATAATGTTTCCTATCACTCTCCATCAGAACTTGAACTTTTTTTCTCCTCCATATCCATGTTTTCATGGAATCATAGTATGTGTTAACTCGGATGACCATCATACTTATCTTTCTTTCTTTTAAAGTGATAGTTGTACTGACTCTTTTTTCCAATATGAGACTTTCAATAATGTTTCCGAGCCTAAATTTTAAAATTGTGAGGATGAATTTCCCAAAAGGGGGGAAGGATATAACATCCAAGTTAAATAAAGAATATGAAATTTTCATATTTATTAATTTCTGAATTGAATATTAATTTTACTTTAAAAAGGTTGCTACGTTCGATAGCGTACCCGATACGCAACAACAGGTTTCTTTAAAATCATACGTTGCACACTAATAAGATATTATTATTTTAAATGGTAGTTAACTCCTAGTAATTGTATTAGCTGGAATGAAAAAAACTAACTACAATATTATTATACATGTTAGTTAAATTTATTTACATTTATCCAATAAATATTAGAGGCTTAAAATGTGAATGAATGTAATTTTAAGCATAATTTACCTTAAAAGGCCGATTTGTAGCCTTTTAATGGAGAACCCTTTTTAAATCTAGTTTTGGTCACTATAATACATTCTGTTTGACCAAATAAAATCCTACTTTATAATGGGGACATCAAAATTTACTTTGTGCAAATATTTGGAATTTTTCCCATAAAGTTCATTTTTTTAATGAATAGTGAAAAATATTGTATTTTAATTCAAAAGTGCATTTTAATATAAATTATTTAAATGGTTATATTATCTTTTTAAATGGTTTTAAAGTGAAATTAAAATATATTTTTACCATTCAATCCAATTTTTGTCATAGGAATTAATTTCACATTGAAATTGGACATAAACAAGTATTAATCTTTTGATAGTAATTGTTTCTTAAAAACATGCTATTTGTTTTGATAACAGGAATTAATTATAAAATTAATTAATGTCACTTCTATGTTTTGAATTTGGAATATTAGACATCATTTTTGAATTCAGAATATCAAATATATCTTAGGATTAATTTTTGGTATTTTTCTGAAAAACTTCAATTTTTTGATGAATAGTGAAACCACTTAGAGGTAGTTAAAAAACTGACTTTTTCATTTAAATGAAATTTTACCACTTCTGTGAATTGAATTTTGAAAATCCGACGTACATGGTTGTTATAAAGAAGTAAATTTGGTTCAATAAGGTGAAAATAATTTTTGGTGAATAGTAACTTTTGACTTTTATTTACCGCGGTTAAAGGTAAATAAGGTAATTCAAGTTAAAAAGCATATTATAATAATTAAAAATTACCTTAACACTTTTCCAAACCTTATTGTTTGAGTCATTTACGACCGTGGGTATATTTGGGTCGATTTTGGAACCACATTGAGCCACTTGGGAGTTATAATGACAATTTAGATTAATTAACTTAAAGGCAAAATTGACCAAAGAAAATATCTTTTAGTAAATTAATTTTTATATGGTTTTATATAAGTCATATTTTCGACTATAAATATTCTTTATAAATCTAAAAATATTTCTTACATGATAGTATTTTTTTAATTTTTAGACATCAAATAATTTAAATTATTTATGACACAATAATGATGCAGTGTTTACCTCAATAATAAATCATTTAAATAAATAAGATAATAATGATTAAAATACTATCCAAAACCTGTCGAATTCCTATTGGATGATTTTATTTCGACCTTTAGTCATCTTATATTTGACCATAATTATTTTTGGACCATTAGAAACCGAATATCAATATATAATAAAATAATGTTTTCACACTTTCCTAAAGAGCCCCTCCTCTCCCTTATAAAAGGAGACCACTTCTATCCAATTCCAAACACCTCTCAAGCCTTTTGGATAATCCAAACTCTACCCTATTAAGCTCTATATATCTCTCTCCTACTCCTATAAGCCTTAACTTATGCAGAAGGAACTTCAATAAGTCCTATGGTTCAAACCAAAGGGATTTACCCAAATTAAAGTTAACAGTTTCTCTTAATTTATTTTCTTTTATTTTACATCTCAAACCCCTATACTCTTTTATTACATTATTTTGTAACAACACCAGTATCCTATATATACTATTATGTTGTTATGAGAAGGATTCTAACTACACTTACACACACCTCCATCTAATGGATGAAGAACACAATGTTTTTGTGGATGAAAAACTAAACCCTCACGAAACGACGATTTTTCAAATATCTCCAACCACATCTCATGGTGGCCATTATGATGGAACATTATTTATATATGATATATATTATGTTTATGTTTTCTTTATGCTTCTTTATTTTCCATTTATAGCACGCCTTTATGGTTTCCATAGTGGGTAAATACGATAATCCCATTTGAGAAAGCGCAGACTACCGCCCCCTCAAAGTGATGTGACTCGTTAATGCCTTATGTGAGATGTATAAAGGATAGAGTTAATGATATTATATATGATATTATACTGGAATTCTAATATACCAATGTATAATTATGTTTTAATTCCATTAAAATAAGAAATATAAATGAAAGTAGCCTTCATGCGTACGTACGGCTTACCGTCTCCATGAACGGTGCATTTTGATTCTTACCTCTAAATGTTATGTACTATTATAAATGCATGTATATACTATATATATATGATATATATGATATCTAAATCATGAATATCATTCTGGATATAATGAAATATTTACCACATGAACAACGTGTAATTATAAGAAGTCCATTTTTGACTCAAGTACCAAATATCGACAAAACGAACATTATTAACTTAAATGATTACATAAAGTTTATAACATGGTAATAAGTGATATAAAAGTAATAATAAACTTGAAAATTTTCTTAAGAAATAATAAATTAACTTGAGTTTAATATTCAGGAGATTAAAGAATGATCGAGTCAAGTCGGACACGAGGTAAGGGATTTCTTATCTCACTTTTAATTCCGTGAGATTTCCACTGTTTGCCACTTATTTATTGCATGTGGTGTAATGTGTAATGAAATTGATATATATTATGATTATTATCATTAAATTCATGGAATTATGTGATTAATTTTGTGTTCATTAACTTTTGGTTATATGAATTGATTTGATTACTACTAAGTAAGAGTTTTTCATCTTACTTTTTATTCCTGTGAGATTCATGCTATATTTGCCACTATTTCCTTTTGTGTGGTGTATGTACGGCCCATGATTGTAATATTTGTGTAATATACTTTCATTTCTGAGTATTTACATCTTCATTTTATGATCCTTCTTCATTTGGCATATGTTTTGTACGTTACCAAATCGGTAAGGAAACCTTTCACCCTCCTCTATTTAAAAGACTTATTTTTATTATGTCTTTTAATTTACATATTATTATGTTGGTATATGTTCTTTTATATCCCAATTGATGTAAAATTTATTTCCAAGTGATGAGATACCCTTTTTATCTTATCAACTCATTTTCTGAATTTTAAAGTGACGTTGTTAGGCTGTCAAATTTTTACAAAGGAACTTCTTAACCCAATTTCTATTCTTTGGGTTCAACTTGTACTTATTGAATATGTCATCCAATGAATATGTGTGAATGACCTATGATTGTTTTTCAATTAATATCCACTTATATTTGGCAAATTTATTTTTGTCACACATGATTATGTGATTGATTTATCCTTAATTTAAGGATACCATCTTTATAAAGGATTTCATCTCAATTTACATTTTCATTGAGACTTAATTTTTGTTATACACCAATTCATTCTTATATGGTGTATATACTGTAATTTGACATGTTATATCATGAATCCTTTTATTATCATGATATTATAAAGTTATTATTAAATGTTATTCCTCAGTTATTTGTATTCAAGTGTCTCTCTTTTTGTTAAAAAAACTCTTTAACTAAAATATCTTTTTAAATGTTTTAAAGATTTATTATTCTAAATATTTCTCATTAATATCCATTTTTTAAAAATGGGTTTTAGGATTTATTTATATGGACATTAATTTTTTCAAATGATAATTCATTAAAAGCTTCAACGAGCTATGGGACACTTTGATTCAAAAATATCTTTTTAAAAGGTTTTGAAAATGATTTGATAAACATTGTTAATTTCAATATCTTGATTTGATATATTGGAATGTAAAAATTTTATCTATACTTTATACATGTGTTATATGTTATGATTGTGTTATGTTTATTGGGCATTGTTTACGTATATGGGTGGTTCTGTGATAATCCTATGGTGGGTGAGCCCGAGATAGCTCTCCAATGCATTGGGTAACGCGACGGAGGTAAATTTGATGTTTCTCCTAAGAGATTTAGGGAATATACTCTGATGGGTATTCCAAGTGTTACTCACTACGTAGCTATGATAGCTACAATATAAGTATGATATGGATTCCATAAGTAATCTTTATAATTTATGATTTATTTGTGTTATTCATAAATCTTATGATTTCGTAAGGTATGTTATGATTGAAAAATATAATTTCATTGATTTGTATTTATTGATGGGATAATGTTTTCCTTCCTTATTTTATAACCCTTATTGATTTTTTATGCTCATACCATGTTTTTGAAATGTTTTCCATAGGAATTAAAGATGAATAGGGTCAAGGATGGGATCAAGTAAAATTCATGATGTCTAAAATATAAAACGAGACATGTTTCTTTTTAAGAGTTTTTATTTTATGAAAAAAATGGATACTGAGTTGTAGTGTCTGCTTGTAATATTCTAGTTGTTATGTAATTGTTATGGCCTAATTTTCAAAAACTCCAAACCTGAAAATATCCTTAATGTGAGTTATTCATTTAATTCAACATTATGTAATGTTATAAGGTCGGGTCCTTATACCGGGCCTCAGAATCGCACACTGTTTTTGTGCCTAGCTATATAATTATTCATATGAATATTCCAAAGTCTGATAGGGCCAAAACCAGAGTCTCTACATAACCATTCATGAAATTTTATGTCTATACCATCTGTCTGGAAGGAACCACCGGAATGTGATGGTACTGGGAGTGACTTGAAACATTTTCAACCCATACTGACTTATATAGATCCATATTCACTATCATAATCCACCTCTTTTAAGGATACTATTACAATCATAGGAATATTTATGTTCAATAATTCTCTCATTCCTGAAGGACTTTTTGTGGAAGCCCTCTAGTTTCCTTTAAGAAGACGATAACATATTCCCAAACTAGGGCACACCACTACTAAAAAAACTCAACTTATCAATGCTAACATAAATTATTAGACATAAGTATGGGATAAAAAATCATAACATTAAATAGAATCTATCTCTAAAGGCCTCACTCTAACTCCTAAGAATAAATGAATCTATTTTAAATATTACCCAAGGATTTGTACATATATAAATATTTTCATAGACTTCATCGTGATCGTGAAATCATAAAGTGGGACTAGTTTCATAAAAACTAAAACAATCCTCAAAAGTGTAGGATTAAACAATTAAAACTATTTCTTGAACTCCAAGAATGGTAAAATATTACTATCATGACTTCTTGTAAACATCATCCAATAAATTTTTTCACCATTATGAGAATATATTGTGAGAACAACCATGTTTATGGATGATGTACAAGTCAAATGGAAAGTGTGAGTTAATGGCTCAAACCATCCCCATGTCACTACAGTAAAATAAATATATGGTTAGTCTCATCAATTGGTACTATTATCTACTCAATAGGATGGTATGCTCAATATACAAATTTGTGGGGACATATCTGTAATTTTTGATAATTAATAACACTAAAGTAAACACTTAAATCAATGAGAATTTTATCTACTAATTGAAGGTGAATTGATTGATCACCAAAAACAAGTGCAACATGCTTTTTTTTAAAATATGACCTATTTGTATGTGGGTAACATTCTCTTTTTGGAAAAAGGGACAAACAGTTACTAGATAAAATCTTGGTTATCTAAGAAATGTAGGACATTATTGATCATGACTAGCCACTATATGATGCATATACCAACTATCTTATACCTTAAAAATGATGTCTTAGAGCTCTAGGTTGACTATCAATATCAAAATCCTAGAAAAATAATATATTTATCTCCACACCTACAGTGGTATCTGTGTCATGATAACTAGACCCAATGTTATATTCCCAATTTTAAAGCATAATTATACCCTCTTTTGTTTCTAAATTGAGGGTGTTTTGCGTGGAAATTGAATTTTTCAATAAAAATAAACTTATAAATGAATTTATGGACATAAATAAGGATAAATTACTTATTATTATAATGAATTTTCTCCTCCTTGAAATACTTTGATATATTTTAAAGAAAATTTTAGTGTCATGCAAGGAATCATCATGAGATTTTGGGGCTTATAGAGCCCCAGGATCAATATAATGAAAAATAAAAAATAAATTATATCATATAAATGTAGTTTTTATAAAATAATTAAATATAACTTGAATGGTGTTTTCAATTTATTATATAAGACCACCATTTTTTAGAATGTATGTTTTATCCTTGGTAGCATATAGTAATAGTACGCCTCAGGGGTCTTGTTTGATTACACCCATGTCGAGTGTTTTTTTCCTTTTTTCTCTATTATTATTTTTTTGTTTTTGTTTTTATTTAATATTATTCCTTTTTTTATACAAAACACATTGAAAATCTATATTTTTCACAAGGATATGATGAAAAATTCTTATAAAATCATATGTTTTAACTTTTAAATTTTTTAACGCCTTAATTGCGTGAAATTAATACTTCACTATTAATATTTAGTTGAATCAAACAGTAAATTTGTGTTATTAATTTACTCAAAATTTTTACATGACTTTGGGGTACTAAAAAGTTTAACCACTCATTTTTCATTCATAGTTTATTTTCTTTGAGCCCATGTGACCCCAAGTCTCCTTTTAATGTGATTGGTGAAGCTTCATCTATCAAGTTTGATCCACCAACCTAGTTCCATGCATGGAAACAATATACCTTCTTCTTCCCTATGTGATGTGAATTAGAGAAAAATAATGGGTTAGTTTTATTTTAACCTTACTTGTTTAGATCCTTTTATTTTCCTTCTTCTCAAATTAAAAAAAAGTTATTGGATTTCAATTAATGTGATAAAACCTAAATTATTAAAGGATAATTCATAAACATATTATCATAGGATGTTTATGTGAATTATTGAAAGATAAGTAAAGAATAATAAAAATATAATTAAAAGTAATTATGATGGATAATTTAAATAAAAATTTTCAAAATCTAGTTATAGTGAAAATACTATGTATAATTATAAATAATTACCAAATTATAATTACATTGAATTATCAAAGGATAATTTATGAACATAATAAAAGAAAAATTATTACAAAATTATGAGAGGATAATTATAAATAATTATATAACAATAGTTAAATTTAATTATCAATGAATAATTTATAAAAAATTACCAAAAAATAATTATGGTGAAATCATAAAAGGATTATTTAGAAAAAAAATTATCAAAATATAAATATGTAAGATTATGAAAGGGTAATTATAAAGAGTTATCAAAGAATAATTAAAATGAATTTTCAAAGAATAATTTATAAAAAAAAAATCAAAAAATAAATATTTTCAAAATCTCCAGCGTTAAAAAAAGTAATTATCAAGTGATAAAGATACAAAATTATCAAAGGATAATTTCTAAATAATTATTAAACGATAATATTAAAAATTATCAAACAATAATACTTTAGAAATTATCCAAGAGAGTGACAAAAAATATTAGCATATATGATATTTTATTTGTTTTTAAAATAAAATTTCTAGTATTGGTACTAGGAATCGATGATGAACCTTGAATATTTTGTGTACACAACTATGATAATAAGACCTAGGATCACATTTTCTTAACTGTTGAGTTTTACCCTCCAAATTTCAAACCAAAAAGCATATATTATTTGTCTATTCACATCAATGACTTTTAGGAAGGATTTTCCTTACATTTTGAGGCCCTTTTATAAACAATTTAACATGGTTTAATTCATGATTTATCATGGTTGTTTTAACCATTGATTCAAATGAAATGTGGGTAATTGTGTTATCGTTCTATCCATATAAGATCTATGTTCCATGATAATTTTTATTGTAGCTTCTTTCCATGTTTGATTTGATTCATATGATGTCATGTTGCTACTATATTTCTCATGATGACATACTATGTATATCATGATTTACCTGGTTGTGTATTATACTTCATTTAGAGATTTTGTGCATTTTATATGAGATAGGTGACCATTTTAGGATGATTACATCATAGAGGGGGAGTGCACATGATGTGTGATGATGATGAAAGTGGAGTGTGATAGATTTTGGGGATGAATGTAACTTAATTACTTGAGGATTCTAAGGAAATGTGCTGATAATTGATGCCTTGTGGATTCCAAGAATCCCATTGACTCGATGCCTTATGGATTCTGAGTAGATTTTTAAGTTGATGCCTTGTGGATTCAGAGTGGCATGCCAAAAACCTTGAGGAAATTTGTGATCCTCCAAACATATTTTACTATCATTCCAACATGGATATGAAGGAGGTATGTTTGGGGGGTTGATGGTTTGGTTAGTGCACAACCACTTGGTTTTGGATTTTATGTCATTATGCATGTTATGAATATATTTTTATTATGGAATAAAACTATTGTAAAATATCACACATTGTTAAGGACACATTGGGGGTGTCCTACTGAGTCTTTTACCCACACACTACTTGGAAATTTTGGTGTGCTTATAGATTTCTTGAATAGAGATCCAGTGAAGGTCAAGGTCCATGTGGTGGAAAAATAAGAGGAGGGGCATGGAGATGAAAATATATAAGAAAGTACTCTCTTGGACCCATGGTTTATTTTATTTATTTTCTATATTTATCTACTTTATAAAGAATTCAACTTTGTGATACATTTTTAGTACTTTTGTGACATGTATCACATCCTTTCAGTTTTCTCATATAATCTGAATATTAATTATATTTTTTATATGATTTATTATTATTATTATTATTTTCATATTATATGATAATTAAGATATAGTCTCCCCACCTATGGACTTAGATACTCTCTACTAGTGGGCAACCTCTTGCATATGGGGAGGCACACATGAGGTCATGTGGCCCTTTGAATAAGACATGATTTTTTTGGTTTGGGGTGTTATAAATAGTATCAATGCACTTGGATCTACTAACTTGTTTCTTCTCTAGTCTTTATTTGGAATAGTGTAGAAAGGAGGTATGATTTTTGGGACTCATATAGGGGAACTATGATAGTTCCTAACTAGTACAATATATTGGTCATCCGAAATTCCATAAACTTGAGAAAATTATGTTTTACTATTATCGTTGATTAAATTCACCTTAGGTGAAGCACATGATGTTGATATGTGGTTTATGAGGTTTTTGGGTGCATTAATTTATAATGATTAGGAATATAGTTTCACATTTAATATATATACCAATTATTATGTTGTATATTTGTTCTTTAACTAAATTCATTGATTTGTTATATCTATTTGAGATAGCTTATCTTTTTATGATATATGTTTTTTGAAAATATATTATGATATATCTTTATTGAAATCAATTTGTATAACTAGTCATGTTGTTGTTTTATTATATATATATATATATAATGTGACTAATGTTTAGGGATAAAGATCAGGGTTAGTGCTAATAGGAGTATACATTGGGTCATGGGGAGACTCCTAGTAAAAATTTATGTAATCTCGTAGACTGGATAGGATGATTTTATATTCCAAATGTTATAGTTTTTTTTATAAATATAACCTTAGAGACATTTGATAGCACTTCCACCTATAGAAACCTGGGATACTCCTATGCCACCAACTATGGTGTAAGGGGATGAACCCCAAAATTCTCCTATATTGACACAAGTGATCAAGGTTGCATAGCTTGTTATATCTGGAAACATGAAAATAGTTCCCATATATGGTGGACCTACTCATAGTACCATGAAAAATCATTCTCTAGATTTTCTACTCCATCATCCTCCATAATTCCATGGTCCTGGTGGCCTATGGGATGCCAAGGATTTTCTAGACTTTAAAAGGAGAATATTCAAGCATGTCCAGACTCGTAAGGATAGGTGAGTGATCCCGACAACCTTCATATTATAGAGACTCTCCAATAGGTAGTTGACTAAAATGATTCATTCAATATGATGAGAGGGTCATACTTGGGCGACCTTCATAGAGATATTTTTTTAGAAATACTTTCCCAACATGAGGAATCTATACCATGACTTGAAAATCTTGTAATTATATATGGTTTCTTTTACTATCTATGCATATTATGATAGGTTTATAGAGTTACATAAATTTAAACATTTTGTAGCATGGAAATGGTGTATAAGGCTTGGAACTTTGATATAGTTCTATGAATAGAGCTTGGATGTCAGGTTGGGGGATTTAACCTGATGGCATACACATAAGTGCTTCGGAAGGCCTTGACCATTGAGAACAGAATAAATGAGAATAAGAAAGTAGGATTAATCACAACCCATAGTGGACCAGTTACAAAGATTCCTCCAACTATTATGGAAGATTCTTATAAATGTATTAATAGGAATTCTAGAGACATACAATAGAGAACCGACATATATGTGGAATAGTGCATTACGTCATCATCACCCTTTAAAGGAGTTTCATAGTTATTTAACTCTGTAATGGTTGGAAATTATTATAGGTTTTGTTTAGTACCTCAGAGTATGTTTCAATAGTGTAAAAATATAAGTAATCTTCACTGGGTAACTCCATGTCTTCGAGGCTGTTTTCCATAGAGGTCGGGGTGAGACACGATCTTTAACCTAGGGAATTTTTTGGATTCTCAATAGTAGAATCCAATTTTTCATTCACCTTTGGAATAGGGCTACGATGTTAAGGAATTACATGTGTATTATATGGATTATAATCTAGTAAATTGTAAAAATATTCCACATACCATTTTAGGTATAGTTTTGATCACCTCTACTCAATCTATGACATTATTCAATAATGGTGCTCACTATTCTTATATATCTGCACTAAGAGTTGTTGTATATTACCTATAGTTCCTATTATAATTTTATTTGTCCTACCTTTATAATTTTTTGGTCATGATAATGTAATATTTTTAGTGAAACCCATAGTATCCATTTTTCATTTCTAACTATGAACATTTGTGGGAATTCATGATTCTAGAGATGATGAATTTCGATGTGATTCTCGGTAATGACAAACTAAATAACTTCAGAGCTCACACTTATTACTATCATAGATGGGTTTTATTTACGTCACTAAATTTATGTAGATATGTGATTATTGGAGAGAGGTTACTAGGAGTAGGAATAATTGTACAACTCTTCACTCGACTCGAGTTGATCACAACACAGATTAAATGCTTGGATCTATCATAAGGACCAATGATATACCCATGACTCTTCCCCAAGTCATGGATCTCTATCAAGAAAAATTTCCAGATTAAATCATAGTAATTTCTATTTAGTGAATTTTACTTTCATATTGATCTCATGTTTTGTGTGTAGCCTATTTTGATACCCCCATATTGTACAGAACCAACTAAACTGAAGGAACACAAGGTCCAGCGTGATGACTTAGAGAGGAATGGATTTATCTGGCCATGTACTTAACTGTGGGGTGAACATGAGTTTTTCACTAAGGAGGAAGGTAGTCTTAAACTTTTTAATGATTACTGGAAAATGAAACATGTGACAATGAAGAACATATATCCATTTCCTAGGATCTATGACCTTTTAAATAAATTATGGAGAGCCCAGTGGTTCTCCAATATTGATATTTTATTGGGAAATAAAAATTTGTAATTTAGAGAGGAATAAATTCTAAATACATCCTTTTGGAGAAATTATTTTTTATATGAGTACTTGGTGATTTTTCTCAGACTAACAAAGTCATAGGCAGTGTAAATATCTATCATGAACAAGATCTTGCACCCTTACCTAGACTCCTTCATTATAGTGTTCATTGATGAAATCCCCATACACTTATCGACACCAGAGAAACATTCTAGGAACCATGAGATTTTACTGAGTATGATTTGATCACATCATCATTACACCAATGTACTTATTGGTTAGGGAGGTGAAGTTCCAAGGACATGTGGTGTATGATACATGTACATCCATAGACCCAATGAATGTATATGCAGTCATGTATTGGAAACATTTCTAGAACGTGTTTGATATAAAAAAAAATTGTGATTAAAAGGATATTACTGATGGGTTTTCCTAGATTTCTCCCAAAAATAAATTCCCATGACAATGTTGATGAAAAAAAAGAGTAATGTTCCAGTGGATGGACCATTGTGAAGGGATATTTGATGAACTAAAGACGAGGTTTACTAATTATCCAATAATGATACTACTTGATCTAGGAATAAGATACTTCGTATACAATAATAAATAAGGTATTGTTTTGATTGTTGTACTGATGTAGTTGGAGGGGTGGTAACATATGGGTCATGTCATTTATGACCCCAGGATAAGAACTACCATACTCAAGATTTGGAAATCAAAGCTGTGTTTCATTCTCTAAAGTGTTGGTGATAGTATCTCTTCAGTTAGATTTTTTTCTTCAACACATACCACAAGATCCAGAGTTACATCTTCACTCTTCATAACCTAAATATTAGACAGAGGTGTTGGGTGGAGTATCTACAAATGTTTGACTTCATGACATAATATACACCAATGAAGGGTAATGTCATTAAAGATTATCTTAGCTTAAATATAAAGAATTATTAGAATCTTGGTGAATGGACTTTAGATGATGAATGGAACTTGATATGCGTATTTCCCATCTAGAGGATGGATGCTTCATAGGGTTATGGATTTATGACTTGTTCTCACATAGTTTTTACATGTTCTCATTTGGACATGGGGAAGACTACAAAGGAGTCATACACGATGTGTGTTGTGATAAGGGAACAACTAGCTGGTTGTAAACTAATAACCAGGTGGTCGTTAGGATACAATGATATGATAATTATGCATAAAAGAGTGGTATTCTTTAATTCCATCAAATAGTAGATGATAAGGTATTTTAATACCTCTATATGGGTAGTATATCTTGGTTTGATATATACGTACCATGACTTTAAGAGATAGTTTTAGTGAATGTTGATGAAGTGGGGAATCATAGGGTTTTTGTTCCAATTACTTACCTTCCAAAGGCTAAAGTTCAAGCACCAGCATCCTAGTGGTTATCTCTAGACACTTCCAATGCCCATGTGGATGTTAGAGGACATCGCGGTGGACTTTCTGATGGGGTTACCCATGACCCCGAGGAGTCGTGGTGCTATCTTGGTGATTATGGATCAGTTGAAGAAGGTTTATCTCTTCCTACCAATCCATGAAATGAACTCTATATATGACCAGGGAAGGATTTACATCCTTGAGATCATATTATTACATAGAGTATATATGGGAATCATATCTGATAGAGATTCATGTTTTATGTCACCATTTTGGAAAGTCTTGTAGAAATCCTTTGAGAAATAGGTGATATTGATCACATAATACCATAAATATATAGATAGAGAGTATAAGTGAAAACGTCACATAAAAGAGGATATGATTTGATCTTTCATACTGGACTTCTGTATATCTTGGAATGGTCACCTAGAATAGGTTAATTCCCATAAAAAAATAATTTCCATGATTTTATACATATGTAACCTTACAAGAATATTTATGGGAGGTTGTGTCATTCACCAATTTATTGGTATAAGGCCAGTGATGTAGTGTTTATGGTACCTAGTATGGTTTTTGAGATATTTAAGAGATTTCAAATAATTAAGAAGAGGTTTATCACTGCTTAGAGAAGGAATAGATCATAATTTGACCACAGGATGATACCTTTTTAGTTAGTTGGGGGAGACCAGGTTTTCTTGAGAGTGACTCCTTGGTTTGGCCACCAATATTTAAGGAAGAAAATAAAGATAAAACCATGGTTTTAAAGAACATTCATGATCACAAAATGGGTTGGGGCAGTGGCATATTAAATGTATCTTTCTTCTTGCTACTGAGTTATGCATAGAGTATTTCATGTGTCATAGCTCAGGAGGTACATGTACAATATTATGCATTTTATATATAGAAATAACATGGAGTTAGAGCAATATGTATATTAAAAAGTGTTTTTAGTGAAAAGTATTGACCTGAGTAAGAAATACCTACGACGGGAGATGATACCACCTATCTGGATCCTCTGGTGACAGGGACAGATCTAAGATGAGACATGGGAGGGGGTTTAATATTCAAGAGCAGTGGCCTAAGTTATTCCAGTAATACCCCTAGAGTTACTTATTGGTTAATAGAAGATGATATAGGGGGATAAATATAAAATTCACATTTTTTAAAGGATAATTAAACACTCTTGTGTTTTTAAATTATAATTGATTTTGTTTGGAAATTGAATTTTTTTAATAAAAATAAACTTATAAATGATTTTATAGATTTATGTAAGGATAAAATCTATATTAGTATAATGAATCAATTTTTTCATTAAAAACATTGGAATATTTTAAATAATATTTCCAGGGTTATTCATGGGGTCAGATGTCAAATATGGAGGTCGTAGATCTTTGATGTTAATATAAAAAATATTAAATATAGTATACCACAAACGCATGGTTTTTGCAAAATAATGGAATATCTTATGAACAATGTTTTAGAAATAAAATATAAGACGACCATTTGGTTTAGAAGGTGGGGTTTACCCTATGCAAAACATAACCTTTGTACGCATCATTTGTGTAGTTTAATCGCACCCCTTTTGAGTGTCTAACCCTTTTTCCTTTATTGTTTATTTATTTTAGTTTTTATTTTAGTTTTTATGTTCTTCTCCATTAACCATGCTGTAAACCTCTACTCTTATTTGGATAATATCCAAAAATCATGGAAAATCATCTATTTCGACCAATTTATTTTTGAAACTTCCTAATAGGGCAAAATAAACACTCTTTAATTAATCTTTAGTTGAAAAAAATAAACTAAAAGTGTATGTGGATTTGGGGTTCTAAATAGATAAACCATTTGATTGACAATATTAATTGATTTTTTTGAGTCCAAGCAACAAAAAATCTCATTTTCACAAGATTTTTGAATCTCATATGGTCTCGTTCAATCCCCATAACTTGTTCCAGGTGTAGTGGTGGTCTTCATTATACTTGTCTAGGTGTTGTACATAAGAGGAAAATCATGTTTTGGTTTTTTATTTTCATCATTTTTTTCTTCCATTTATTTTTATTCTTCTCCAAAAACTGATTAAATTTAAATTAATTTGATAAAACCTAAATCATCAAAGTATAATTAATAAACAAGTTATCAAAAAATAATTACGAAAATTATCATAAGATAAGTAAGGAATTATCAAAACATAATCACATAAAATTATCAATTATAATTTAAAAAAATTATCACAAGATAATTATTGTGAAATTATCATAGATAATTGTAAATAATTATCAAATAATAGTTTCATTTAATTATAAAAATATAATTTATAAAAATTATCAATAGATAATTATTATAAAATTTTCAAAGTATAACTATAATTAATTATCAAAATATAATTAAAATGAATTATCATAGGATAATTTATAAAATTTATCTAAAGATATTATGGTGAAATCATTGAAGGGTTGTATATAAAACATTATCAAAATATAATGATGCGATATTATCCAAAGGTAATTATCAAGAGTTGTAAAATGATTACTAAATTTAATTATCAAAATATTATTTACAAAAAAAATATCTTGAAAGATAATTGTTTCAAAATTGTCCAAGGATAATTAATAGGAATAATAATGTGATAAATATATCAAAATATCAAAGAATAATATATTAAAAATTATCAAAGGATAATTATAAAATTTTTCAAAGAATAGTAACTTCTAAATTATCTAGGAGAGAGAAATTATCATCACATGTGATATTTTATTTCTTTTTGAAATAATTTCATGTATTTGTTCTAGTAACTCATGATGAACCTCGATTGTTGACATGTCCTCAACAGCGATAATAAGATCCAGGAGTGCATGTTCTTGACTTTTGAGGTTTCCACTCCGACTTTCAAACCCCATATGGTGGCTTATCAATGTTTTTTCATCAAACACTTTACGGTATAAAGTGACTTACCTTTTGAGGGTAATATAAATAATTTTTGGCACAGTCTGATTCATGTGTGATTGTGGTTGTATTCTCAGTTGATAAAACTTTCTTTTAGGTGTGTGTCTTTCCATGTTACCCACATATGATCTATGTTTCATGAGAATTATTGAAGTATCCTCTTCACCTATTTTATTTGATTCATATGACATTATATTGATACTTTATTTCTCATGATTCCATGTTATATATATTATTATTTACCTAGTTATGTATTAACCATACTTTGGAGGTTTTATTCATTGTACATGGGATAAGAGACCATAATGGTATGATTACACTTATATGGGAAGTGAAAATTATGCATGATGATGATAATCAAAATGGATCATGATAGCCTTGGTGGTCGGACGTCACTCAATGCCTTAAGGATTTTGAGTGTCCCATTTAGTTGAAGACTTATGGATTTTGATTAACTTTTCAACTCGATCCTTTAGGGATTCCAAGTGATATTTTGATATCCTTAAAGTTAGTTTTGATCATCATAAAATCATTGACCATTATTTTGGCATGGATTAGAAATAGTTATGGTCGGGGGTTTATGGTGGCTTAGTTAGTTCACAACCACTCTGTTTTAGATTTTATGTTATTATGATTTATACGCATATATTGTTATCATGCAATACACATTTTTTACTTCAGAACACTTTATTAATGATGCATTGGTAGTGTCTAAATTATTCTTATAAAACACCCTACTAAGGAATTTTGGTGGGCTTGTAGATTTCTTGTTTACAGATCCAGCGAATGTAAAGGTCCCTATGATGAATGGTTGAGTAGAGGAGAATATAGTTTTAAGTAGATTGGGGTTGAATCTAATAGAACCATGATTTATTTTATTTATTTAATCTTGTTATCCTCCCACTTTGGGATCCCATTTTAGTACTTGTGTGACATGTAATTGATCCTTTCGGGTTTTGAATGTACATTTATATTATTTATTATAATTTTTTATTATTAATATTTTTTGGAAAATTAAATTATACTAGTAGTATTTTATCTCCATTGAAGGAATTAGAACTTCGCTACTAATTAACAGAGTCTCGAATATAGGGAGGTGCACATGAGGTCATGTGACCCTCTAGCTCAGACTTACTGGTTCTGGTTAGATTGTTACACTCAATACCATCATAATATCACTTCCCTAACAAATCCTCACAAATAAATTAACTTCAATCTCCATCCATAAGACTAGAATGGCTAATATTCTATTTTTTACAAAAAAATCCCCCATCAGGGCCCATCCTAGGCTGGTAGTAAGTCGATTGTTCTACCCCATTCAATATATAATACAAAAAAGTCTTAATGATTATCACTAATAAAGAATATAAGAAAATATTTGGTGTTATCATATATCAACTAACCATTTTTTTGCTCTATAAATGGGATTTGGTAGGTATGTAGGGATGTCGCCATTCTCAAATGCCTGCTATTTTGGTTGTGTGGTTGAAGGGAGGCCTATCAGTGGGAAATGGGTAGACAAAAAATCATAGAGGATAGATTTGGTTTTTTCATATGGAGTGTTTAATGTGGATTCATTTAAAATGTATTGGGTAAATCCACAAAATCATGGTATTAAGTAGAGTTTTGGTCAAATTTAGTCTTGTGTAAACTACGTAAAATGTCTTGGGTGATTGTACTTTTCCATAGTCTAAGCTGTGGTGTTGGTTGTTTTGTTTTTTGAAATATTTTATTTATCCATCAAAATTTTTGGGGACTTTTTTCAAGATAGAAAAACAATAAAAATATTTTTTAAAACATAAAATTTTATTTTCTACATATTTCACCCCTAATTAATGATCATTATTCCTATAATTAGTTTCGATCTTCATCTACACACTTTCAAAAATGTTTCTAGATGATATCTTTCCTGATGAAGTTTTTATTCATGGTTTATATTATCCAAATAGAATCTAATTATTTGGATTCTCTATCACTTGACCTTTTTAAAAAACATGAAGACTTAGTTTTGGGAAAAAATATAAATTTGAATGTTTATGAAATTTATTCAATAAAATCTACCATTTTTATTATAATGTATACTCCGTTTTTCATGGAAAATAATTATTTATAAAAATTTAGAGTGAATCTAGGGCACCAAAAAAATAATTTGTAAATTTTAATGCGGAAAAAGGCATAGAATAGTTCTTGTTCATGATGCATATGGAAACCACCACATCGGGTTAGTCTTAGTTGTAAGGAACGTTTTTGGATTAAGGGAGTTTACCACCAAGTGATGGTTTGGATTCATAGGTATAAGTGTCTCTCACAGGTATGGGTTATTCAGTAGGAATTCTTTATCAAGATTTGTATTGGGTGTGTGAGTTACATGGGTGTGCATTCATGACATGGGAGAACTTCATGGTGTGGATTATCATTCATTTCTACAGTATCTATGTTCTTACTAACTATTTTAGCATCTTCTACTTTTGTTTTATATATATATAATTGCCATGATATGAATTATTCTTATTTCAATGTAATTTTTGGAAATTCTTATAGATTTACTATTGGGTTACATGCTCACCCAATGCACATTAAACTTAGTGTATATACAAACTTAATTTACCATGATCTAGGTAAGGGGAATATTTCATACTTTCCTGGTGAAGATTCCTAATGTTATAGTTATGTCCATTAGAATTTGGAGCTTATAGATACTCTTCTAGTGGAGTATTTGTTGTGTCACATAAATTATTTGGATTATTTTATGTCTTGGGATATAATATACATTCTCTCGTTTATTTTCAACTAAATATCTTATTTATTCAGTACTCTAACTTTGATGTTTTTTATTATTTTTTATATCATGAATCTTATTTATCATATACTATTATGTTATTTTATTTCATGTTGTGTGATGTTTCTAATGGAAAATGACCCCCAGTATTTTGGTCAACCTATGAAATTTATTTCTAGCCTTTGGTGTCTAGGTTAGATCACCTACAGTTAGTGGCATCTTGGTCATACCCAAGATAATGGGGTGGGGTTAGAAAATTATAAATGGTTTCGGTTTAGCATTGTACTTTAGTTCGGATGGTAGATGTGAAGATAGGATATGCCAAAACATGAAATTTTGAGTATAAAAATATGTATCTAACCATTTTATACTAATATTTATGTTAATAGGTTTTTTTGGGTACAAAAAGTATTACTAAATACTTTTAGGTGTGTCGTCATCACGTCATCATTGGTTTATCCCATGGGAGCTAAGTCACATTACTTAGTAAAAATAATTACCAATAGTAATGTATCATTCAGATGATATTTTATTATTTAAATTATTATGACAAGGTATATGGTAAAATATCTATGATTTAAGTTTTAATTATGACATATTTGTGGTGTATCCATGAATACTGGAGGATTCCATTAGTCGTGATATTTTGAAACAAGCAAGATGATGGTATTTTGAACATCATTCCACTTGAACCATAGGTGAATTAGTTGGTTTTTAGAAGAATTTTGAAATCATTAGAGGTATTTAAAAATGAAATTGACCTAAGGAACCACATCATGCAGATCACTCACAATAATTCCAAAAGGAAAAACACATCATTCCATTAGTGTAACTCGAGACATGATAAATCTGAATCGTAGCATGGGAGGATGAATAGAATATTTTATATCTTAGGGACCCCATATTATATAAAAGTGAATAGCTCTAAGTATATGTTGGGGGATATTTCATTAAAATGATGGGAACTGTATTTTCAAGTTAATGTTGACCATATATTCTCTTAGGATGAATTTGATGAATGTTTTAATAAAAAATTATAACTATATTCCTTCTGAGTTTTGTGGTATTATATTTTATCCAACTGAATCAAGGAAACCAATATATTATATAATATGGAGGCTTATTTACATAACCTAATTTTTTTGAAACAAAATTCATAGTCAATGATACTTTGAAGATACAGAAGTTTGATGTGGGTCTGTGATCAGACAATTGTTTTGGAGAAGTGATGTTTTGAATTAAGGATTATATATACATGGTGAAGATGGATATACTAGGGGTGAAATACATCCCTATGAACACCAGTGGGGGAACATCTTTTTTCTCCCATACTTTCCTGACCCGACCCAATTAGGGGATCGAGCCACAACTACCCCATGCCCTCCTCTATAGGGTAGGTCCTAGAGACCATCGCTAAAGGTATAACTAAAATGGGGATGCATTTTCCTAAGTACCTGTATACACAGGCATAGTCATCTCGATGAAAAAGTGTAGAGGTAAAGAATAAAATATGGAAAACTAATATTAATTTAACTAAGTATACCTAAACCTCTATACAGTACAAAATTATGATAGTGTAAACTGAAAAGTAAGTGTAACAATACCCACCCAACCAAAAATATGTCCCAAGTTGAAAGAAAATAGGAAAAATAAATAAATGAGAGAGCATAGATCTTGAATCCCAATATATAACCATATTATGTGATATAAGAATCCATTATCCCTAAGATCCTCAAAAGTCATAGCCAATCTGTATTTTATCTTCATATGACACAACACGTGTGTTAAAATCCTATGAAGAGGTGAGTATATACCTACCAAGTAGGATACCTTGAAAGTGGAAGGGGGATTTGTAAGAAATACAATATGAAAATAAATATAATATATTCAAGATACTATCAAAGAGAATATTTCAACCCAAAATAATGGTGGAAGTTAGCACATCCAAACACAAGGGGATAAACATAATGAGTAAATATAATACTCATGGAGTCTTCTCCACCAATAGAAACACACTAAACTCATCCAACCATGAGAATCTAGACATGAAAAGCATGTGGCATACCCTAAGTTTCTTCACTCTCCTAAAAGGAGAGTTAACAAATACAAGGTGTGGATACATAATATAAATATATATATATATATATATATATTTGGTCAAAGAAGACACAACAAGAGAGTAATGGGATATCCATATCCCAACTCATCCCAAGAATAAGAGTAGCCAACAGTTCCAAAGGTCCATCAATGATGCTCATTATCTTACACATATACCATGAATTTAATTTTCTAATTCAATCAATGCCTCATCACTGTGATGCACAGTCCATGGGTCATGAACTCAAAGTATAAGACACGTTCCCTAGTGCATTAGGGGAGGTCCAATATATAATTATCCATAGAGAACCCACTCCCATGCGGATAGGGGGTTTCGATATAATGGTTGAGGGCCCATGCCCTAGTACTATAAGGGGTTCCACTATAATTCATCAAGCACTTGTGAACTATCTGATAGGTGGTCCCACTCATAAGTTGAGTACTCGCACCCTAGTACAATAGGGGGTTCCACTCTACGTCATCAAGGACCTGTGCCTGTGCTAATGGGGGATTCCACTCTGAAGGTAGTTGTATAGTACTCGTGCCCATAATGGACGGGGGTTCCACTCTGAAGTTAGTTTTAGATGAATCATTCCCATAATAATGAGGGGTAACTCTCTAATGGGTAAGGACTCATAATATATATGATAGAGGTGTTCCACTCAAAATAATATTCAAGTGATCCTGTTTGATCATTGTCATCATTGGGTGTTTTTATATAAGTCTTAATGCCCAAAACATTTCACATCATATCTCAAAATTTTCAACTAAAGACAACATCATGTTCTACACACACAAAAACATAGGATAGGTTACTCATGATTCAAAATCTATGTTCAAATGAATGAGATATCGACGATTGAAGTTTCCTAAAAAATAACTTGTGGTATACAATGTTTTAGGGAATCCACACAATGTGTAATCCTGCTCCACTACCTGGTCGTGTCTCTAGACGGTACGTAGCTCCATCCCATTTATTTTATCATGGTGTGCAGGACGACTACATGGAAAGTCCAAACTAACCAAGACCAGGATGTGTCCTGCTCATTGTTTCCATGTATTAGACCCCATGTTTGTGTACCAGACCTCATTTCCAAGTAATGGACCCCATGTTCATGCACTCTACCCAGTGTATGTGTACTAAATTATATGGCTAGGTTCCCAGCCATGTACATGCATCTGTATTTCCACCCATGTTATCCTCTACATGGGTTCCCATTTGTGAAAAGGGTACACACTATATAGCAGGACCACACAACATGTTGTATTTAAAATTTTTAAATCCATAGTAACTACTTCTGAGTGGGATACACGTCATGTTTTTATCATTGATCACAGAATGTATTTGGGTATTCTCTATAATCATTAGATTCGATTTCCATGCTTGAAATCTATACATCTGCTTTGATTTTGGCCTCCAATCCACCCAACAATGGAATATCTAGCTATGGTGTGCACTTTCTAGCTATCATTCCTTAGAAAATATATATTGGTGAAGCATCAGGGTTTCTCCATATGTTCCTTACACCAACACGCCTCTCCTCTTATGATTTTTTATCTCAAGCCACCAAAATGATCATATGTAACTCATAAGCTTCCCAGAACTATGGTAGGTTCATTTATTTGATCCTTGCTCACAGAACTACTATGAATCTGGGGGTCCAATCAGGCTCAGTACGAGCCAAAAATTATCAAATCGAGACCTCAGGGTCCAATTAGTGATGAACATGAAGAAACAAGGGGTAAAAGAATATGAAAAAATGTTAAATGATCGATTCCAAGAATTCATGTCCAATCGATCAATAATAGGGTTCATATGGTTAAAAAACAATTGAAAACAATTTAGTATCTGTACATTGGCACATGAAAAGGCTACAAAAGTACACAGATCAAAGAACGACAATCAATCTTATAAACTATTTAACCAGAGGGTGTAAAAATAGAAAATTATGAGTACTACCTCAATTATGGATCAGTCATCGATGAAGAATACCACTACTAATGATTTTAGAGGAGAATTTTATTTTACATGTTCTAATCTGCTCTGATATGGGGTTTCATCGTCATCTTATGTGATTTGCTAATGGAGGAGGAAGACAGAGCTCTGAAATTCTCCCATTTTTTATGAAACTAACCCAGGAAAATTCAGCATGGAGATATTATTATTGAATTATCTGTTGTGAAAAATGAATTAATTATTTAATTTAATAATTAAATAATCCACTTAATGTGATGCCTATGGGAGAGGAGTCTGACACCCCGTGCCAACTCATTTTATATTTCTTCTAATGTAAACACTAAATTTCAGACTTAACTGTGGTTTCAGATTTCTGATTTGATATACCATTTAAGATTTATCCCACTTTCTTTTAGCTATCATGCGTACTCAACATAAAAATATATATAATATTTTATAACATTAATTGCGGTCACACTACGCCTCAAAAGGGCATGCCATCTCAAGACCTATATCTATAAATAAATAAATAAATATTTCAAATCTTTATAAGGTAAAACTCAGTCTCTACATCATTCCATCCAAGATTTTCATCCCTAAAAATAAAAAACTAATAAAACAACTCGAAATACTAAGAATTCACTTGGATCTCTTGTTCTTAGGAACTATCTTGCACATTCTAGTGATGAAAAAACACATGGACCAAGGGGATGACCCATCCACATAGGTTCCTCTCCTATTAATCCTTGATCACCATTAGTTTCTATGAAAAGGTGGCTCTATCCTCGATGTCTATCTCACCCCATTAGAGGATGTTTTCGGGGTCATGCATGTATCGCCTCAGTTGAAACACATGGAATATTTCAAGAACCTTATCCATCTATGGGGGTAGGGTGATGTGGTAAGCTACATTTACAAACCTCTACACAATCTCAAACAGCCTGATGAACCCTAGGGATAGCCTGACTCCCTGGAAAAACCTCCATAATCCTCATCATTGGGAGACTCTCAGAAAAATGTGGTCTCGCTACTTGAACTACAAGGGCCTACAATGGTGATCTATATAATATTTATGTCTACTCTAGTCCATCCTCATTTGTTCGTGGATGACCCGGACATTCTTCATCATCACCTGTACCAACTCTAGGCCCAAAAGAGATATCTCAATGATCTTTGTCTATCATAAGGGTGACTTCTAGGGTATCCAATAAAGGCACTAAAAAGGTGTAATACCGATGGTAGAGTGGTAGCTTTTGTTTTATGAAAAATATACCCAAGGAATGTTATCCTACCAGCTCGAACTAAATTCCAACACTCACACCCTAAATATATCTTCCAAAACCAAGATAGTGTGATCAGTCTGCCCATCGGTCTGAGGGTGAACTTTTTTTACTCATCCTCTTCTTAGTCCCAAATGCCTCCAAAAGGCCTCTCCACAATCATGACACAAACCAAGCATCACAATCATAGACAATTGTGTAGGGTACCCCATGATGGTGAATGATTTCTCATACGTAAAACTACCCCAAAGTCATCACTGAACTTTGTTCCCTGATAACATGGAATTTGATAACATTATGAGTTAATCAACTATCATCAAGATGGTGTCATGACCCTTTATTTTTCATGGTATCGCTATGAAAAATTACATGTATATGTTATCCCATTTCCACTCTTGGATCTCAAGGGTCAGTAACAAACCTGCTTGAACTTGGTGTTTGGCCTTCACCTACTAACAAGTAAGGCACTTAGAGATGAACTCAGTCACACATCATCTCATGTAGAACAAATATAACATACATTGACTCTCTCTATACATCTTCCTCGGACAAGGATATTCAACTAGGGTTATGTCTGGAACTCCCTCATCACCTCCTCCCACAATGTGAATAAAACCGATTTACAACCCTAGAACAAGATGAGATGATTCCCTCCTTTAGAGAATTTATTTAGTGAGTATCGTATCGATATATGATCATGTAATACCTCAAAGATTATGTCTCCTAGATGGGCTTCTATCACATGCTCGAGGAGTGAAGGAGTCAACACCATCGATTGTACAAAATTTGTACCCTACTGTTTAACAAGGGTTAGCTACAAGGATACAAATTGCTCCAAATCCTTATACATTAAGCGATCTTGGGACTTTCATATAAGGTAATATACTACAATGGTTACCTTCCTAGGAGTACATACTATCTCTATGTTCTAGTCCTATATAAATTCTATCCAATGCCATTCTTCTTAGGTTCCAGTCTTTATAATTGAAGATGTACCTAAGACTCAGGTGGTCTAAGTAAACCACAAAGCACTCCCCCAGAAGGTAGTACCTCCACGTCCACAAGGAAAATACTACTACTACCTACTCTAGGTCATGAGTCACATCATTCTGGTCATGGGACCTCAAATTCCTTAACTTGTATGTGATAACCTCTAGCAACTGCATTAACACATAGTCAGTCCCATCTCTCGAGGCATCGTAATACATGATAAACTCCACATCCTCCTCTAGTAGTCTCAACATTGGGAAACTCTTTATCCTCAATGTCAACTCTTCAAATTCCCTATGCAACTACTCATACTAGGTAAACGGCTTCCCTTTCCATGTTAGAGTAGTAAAAGGGGCTGTAATTCTGGAGAATTATTCCCCAAACCTCTTTTATTAACCCACCAAACCAATAAAACTCCCCACCTATAACACCCTGTTGGGTGGATCCCAAGAAAGCACTACTTTGATCTTTTCTAGATCGATGGCTAAACCATGATTAAAAATTACATGCACAGTAAAGGAAACTTTATAAATCCATAAATGTAACTTCTAGAGTTTTCTGTAAAGCTGGTTCTCTTACAGAAAATATATAACCAACCTTAAGTGCTCTTCATTATCCACTTTTGAATAAGACTAGATAAGTATGCCTTTGAAGAAGATAACTACAAATTAGTGCAAGTATGCATAGAAAAAATAGTTCATCAAATCCATAAACATGGTGGGGGAATTCATCATGCCAAAGGGAATAACTAAGAACATATATTGTATTTAGTGATATCGGAATTCCAAATTTGGAATATAAAACTCGTGAACCCTCAGATAGTGGAAGGTAGACCTGAGATTGATTTTAATGAACCATCTTGTACCTCAAAACTAGTCAAAGATGTCATCAGTCCTCAACAATGGCCATTTTTGCTTTACCATTTAATAGTACAGGTGATGATAATACAAACAATTTTGTAATCTCCCATATTCCTTTTTCATGAACATGACTGGAGCCTCCCAAAGGAACACACTAGGTCACATGAATCCTTTTTCCTGAAAATCCTCCAACTGAAACTACATATTCCAAATAAAAGTAGGGGCCATCTGATAAGACTCCAAAGATATTGATGTAGTTTCAGGATTTAGGTCACTGAAAAACTCCATCTACCTTCTCATAGGTAGTATCAGAGCTTCTTCAGGGAATCCATCCATGTAATCCACCACAACAAAGGGAAAAAAATAATTGAAGAGACTTTTAAACTAAGGGATACACTCATTAATAAATGGGTGAGCTGATGTAGCCTCCTTCTCACAAAACCTGCTCACCCTGTCATGAGATCCCTCTCACCAGAAAAGGATAATCTCATCCCATCAGCCTATACGTATCTGACGCATCTGTGATGATAGTAAATCTGGGAATAAATTATGGACAAAAATACATACCCAAAGTGATTTCATAGGGTTCCATAGTGATAACAAAAAGATCCCATGTGTACTAATCTCCACAAAATGATAGCTTGCATTTCCAGTAGATGAAAGATAATGAATAAGTGTTCCAACATCAAGATAAAGATATTGGGATAGTGCCTCAATTAGAAGATTCATCTCTCACGCTCGAAGTGTAGAGATAAAGTAATGGTTGGAACAAGTTTCTACTAATACTTAAGCAAGAGTATAATAAACACAAATCATAATCGTTATTATCACGTGTGTTATGGGATCATAGACATCAAAGGCCAACAAATGTACACATCCCCAGCTACCAGCTCCCTGAACCGGGTGTGTGCCTCTTAGTGGTGGTGGTCATGGTGGAAGGATATCATAGAGTCATCTACCACTCATAGCTCCTCCTACTCCTCTGTCATCAATACCTCCCTAAAGACCTCCCTAACCTCACCTTAGAGATCCCTGATCATGACGCTTCCTATGTTATGGTGTTCCATCAGTTATCTGTCTATGTATTTTGTTATGCCTATTCATGAAGTCACATGCCATGTAACCTCACCCATCACAAGTAAAGATACACCCCTCTCTAGGATACCCTATTCCTCTGAGCATCCCCTAACCACATGCATGAGGCTGATCATAGGGAGGTCTCTATTGTCGTGATCCTAGTGTCTTGCATCTGCTAGTTACTATTGATGACTCCACTCTATGGTACCCACTACAATCTCTACATGTCTTTAGTCCCTCTAACAGAAAGATATCTATCACTAGTTCCCACTACAACACTATGTCATATGTGGGGATTCACAAGGGAACAAATCGAGCTCAGATCTCTCTGTGGAGTCATTTCTCAAACTTGTTTTCTTAGAAGTATCCATCATGTATCAGTTAAAAAGAGTACGTAAGTTTTTTGAACCCCATTTCATACTCATCCACTATCATCCATCCCTGATGTATCTCTTTTAGATTATGAATCTAGAATAATCACAAGTGGGATGGGTAGTACTCCTCATGAAACAACTGCTGGAATTCAGGCCATGAGAGTGTCGACTCATCGTGAATCTACATAAAAAGGCTTCACCAGTGCCCTTATGCTCCATGGGAAAGGCTAGATGCTAGTGAAAATATCTGATCAATCGATGTTTCAACATGTCTGAAGATATAGACCACCGACTCTAGATAATCCTATAATACCAGAGTATTTTTCTCATTTTGAAACCTCAGCAGCCTCTGGAACTATAACTCACAAAGATTGTTATGCCTATGTGAATCCTCATAATTCTCTACTAGGATTATCATCTTCTCAAAAATTGGAGGTGTGGATACCCTCCCACCTTGAAAAAGTGGTTGTTGTATGGACCCTAAAGTGAGGCATTGTCACCCATCCTATCGTCCTCATCAACTAGAACTAGTATCCTGGATGGATTTCATCATGGAGCATCCGGAAAATTTTCAAGAAGTACCACGGTAAGATGAGAATATATATATATATATATATATATATATATATCTACAAAAATTTGGATATTAATCAAGAAGTCAATTCAAAGAATCAATCTTATATGATCCATGTATCATTAATTTGTGAAAAAAAATTCTCGGTATGTTGAGTTGACAAGCAGGTAGTCAAGTTCATGTTGAATGGATACATCGGACACCACGCCATAACTAGATTCCCTAGTTATAGATCCACACTCAAGACATTTTGGAATTATTTCCTTAAACCCTATCAAATTCTAATAATGGTAAAAGTAGAGGCAAAGTCCCAAAGATCGAACCACCTTAGATACCAATCTTTCACAACCTAGCCCAAGATGAGGCTTGATCCACAACTACCCCAAGTATGCCTTATTTGGCTAAGTGATAGAGAGAATAATTGAAGGTATAACTAGCATGGGGAGGCCTTTTCCTAAGTACATGTACACACACCTAGTCATCTCAATGAAAAAGTGGACAGGGGAATAGTAAGATATGAAACATTGCTATAAATTGAACCAAGCATGTATGAACCTCTAGACAGTACAAAAGTACGATAGTGTAAAATGAAAAGGAAATGGAAAAAATACACATCCAAGAAGAAATATGTACCGACCTAATAGAAAATTAAATAACTCAGAGAGACCATCTCTAGAATCCTAAGCTACAACCACCTTATGAGGTCCAACCACCCAGTTTCCCTAACCTACTATGAAGTCATGGTCGACCTATCCATCATCTGCATAAGACACAACACATGTGGGAAAATCCCATGAATAGGTGAGTATATACATACCAAATAGGACACCTCAAAATCCATTGGGGGAGTAGTTAGAGATACAATGGGAAGATAAAGACATTAGATGCAAGATATAGTCAAAGAGAATGGATTAACCCAAAATAAGAGAGAAAGTAATATCATACTAACACTAGGGACTAAACATGATGAGTAGATGATATACTCATCGAGTCTTTTCCACTTGTATCTAGAGAGTATAATCATCCAACCATGAGAAGCTATAAATGGAAATCATGTGGCATACCCCATGCATCTTCACCTCTCTTGGAAAAAGAATATCCATATCAAGGGTATGGATACATAAGGATATATATATATATATATGCTTAGTCGAAGAGTCCCAAATGAGAGAGTAATTTGATCTTTATATCACAACTTATATTAATAAGAAGACAATACAATTTCTCCAAAGGTCCATAAGTGATGCAAAAAATCTCGTGTATCTGCCATGAAGGTAACCACCCAAGTCTAGTGTTGCCTTGTCACTATGTTTCATAGTCGAGAGGTCACAAAATTTAAGTATAGGACTTGTTCCCTATTTCTTCATGGGTGTTTCATTCTATAATTATCTATAGAGGACCTATACCCATTTTGATGGGGGGGGGGGGGGGGGGTTCACTCTAAAGGCCAAGGAACCACACCCTAGTACCATAGGGGGTTCCACTCGAGGTCATTGAGATCCCACACCCTATCTGATAAGAGGTTCCACTCAAAATTAATTATCCCTCACCCTGTTAAAATGGGTGGGTTTCAGTCTAGGTTATTGAGGACACACACCAATGTTTATGGGGGGTTCCACACGGAAGGTAGTTGTATTGGACCTTCTCTCATACCGACGGGGGATTCCACTCTAAAGATAGTTGTAGAGGACCCTCTTTCTAACCACTAGGGTGTTCCACACAAAATAAGCATTTAGTGATACTTCATGATCACAACTATCATGGAGTGTTTCCTTTTCATTCACCATTCATGGAACATTTCACATCGTATATCCAAATTCATAAATGAGGGAACCATTTCATTCTATATGTAAAACACTCGAGATATGATACTTATGGATCAAAATATAAGTTCAAATAAAGGAGATACATAATATTGAAGTTTTTTAAAAAAAGGAACTAGGATTGCACAGTGTGTGAGGGGACCCACATGGCATGTGGTCCTGCTCCACTACATGTTCAAGTCCCTAACTGGCACACAGATCAATCCCATGTAGTAGTACATGCAGTGTAGGTGGAATACATGGCTTTTCCAAGATAACTGTTATCAGGCCATCTCCTGGTCATTGTGTCCATGTACTAAACCAAGGTTCCATGTACTGAACCCTGTGTCCGTGTACCAAATCCCATGTCCATGTACCAGACCCCATGTTCATGTACCGGACCCCATGTTGAAGTATTTGAGTACACAACTATCTACATGGATGTGTAATTTCACATGGATTTCCTCCCATGTGATTATTCACACGGGCTCTCATCTTGGGAAGGGTTAAATGGCATGTAGGAGGACTACATGTCATGTCATCCTTAAATTTTCTTAATCCCTAGCCACCTCCACTGAGTGGGATACCTTTCGTGTGTTCATCCTTGAACATAGAGTGTAGTCCGGTATTCTTCAAAATCTTCAGATCCAATTTTTGTACCTGAAATATGTTCATATTCTTTAATTTAATTTTATGAAACTCCCAAAAATGGTGGATCGAGCTGTGGTATTCACTTGTTAGTCATTGTTTACTAGAAAATTCCCACCAGTGAAGCATTGGGATTCACTGTATGTTACGAACACCTCTGCACCTCACCACCTTCTATTTTTTATCTTAAACCACCAAAATGTTTAGATGTGCCTCGTAATACTCCCAGATCTATACTCGATTCATCAATTCACTCCTTTTTTGCCAACCCTCTACAAATCTAGGGGTCCGGTCAGGCTGAGTACCACCTGAAAATTGTCAAATCAGGCCCTCAAGGTCAAATCAGTGATGAACATAAAGTAACAAGGGTGAAAACCACAATAAAAAGGTAAAATGGTCAATTTTAATCTTTCTTGACCAATTGATTAAGAACGGGGATCCCAGGGTTAGAGAAAAATTGTAAATAATTTAATTTCTATACATGGGTACATGCAAAGGATACAGATCCAAGAACGAAAACAAATTTTCTCAACTATTTAATCAAAGGGCATACGAACACCAAATGATGAGTACTACATATATTTGGGATCAATATTAAATGAATAATGTTCCCACTAATGATTTGAGAGGATTCATTACATTCACCACGTCCCATATCTGTCTGGAGTTTTTTCATCATCTGATGTGATCTGCTAAGGGAAGAGGAAGAGAGAGCTCTATAATTATCTCAAGGTTTGTATGGATAACCCTTGATAATTCACCCTATTTATATTCTTGTAGATTTATCTTTTATGCTCATATTAATTAATTAATTAATTTTATAATTAATTAATACATTGAACATACATCCAATGAGCGAAGACTCCGTACGCCTCATGACGACCGATTTTAGGTTGCTCCTAGTGTAAACACTACAATTTGGACTCAAAAACAATCTCATATTTCGTATATGAGCTACCATTCAAGATTTATCTAGTTTTCTTTGTGGTATCATGAATTCTCAATATAAAATACATATGATATTTTTATAAAATTAATAATGAGCACATTGGGCCCCAAAATAACACAACATATCAGTGCCTAGATCAGTAAATATGTATAGAAATATTTGAAATATATTTCAAGGAAAAAACTATGTCTCTACATAGACATATTTTGAAAATGAAATGCAGGAAATAATTATAGAATAGAGAGGTACTAACATGTTACTGGACCACCGTATAATCAATCCACAAGTTTAGTTTATTTTCCCTCACATTACATTAATAAACCCATATTTTCTAATATTTTTTTAGAGAATATAATGTGGGAATGTTCATAAACTCCTCAATATAATAACAATTTCCAAAATATCTTGAATTAATTTATTGTTATGGGTTATACTATATCCAAAGCTTTTAATGCTCAACCAAGTATCCCTTTTTGAGAAGTTCTCTTCCTTGGAATCAAAATAATAACGGTGATTCTAGGAATATCCAGGCTCCTTATCTAGTTCCACCTTAATAAGGTAGTAAAGAACATTCAAGGGGAGTGGATACATAACTCTTTAGAGCTGATCAGGGTGTACAAAATGAAGAAATATTTCACAAGAGAGATAGAGAGATACAACTCTCCTTAACTCTACCCAAATTCATGGTTTGTTTTGAACTAGCACATCCAATTATTTATTTTCTTCTTAGGTGGTAAAAAGTTTGGATTTTATGTATAAATTATGTCATGTGTTATGAGAATCAAGACACAACTCTAGCAATGGGAGTGTTGGGATTTAAAAGATGAGTATGTTCCATCACTATTGAGTTGGTATTTTTTATGGGATTTAACTATCATAAAAATGGGCATATTCAATATCAAATTAGGAATGGGTTTCCTAGTATGATTCAAGGCTCACATTTTAATTTATAATTAATGAGTAACTCTTACATATCCCAGATGATTTGTTATGTAATTCAAAGGGGAATGGGATTTAAATGTAGGCAAAGAAGGATGTTTTGTGATAGTGGTGGGGATCATCTTTTATATATTAGAAAATATCACCTTGGGTTCTATTTATGTAACTGAACATAGATATTTTCATGATATAGTATATTGATACCCTAAATTCATTCTAGATAATTTCTTTGGTCTACCACCATAAAGGGAAGTTAAATTTTCTATCAACATACTTATAATAAGGAATCTTATTTCACTTCTATCATATAAAATAGAACCAATAGAATTAAAAGAGATAAAGGTATAATTATAATAATTAGAAATAAATTTTTTATAAGACTATGTATGTCACCTTGGGCCCCTATAATTTTCTTTGTTAAAAATGTGGAGAAAAAATCCAACTTTTTATTGATTATCATAATTTGAATCAAGTTTTTATAAAGAATTCATATCTAATTTCGTGACTTGATGTTCTATTTGAAAAATTTAAGGGATCCATATGGTTCTCAAAAAATTGATCTATGATTAGGGAATCACCATATCTTAGTTAAAAAATATGATATCCTAAATACATAATTTAGAATTTTTTATAGTAACTATGAATACATGGTCAATCCCTTTTGTCTCACTAATGCACCAACAAGATTTATGGCGTTGGTGAACTGTACCTTGTACCAGCACCTAAAATATTTTTCAATGTATTTTTCAATGATGTTATAACATATTCCCATAATAAATATAGAAATATAAGGAGCATTAATATTGTATTATGGGTATAATGATGTCATCAACTTTTTACCAAATTCTCAATGTGTGATATCTTGATATAGTAAGTTTGCATCCTAGGTAATTTCAGCTCAAAAAGGAATAGTTTTCTGTACTAATAAAATTACGGCCATAATTTCATAGAAACCAACTAAGAATTTATTTCATATATATAATTTTCTAGGATTATCAGGTTATTATAACTGATTTTTTCATGATTTATCACATCTCTCTTCTCCAATGGATGTCTTAACATAGATGTTGTTTTCTAATGGAGTGATGATTATCACAAATATTTCAGGGAACTCAAATATCAACTAATGTTGGCATATATCTATATCTTTATAGAACTAGTATGGTGATATGTTATCTATTTTAATGCATATGGATCTTCATTGGGTTGCATTTTCATACAGGTAGATCCTATAGTAGCTTATATCTCTTGAAAACTATGGATACATGAGAAGAACTATTCAAACAATTATTTATAAGTACTTTTAATAGTCTATGCCTTAAAAATATGGAACCAAAATCACTTTCATGAAAAGTTAACATTGTTCATAGATCATGAAGTCTTGGAATTCTTCTTTTCAAAATGAGACATAAACCTAAGACAACTATGTTGGACATATTATCTCTATATATATGTATTTGACTTTTTTTATACCCATATGAATAGAAATTCGATATATGATGCTTTAATTAATAATTCCTACAATCAAGTGGTTATATAATCCCAAGACCAATGAAAACTAATGTGGGTAATAACTGATATTCACTTGGAATGTGCGGAGATGAATGAAGATGAAATTTTCATATTAGTCTCTATTATTCTAGACATGTTTGAAGAATTAAATTAGTATCATTTGTCAGGCCCTAATTATATTGTATTGTGGTCAAAACTGAATGGTGGGGAAACCATTAATTGATAGATAATTGATTAAAATTTAGTGTTGTGATTTTGAGATTAGATCACAGTTCATCCATATTAAAAAAATCAACTACAATCTTATTATAACCATTATAAGTGTTCTATCCTCCTATGTATTCAAAAATTGTATAGTATATTAATGATCATTTCTAGTGGTTGGTTATGAAGTGAAATTTAGCTGACTATATTTTTCAATGTCTCACCTATCAATAAGTCATGGATAAACATTATAATCATGTAGTAATTTCATAGTGTTTGATCATACCTATATAGAAATCATAGAATATGTCATGGACCTTCTCACTATATTTCCAAGAAAACTTTAGATGCATGACTATATTTGGGTTATTGTAGAATAAACCATGAATTCAATACACTTTATTCCAATTCAAGAGATTAAAATGGTAGACCAGTTATAAAATATCTATTATTTGGAAATGGTGATCTATTATTGGGTTCTTATTTCTATTGACCTTGAATGAGAACATATATTTACCACATAATTTATGTGGTCCTTGAAATAGGCACTTGTAACTAAGGTTTAATATCGTCCCAAAACAAATTTTCAATCAAGTAATATGATTTATAAGTTGGAAGATATTAGTAGAGATTGTGGATGTACTTTGGTAGTTTATGGGAAAAATATTTCTTTTGGTAGAATTTTCCTCTAACTACAATTATTAGGCCATGAAACACATGGATCCATCTGAGGAACTATATGAAAATCCATGTCTCTATCACCATTTTTGGGAATATACTGGAGAAACTTTTCAAATTAGACCAAAACTCATACATGACAATACTCCTATGGTTATGAAAAGAATGGAAATAGCCCAAAGAAATTAAAAATATTGTATATATAATCATTATTGACCATTATCCTTTAAGGTGGTTGATCATGTTTTCCTAAAATTATCATCACAGTTGGATCATCATTATTTGGGTAATCAAGGGATGTTGCCCCCTCAATATGTGGGGCCATTAAATATTCTTGAATAATTTTTTGATTTTTCCAATCAGTTGTTATTACTACTAATGTTTATATTAGTTCATAATTACCTCTATTTATCTCAATTAAATAAATATTATTATGACCCTACCCAATTCATTATTTGGTTCTATGTTACACTAGAACTTGATGCGACATTTGGGTACACCCTAGTTCATATTATGGACATGAAATAGAAGACCTTGTGTCGAAGACATATATCAGTGGTTCCATTATTATATAAGTATGGTCATTTTATGGATGAGACATAGTAATGGGATAAGTGTATACTAGAAAATCTTCCATTGATTTTGCAAAACATCGGCCAAATCCAAATTTATTAGGAATAAAATTCCAATGGTGCGGATAATGTAACACCCTTGGTTTAAGGTATGTGATTTTTATTTATTTTTTTCGTATTTTATGTTTTTTCCTTTTACTTTTGAGAATAATTGGAGGGATGGTGGGATAAAAATGTGGTGTTTGGGATTTTGTGGAATCGTCATGCCCTGGAACCATCCATGGTGAAAGTCATTGTCTTATGTCTTTTGGTGCTCCAAGTGTGTGAGTCACATTGGATAAAGGAATGTCACCATACACAAACACCTTTCATTTGGGTGGGAGTGTTGGTTGGGAGGATCACTTATGGGGAATGGTCAAACCAAAACACCTAGTGAATGGGTGTGGTAAGTTAGTGTGGTGGGTTTCATGTGGGATCCATTTAAAATAAGTTGGGAAAATGTAACACATCATATTCCTGGGTGTGGTTCTAATTGAATTTATTCATGTATGAATCTCAAAAAACAGCATAGTAGAATTCACTCTGTTATGGTCTAGGGTGTGGTATTGGTCATAATAGTTTTTGAAATAACTGATTTAACCTCTAAAATTTGGGGAAACTCATTAAATTGGGGAATAGTTGTGATATTTTTAGAGATATTAAATTTTATTTACAACATATTTTACCCCTGAATAATAATCATTTTCCCTCTCCACATTTTTTTCATGATCCAAATACTTTTAGAGATTTTTATAGATAATCTATTGTATAATTAAGTTCTTCCTCTTAGTTTATAATGTTTGATAAAACATGAGAAAAATGTCCTCTCTATCACTTGTTATTTACTCAAAAAAGCATAGGTTTTGGAAAAATAAATCTTGTAATTGTTTATGAAATTTCTGGAATGAAATCCCCTAGTATTATTATAAAGTGAGCTCTTCTGTTCAAGGAAAACTTTATTTATTGAAAATGCATAGAGAATATGAAACTCTAATATAAAATGGTTTTTAAATGTAAATTTAGAAATTATAATGTCTTGTTGTGAGTTTATGGTAAATATTGAAAGGTCCTTGTCGAGGTAGACATGGTTGTGCAGTTAATTTTTGGATCAAGGTATTTTACCCCCATAAGATAGTTAGGGTCTAGAGGGATGGGTAAAGCTCATGATTATGGATTTTTTAGTGGGAAAAATTCATTAGAATGTGCATTGGGACTCTGATTTTCATGATTGTGCAGTCATGACATGGGTTTCCTTCATGGTATGAATTATATTTCACTGTGGATGTATTTATGTCTTTACTAGGCTCTTTATCCACTTTTAGTTTTCTTGTATATATTATTGTTATGAACTCACTTTTTCTTACCTTAGTAAAATGTGTGGGAATTATTATGTGTTTCTTACTGGGTTGTATACTCACCCCCTAGACATTCGCATTGGTGTGTATGGATACGTTATTTAAAAATATATAAGAAGGTATACAATTTTATATCTTCATGTGGAACATCTTGAGGATGTAGTTGTGTCCTCTGGAAGTTGGAGCTTGGAGATTCTCATGTAGTGGAGTTAGAGTAGTGACACAATGGTACTTTGGAGTCTTTTATGTCTTGATATTTTTTATAATTTATATTATATTTTTTATAATATGTCTCTAATTAGGATCTAACTCCATATTTGAATTTTTTTTTAGTTTCTATATCATGCATTTTGCTTATCATATATTTTTTTGTTCATATATTGCAGTTTTTTAGGCTTTTAATGGAAAATCATCACTAATGATTGTGGTAAACCGTTGGAAAATATTTTTAGTCTTTGTTTTTTAGGAGATGTAACATAAGGTTGTTGGAATATTAATCCATCCCAATAAAATTATTCTCTTCTATTATTTTATAATGAAATCACTATGAACATATGACATGATATAAGAAAAACACCTCTATATTGTAGGAGCATCTGGGAAGAAAACATAGGTAAAACTCAACTCCATTATAATCCATCAAACACCACTACTCATTAGTTAGATTAGACCCCCTATTTATACCATCTCTAGAAATTTAAATACAACAACATACTATCTAATATCTATATAGACACAACACATGTGGGAACAAGTCTAATGAAAAGGCGAGAATAAACATACCTATTAGAATGCCGAAAAAACAAAAAGAAAATAATAAAAATAAACAACTCAAAGTAAAATATTATAGGATATAGATAGGTAAACCATAAAGATAACTGAATATGGGAAAATATTCTAACAAACATAAAAAATCAAGAGACTCTATCATCTCAGCATAGATCTATGAAGATTCATATCTCATGTACAATCAAAGATACCAAGTTTAACCTCTATTCAAATTAAATTTTTATATCATTTTATAGATAAACCCTATTTTAAATGTTTTTAGAGAACCATTAAAAGACATGTGGGTCCCTATAATAAATGACTTGAAGGCACAGTGGCTCGATGGCCATTACCCATGTTCCCCCCATCACCAAACTATGGCCTACAACACAAAAACAAATAACATTCCAGACCTTTTTGACAAATCCCTAAACATCGCACCTACATCACCATCATATATATTTGATTTTATAACTATTCCATGGTTCCCTCACTTTATACCATGTCTCTCAATATCCATAACATGGTTCCCCTCCCAGTGTCATGATGCTTAGTTTCACACCATGGTCCCCAACTCAATGCCTACCTCTAGGTTTTCCCTAAATTTTAGTCCTTTGTCCTACGTCATGGTTACCACCCTAAGTCATGGCTAATAACCTTGAATTATTATAGCATCCATCCATATAAATCCCCACCCCCCCCAATTAGGTCTTCTAGGATCGGAACCCTGGTATAATTTAGGATAAAGGGGAAACTTTACCAATCGTGTAATCCCATAACTGTTCTACTGTAACATAAATCTCATAAAATCTAAGGTAAAAAATCAAGTTTTAAGTCATACCAATAATGAAAAATCCTGATATATCACAAAATATTTGAAATTTGTATGACACCTTTATCTAATGGGATAATCCTCCTTCCACCTATACTACCTCATCAACTATGGTGGGTAACCCCAATCCTTTCTATGTAACAAATTCCTATCAAGTGGGTACTAGAACCAAAGTAAATGATAACCGCAACCTATCTCATAAGAAATCACAAGACCCTATAAGAGAGGACCTATACCATATAACTACTATGTCATCAAAAGTTTATCAACTCTACCTATAGTATGGTCAACCATCATTTCATCATAATCGTAGAAATAGTGACCCCATAATCGAATTAATGTCCCACACTAATGGATGTGAACTTTATGATTATATCCTATAGTAGGTTTAAAAACTATAATATATGAACATAAAAATTACCCCATATCCTAATGATCCTCAAGGGGGTCACTGACCCTATGCATCCATCGAATGTCTTTCCCTTATATGAACAATGTCACCTCAAAGACAAGAGCTGTAACTTCTGTTAAATGCTCCAAAATAGTCTCTAATAGCAATGAATAATGCACCATTTTTTACTTTGTGGAAAATATTTTCTCTTAATTGACTAATAAATTATCATGTTTCACCACCCATACAAGAAGATAAAAAGAATATTATAATCTCCCCAGTACATAGCATGTACCTACAGTGTACACAATTTGTAAGTCGCTCGGGCTATGTAGTCATACATTTCTAAGTAGTTATTTTCATATATAAAACTAAATTATGTGTACATAAAATTAAATTACAAGTATAATTAGTCATGTTAGATGGTGTGTACTCTAGGTACACACCAATTAACCTCTCCAACTCTATATAGTATCTAGTAAGCACATGGTTTGTGAGGTCACACAACTACAAGGAATTTAAATCCAGTTCATGCTAGTCCAAAAATGTTGATATACATTGTGTGTCAGACATAATACATAATACATGAGTCTAACTCATTGACCTATCATGTACGTGGAGTATATATTTAGGCACTCAATCTTAGAATAGATGGAATTTGACCCAATATCATACATTATGATACAATAATAAATTTAAAAAAACCTAGACACTATAAAATCCTTCACATACAGTGTTTAAATTAGGGTACTACATGTTGTGCTGACAAAAAATATATCCAAACTCATCTTCTTCCTCAATTCATGCATTTCTTGTTGATCCTTCATATTTTCCTACAAAATCACAGGCAAAGGACAACGTCAATGCTTATCCCGCACCACTTTTTACTATTAACCATGTTTAATTACCTCATATTCATCCTCATAACATTATAGATAACTATTTTTATTCATATATCACTACCAACCATTCTTCATTGAATTCATGCAAAAAGGTTATCAGCCATGCATGAAATCATGGGCCCAATGTCAGTTGTCTATCATCATTACCCCATGCCACCCCTTGAACAAAATTTCCACTTTCCATATAGATGAAATAGAACCAATAATCTGGGTTTCAATTATTGAACTATCTTGAGAAAAAATTGGGAGTAAATAAGATGGTTCATCAATGGGTAGTGGTCAGTGTGGTATCTGAACGCCTAATAGAAGTTCACATCAATGTTCTTTAAAGGATGTAGAATATGGGAAGGTGTTAATTTGAAAATAAATATATTCATTCAGGATAGATTAAATGAACTAGTATTAAAATGAATAAAACACTACAATGAAGTATGGTTGTATTTAATAATAACAAAAAAACACCCTTTCCCATTAATAATTCAAGAAAAAATTCAATCGGATAATTTTCCACAGAATATTTATAAAAAAAATTAGAAAATGGAAATAAATAAATTCAAACATAAAATATAACTATCTATTCTAAAAATCAAAGTGTTATCTTTAATTTGAAATCCAATATCTGATTTTTTTTTTCAGAAATCATTTTCATGATTATTTGGAAATTAATTATATTATAAGTGTAAATATCTAATAAATTTCCCTCATTTAATTTTAATTACAAAGAATGGGTGTGAATTAGAACATGTAGAATAGTCTTATAGTTAACAATAATATCCTACCACAATGTAATAACATTGTTTCTTTGCAATTCAATCATTACATAGAAATCAACATTTTTGGTCGATGAATTCATGTCATCTAAGAAGAATGATCATCTCTATATAATTATTCTAACTATGTAGCTATATTGTTAAAAAATGGATAACCAAAGAATTATTCCATAATTAGGTATTTATAAAGTGTTAATAGGTCAACCTATTGAAATAAATAAATTCAATAAAATTCCCAATCTAGGTCATGGAACCCAAACATATAAATTATACTTCACCCATGTAAGCACCCTATTCCAAACACATCCACATTATTTGGATTTTCATATAAACTTCCATTTAGAAGATATGATCATTCATACATGTGGAATAAATATATATTTATGTACTAAATATTAATTATTCCTTAAAATTAAAATATATCATAAAATTTCAAAACAGAAAACATCCCAAGGGTAAAAACTATATTTTGAGATCAACAGAACCATCGAAAAAAATTCAATGTCAGATTTTTTTTCTAAAATTACCATTTTACTCTTTTTGGAACCCAAAACATAACTAAAAAATGTGCAAAGTCATGTCAATAAGAAATTTGGTTCAATACACAGTGGATGGATTTATTATATAAATTCATTATATAATCTCTTATATTTTTTATTATATGATACAAATATGATATATTACATAGAAAATAAACTAAATGCTAACACTTGAGGTTTTTCTATCATAATTAATTATAGATATTTAATTAAATAATACATATAAAATTCACAATTTCATAACACTTATGATATAGTTGTATGATATATTAATAATGTAAAATATGATAGGTTTGGGTAATGTCATGATATCAGTATATCAAGTCTTATGGTATTCTGATACCAATTGCATACTGTTATCCTTGGTTTTTTATATGTTTCACTATAAAACACACAAACACACACAAACATATATATATATATATATATATATATTACACTGTGGTATAATCAAAAACATCATATGTTTTTGTCGTATTTATAAAACAAATTTCAACCAATCAATTATAAACCCTTTACCTTAATATAAAAATAAAACCAACAGATAATCAACCCAATATCATACTATATTAAATTTATCATTTTATATTGGTTTTAATGTGGTTCAATCAATTAATAAAATAAATTTTGGGTAAACACTAATCTCAATATAACTCATTATATGAATAAGATATATGTTAAAATTATAACTTCAAATGTTCTTAAATCTATTTAAACAAGTCTAATAATAATAAAATAAAAACATCAATTACAAAAGAAAAGGAAATCAATGATAAAATAAAAATAAATTATAAATTAATGGAAAATAACATTTTCTTTGAAAAAAATTACAAATTGTTTTTATATAAATGTGAATGTTTTTTATAAATATTCAAAAAAAATTCTTTTTTAACCAATATCACCTTCCATCCTTGATATCCAACCACCATAATCCCTAATATGTAGTCCCCCACCAACCTAGGTGATCCCAAACATTTGGAACACATCAAACACCACCCTTATCTTTGGATGCACCCCGAGTGTGCCAACTCTATGGAGCCATCACTTTGCACGCAAATCCTATAACAGCCACCCGAACCACATATCACATCATGTTGGGTTCAAAACCTCCTAAGATGGAAGAACCCTTTGGATCTTCAAACATTGAAAAAATTTCTAGAACACCTAAATTTAAATGCATCCATTTTTATGATGATTCCAAAACTGAGAAGACAATGCACCCCAGAGACAAATCACACTACCTCTATACACTCAACAATAACTACTAAAATAAAATGATTGAATAAAAAATCAGATAATAGCACAATGTATTTACATGGTTTGGATTAAGTCTTACTCTATGGAGGGAATGCTGAAAAGTTTATTGAGAAATGGAATTTGACTAAAATAGTGAAAAATCACTCAAATTTAAATTTCTAAGTGACCAAAATCCATGTATTTATGAATTAAGTCAAGAGTATTCATGAAATCTCACAATTCCCACCACCTTTCAATTTTCATCGAGATCATTCCATTTGGATCCAATATTCATCGAAACCCTTTTACTTCATTAAAGGAAAATATTAACATAACTTTTTATTTTTGTGAAAAGTATGTTTTTTAAATTATCAACACTAAATTAAGATTACAAAGATAATAAAATTAATATTACACATCCTTTTAATCTTACCAGTTATTCTCACATGATATCTGGTTTATTCTTACATAACCTCCACCTTCTTCAATCAGGTCCTGATCTCATACTACCATTCTATAAAGTTCATAAATTTTAAACTTTGGTACCACCATACCACGATCTCATTATATTACATTTCTAGAATTCCAAAATTTCTCCTTCAATGTGTTCCAACTCAATGTTGACAAATGGTTATCACTCTTGGAAAAGAATAATAATGTACCACTTATGAATCATTTTCTAGGCTTCACTACCTATTAATCCATTCATATATGCCACTAATTTTCATTCTCAATATTTTTTATAGTAATATAACTCCCCAAAAATACTTTTTGTCATCCCAAACCTATTTAGGCACACAAAATCCTTATAATATCTTAGAATATGACCATGATTAGTATATCCACTAGATTCTAAACTATATAAACCTTCAATATCACGAGTTATTCTACATAAAAAACTATCAAATTAATTGATACGTAAACTAAATATGGTTTTTCTAAATTGAAATATTATATTCTTGGATATGTGTATCATAGTTAACGAATCAATTAATTTTTTTATGACCTCAAACCTTAGTCTAATATCATCAAATATCCCCTTCATCCAAATCTACTCCTCCATAGCTTTTGAATGTGCAATGTTCTCTGCCTCTATTTTTTAAACAGAAACTAAAGGTTATAGCATTGACATATAAATCACGGTTGTACCTTTTAGATTCTGTATATATCAGATATTACTCCTTGGAGTGTCTGTATCTCCCCCAAATTTTGAATCAGAAACCCCTATAATGACTCATTTGTTCTAAAATATAGTAAAAACATCAAGAACCTTGGAAATACTATAGTATCCACTTTAATACATCCCAATGTTCTTTATATGATTAGATATGAATATATTGACCAGTAACATTACATCCAATATTTTAGGCCCTATAAAAACAATGGAATATGTCAAACTTCCAAAAATAAATGTAACGTAACATTTATCATGTACTCATCCTCTTATTCCATTCAATATGCCTTCTCCTTACCCAAATTAAATTATATATAATGATTCATGGTCATAATATTTGATACATTCATTCTGAGAATTTCCATCACCTTCTAAATGTATTCATACTAAGTAAGGAACAATGATTTTGACTTCAAGTCCCTTAAAATTCATATCTCTAAAATCATGTTTTTTTATTGAGATCCTTCTTCGCAGTTGTTTTGGAAAGTTCAAACTTCATCTCCTTAAGAGTTTTTATACCATTATTTCTAAGATCATGTCATAAATATATAGAATTTGGATCATTGATATATTATTATCAAACACCTTATGGTAATAACAGTCAGTATTGCTATAAACAAACTTCTATTTCACCCTGAAGGTGTTGAACTTATGGTTCCAAATCATGGATGCAAGTTTCAACCCATAAAACACCATATGATCCAATATTCATGATTCTCATTATGTTTCTCTAAAAAAACTTTAGATACCCTATATAAATATCCCACTTTAAATATTTTTGAAGGAAAATGGTTTTAACATCCAACTAATCAATATATTACTCTTCCATTGAAACCATTCCAAGTACCATTTGAATGATCATATTCTTAACAAAAAAAGTAAGGATTTTCAAAAAATATAAACCTTCAGTTTATTTAAACCTCATTACATTGAGACTTTACTTATATCACATTCTACTATATGTTCAGTTTTTTTTGCTAATTAACCCACTTATTATGATTCTCTCTCCACCCAGTAGGTTGTTCCATTAGCTCCCATTTTTTAAGAAACAAGTAAAGAATATATTTCATTCATCATATATAACTCCCAAGTACTTGAGTCACCCACACTATGGAATCTTATGGAAATTTATATTCCCCATAATCTTAGTCAAACAAGTAGTGAAAACTTATTTAGTATCTCATCACTTGGAATTGAATCCTTGTATACTTCCATAACTAATTTTGTGGCTCAGATCCTTTCTATACCACTAATATTAGAACATATCCTTATAGATATCTACCTTGATATTCTATAGTCTCTAATATTTATAGTATATATGTCTTTAGAAACACTATAGGAAGTTAACTTCCATCCATAAAATTCTACTATATAGTCTATTATTTCTAGGACTATTTTACTCCCAAAAAAATCTATAAATTTCATACTTTCACTCATAACAACTTCAACATGTGATGATTATTTTTTCTGAAAAATAATTTTTTGTCGGTTCCAATCCATCTATATGATTTTATTATTAATGATAACATTTCATATTTTGATGACCTTCCGTAATTCTTTGTCGCATAGAAAAAATACAAAGTATTCATTATCATTCTTTACAAGAAAATTCTTATGACATAGCCACTAAATTATTCATTTTTATAGAATCAATTTATATGAAACTAAGTGGTATTAAAACTTTTAAATTTGAAATAATAACATTATTTTTTATCAATAAATATTTTGAATGTTCATGCCACAATGTAAAATAAGGAAATATATTCACTAATTAGTCATCAAAATTTATAGCCTCTACCAAAACATCATGGGGAAACTAGTGTGTATCCAAATGATCCATTCCTTCATTAATATTAAATATATTAACTTAATGAATCCAATTTGGATATAATTTCTAGAAAAATCATCTAGAACTGTATTCCTTTCTACCAATGGAACCTTTGGAACTCCAGGATTTCATATTCCCTATCATCATCATACCTCAAAAATTTCTGTTTATATATAGTATCATTTTCCACAATTAATATATATCAAATGAAGGTTATGAAAATGTTTGAATATTATTAGTAAAGAAAACACACACCTTCCATGTCACATCATCAATAAAGCTCATGTATTATAGTAAACACTAGTAATAATAAATCAGATCAAACCAACACACATCTATATTAATATGTTCTAACATATAATCCTTGAGTTCCTATCCTTCCATCGATGATGGTCATGTGGTATTCCTTTCCGGAATTACACCTTCCAAAACTCCCATATGGTACAATTTTCCTTTTTTCATTTATTTAGACACCACTATTGATATTATTAGGTGGGTTTCATTAATCCCACCAGGTATATGCAAATTATAATTTATAAAACTCAAACAACCTAACTATGAAAGTTTTTTAATTACCATGTAAAAGTGTCGAACATACATTGATGGTCATTAATTATTGAGGTGTGTTAAGGAAACAAAATAAAATAATTTTTTTTTGAGAAATCAAGTTGTGATAACTTGATAAGTTCAGTTATTATCATGTTTTTTTTCTATGCATATGAAGAATTATATGGTCATCCATATTTTTTTATCAAAATTGGGTCTAAAAGGATCCTTGGTCTAGGTACCCTTTTGAAAAATCAAGAATCTCACCATTCATATGGTTAATTACATGGATTGATTAAGGAATTAGGTGGCCCAAAACCTTATATAAACAAAATCACTCTATATTGCATAATGTTCAGACACAACCCAAGGTTATTAGTTTATTCATTCATAATTCTCTTTTTATTATCAGATCCATGTGCTTATGTGGTCTGAAATAGTGGAGTCATGGAGTATTCCCTCTCAGAATAAGGTTACAATCATGCAGAAAGGAACCAACACAATTATAAAGGATGGGAGTTTTATTAATTTCCCCCATACTTTCCATGGTGTTAGCAACCATATTTCCCTCTCTGCAAGTGTTTCAATCCTCTATGATATGACCAATTTGAAGCCTTCATATTCTAATGAGTTATAAGAGATGCCACATTGATTTGGAGTTGTATTAGATGGATTCCATCATAATTTTGGAATCTAAGTCCACCACACCAATTGAGATATTGAATAGATTTCATAGAGACATACCATTATGGAGTGCTCTTGTATTCACCCATGTGTTGTTTCCCTCCATGTAATATACACTAGATACAACAATCGCTGAGCCACTTCCATCATGGGATAGGCCAGCTCTGCGCATGACTCTTCAAATAAAAGGAACGATAAATATTGATCTTAAATCTAGTGTTGGGTGGGTTCCATTTGATCCATTGCATGTGGTCGACCCTACTGTTATTTTCAATGATAAATGGGTATCCTTGAACCAACCCCATGTTATCATCCAAATATCTTCAACTAGAAAATAGTCCAAATAGTTCCATAACCAATGATAATTCATGAGTCTGAATATACGGCAGAGAGCTATTAATTCCTTCCTATCCTCGATTTCTAACATTCCATATCACCCAGCACATATCATTAAACACCATTCCTAGATATTTATATTCAATTACACTATGATCCACCCCCATGAACTAGGAAGAAATGAAATATAAGGAGAAAACACCATGTACTAAAATGTTAAACCATTGGCCGATGATATTCCAAGTGAAACGTGACCAATCTCTCTCAAAGAACAAGTGTCAAGTCTTCTCCGTATTTGATCACTCACAACACTGGCATCACGGTAGTAGATGTAATCCATTTATTTTAATATTTTATTCAATCAGAATAGCCTTGTTTATAATTATCCAAATAAGGAAGTTCATCTTAGTAGGGATGTTATTCCATCATAGAATGTTTTCCCAATATCAGTCTCCTGGGTTAGATTAATTAAGGTGTGAAACCCCCTTATATTGAATATCCCCAAATTTTTTTTCTATAAAAACACACATATCAGGTTCATAGACCTAGTGGATGCTTGTGATAATTCTTTTCTACTCAGTTTTAAGAAAAACATCGATATGATTTGGATGCATAATCTCTTGATTAAAAAAGATAATCAGGAATGGACACCCTAGAAAATATAAATTTTCAACAGAACAATTGTCTTTGAAAAACCTTATTTATCCCCACCCGATCAACCATCGTACATTATGTTTCACTGTATCAAAGTCTCCAATCAAGAAGCAGGGAAAACTCAAGAGTTCTGTCTTTCATGAACCTCACCCGAATATAATTCTCTTAAATGATATCACATGAAATCTTGGATTATATTCCTTGGTCTTTTTCATGTTCCTTAGGTTCAAACCTCTTTCATTAATGGGGTTCTCATTTCTTTTATAGAAGTCCCAATGACACTTTTCATCCTATTTTTTGTCCTAGATAAAAGTTTTCATTATCTTCTAAAATATTGAAACAGTACCTTTAGGTCCTTGATGAATAAGAACACAAGAATTTGTATAGAATTTATAACTCTTTTAACTAGAGTAATAATATCTATAAATGATAGAAGATGACTCTTCTAGTTACAAGCTCTGTCAGTGATATGTTTGAAAAGGATTTTAAAATTATCTTTCTTGAATCTGCAGTCTGAAATGGGTTCTCCAAAATATTCTATTGGAAGCTTCTGAATTTTAAATTTATATCCATTCCTGAATGCTTTAAGTGTAACAATATGAACAACGTTTTGGAATTTGAACTTTACTCGTAGAATAATTAACCCGCTACCCACTCTAGTTGTTATGGTTCATAAAAGTGTTATTGAAACTTCCTATGGGTTTTCACCTACCATTAATGTAGAACAGAATATCATAATAAAAATGAGATGCGAAATGATGCCATTACCAGACTAGATTTTTAATGGAAATATATTCCTTCTCCCAATATCACATTTGATATCTCTATAAAGAGCCTCTTGGGACATAATATATAGGTTGGATGATAACGGATCACCTTGAAAAAGGAAAAGGATTATTTTGAAAAATATAACGCTTATCCCCATTAGTGATACCAATAACCAAGGATATGTAAAGAACCTGAGTGAATGGTTTCAAACCCATTCGGTAAAAACCAATTGTCTTATTATCTTAAAAATTTAATCCCACTCCATTTGATCATAATTCTTATCCATATTGGTCTTAGTCATTATTTTGGATCCTTGTAGCTTTTTTTATGTCAACCACTATATCCTTTGCAATTCCAATTTCTCATTGGATGTTGAGACCCTTCATGAACCGATGTTGTTCTTCTGCTGTGATATTTGGAATAAACTTTCTCATCCTTCTATTAGTGAGGTCAATGAATATTTTATAAGAAAAATTACTGATGAATGTTGATCTTTATTGATTAAATGAGATCAGTTCCTTGAGTTTTGGAATCAGGATGATCTTTAAAGAACTTACTTTTCTAGTAAGTTCTCCCCCATGGAAGAAATCAGACACTACATCAATAATATAAACCTTAATTAAATCACATGCAGACAAAAATAAGTAACCTAGAAATCCATCTGGCCCTTGTGAAATATCAATATTTAAGGCTAGCACAACCTCCTTGATCTCCCCTTCTCCCAAAATATTTAACATGTGTAAATTGTATTTGTCTTCCACTAGTCTTATTACATTCTACAAGAAATCATTCTCTCTATAACCCCTTGAATTACTATACTCTTCTGAGATTTCAGATCAGGTAATAAGGTCTCTAAAATGTTTACCATCCATCTTACCCACCACCTCCACCTCATCTGTATACAATCTATCTTTTAACAAAATTTTAATTCTTGTGGGCATCATCCTTTCCCTTATACAAGTATGAAAAAATACAGTATTTATATCTCCCCCTCTTAGCCATAGTACCCTAGACTTCTCACTCAAGATTACTTCAATGTACATTAGTTTCTATGACAATAGTCTTTTCTTATTAACCAACATTGAAAATATATCATCATCAAAATTCTATTGGATAGATTCCACCAACCTTATAATGTCTTATTTTAAAATGTCAAGGATAGATTCATTGTTGGAGATCTTCGAGTTCCATATAATTAGGTTCTTATTGTGGATGCCACTCCAAATTAGGGATAGTGTTTTGTGGAGGAAAATCAGTGGTAGTTTTTCTATCTATGTTAGTAATAGTTGTTGTTGAAGTTTTCTTGGGGTGGAAACCAACCCAAGTGCCACATTGTACAATTAGAGAAACCAACCGTGGACGAGTAGCCAGTGAAAAGAAGATTGTTAGGGGTCGATGAAACACTTGAAATGACTCTTGACATGGCTGAATTACTTCATTTATAAAACAAGACTAATTTCAATGAATCTGTACTATGTTTTGTGGTCCTTAGATGAATTTATATAAAGATAAATAATCAAGAAATCCCCCCCCCTTCTCCTTTGGACATAGGCACTACTGTCAAACCACATTAATTATTTGTGTTCACTATTTCTCCCTATATTTTGTTTGTTTTTCATCACCATGAACATTTGTTTCCCAACAATGTGGTATCAGTGCCATCAGATGAAAAACGACAATGTTGAAGAAAAATTTTCCAGTGACTGGAAAACTAAAGTTTCTCAAAAAACAAATTGAGGATAGTTCTATGAATATCTCGGTGAGATTATTCTGATGTTGTAAGAAGTTTCAAAAATAGATTTGAAATAAAGCCGGTTGAGCTGTTCAAACTATGGGTGCTACAGTACCCCCTTGTCAGAGAAGACGGCATTGTTCACATTAGTGGTGACATTTTGGTGGGTTTTGCATCCACTGTTCTGGTGAGCTATGTTAGTGTTGCCTTATAGTATGATTTGGACCATTGAAATTGTTAGTTATATCTTAGTCAACAAAAATGCCTTTTTGTGATCCATGAGTCATTTCAAGTTATGTCGACCATTTAAGACACATCCTTATAGTTAGATTTTCGAAATTTCAACTTCATAAATGGATAAAAATACCAGTAACATGATTAATCTTACCAATTTTAAATATGATATATGGAAACACAAAATTGAGGATCTTTTATATATTAATGATTTTTGGAAACCAATAATGTCGACCACTAATCCTATTGTAGTGAAACAGAATAAATCTTCAGCAAGCAGTCAATTTGAGGAAAAGACATCAGCTAGTACCCCATTGGTTAATGCAGATTGGGTTCTGCACAATAGAAAGTACACTTCCCAAATCATATATTTGATCGACAAGAGTATCATTCAGAATTTTTCCAATGAACCAAATTCTTCAATTATTTAGATAAAAATAGAAAATATTTATGCAAGGAAAACCGTGAAAAACAAATAAAATCGGATAGGCTATCTTGTTATCTTGAAATAAAAAGATGGGACCGACATATCGGACCACATGAGAAGTTCCAAGGTACCATTGATCGATTCAATTCCATTAAAATGATGAATGATGATGTGTTGGAGGCACTATTAATGTTGAGATCTTTACCAATGATGTGGGACACACTTGTTGTGTCGGTCAGCAATTCCACTCCAGATAGAACTCTCACAATGGAGACGGTGAAAGATAGAATACTGAATGAAAATACTAGAAGTAAAGATGATGGATATACACCTAAATATAAGGCTATTATCAATAAAATACAAGGGAATAAAAAATAGCATGGAATAATTTGAGGAATAGAATCCCATGACCAAAGTCTGTAAAGAAGTAATCAATCAAAATACCAATTGAGATATGATATGAAGTTACACCGGTGTGGAAAGATGCGACACATCTATCATGAGTGTATGATTATGAAGGTAGAGTAGAGGAATCGGGATGGTAAGACCCGAAATAATGATGATATAGATTTCAATAAATAAATTATTATTGTTTAGGAAGAAAATATGGTTAGTCTAGAAAGTCAACACTCGACAAGGGTTATCGATTATCGAACCTCCTACCATGTCACTACCAGAATATATTTCTTTTCATCTAACACTTTTTGTATTTTTGTAGAAGTGAATATGGGAAATGATGGTATATCCAAAATCACTGAAATTGGTAATATTTTTCTGGAAGAAAATATTGAATACAGGTTACTATTGAAAGATGTGAGGAATGTTCTTGTTATTCTCCTCAATCTGATATCCCCTGTAATTCTTGAAGATGATGAATATGATAGTTCCTTTGGTGATGGAAAATGGAATCTTACCAAATATAACCTAGTAATTTCTAAAGTAAAGAAATTTACTTATATTTACCTCATAGATGTCTGGCCATGTAGAGCATAAATTAATGCAGCCAAGAAAGACATTCCTATAGACATTTTTCATAAGAATATTGGTCACATGAGTAAGATAGGAATCAAAATGATCTCCAGAAAGGATGTCTTAACATGAATAAAATGTATATATTTGGATACTTGTGTTTATTTTATTATATAAAAACAACACATTGTATCATTTTGTGGATATTTACCATATACAAAAGAAAATGGTTTATATTTCATTCACACTAACCACTACATGATGATAAATAAGTTTGTGGGAGGTGCTTTTTATTTTGTTACCTTCATAGACGATCACTCTAAAAAGGTTTGGTCTTTTTTGTTGAAAACTAAATATCAAGTGCATGATATTTTCAAGCAATTTCATATGAAGATGGAAAAAGAAACAGATAGATGGTTAAAGTGTGTATGAGTAGAAAATGAGGAGTGTGTCATGGTCTATTTGTGGATTATTTCAAATGTTTCAACATCAATCTAGAAAAATCAGTACTGAAGATGTCACAGCATAATGGTATTACTGATAGGATGAATATAAAATTTTTTGAGAGATTCATATGAAACCTCTCAAATGAAAATCTACCAAACACCATTTTGGGGGGAGGAAATGAGGACTGAAATTGATCTTATAAACATTTCTATAATAGTTCCACTGAACTATGAAATTCCATAAAGAGTTTGGATAGGTAAATATGTTTCATACAAACACTTGTGAGTATTTTTATGCATGGTATTTGTTCACATAATGAAATATGAGTGGGAAAAGATGGATGGAAAAAGAAGGTAGTATATCTTTCTTGGAAATGTTCATGAAGATTTTGGATACTAACAATGGGATCCTATTAGTTGAAGTATTTTTAGAATCATACATGTGGAATTTCTTGAGGATAAGATTATTGAAGATTTTGATAAGCTAGAAAATGAAGATAAGTTTCAATATGACGAAATTCTAGTCAATCTGGAGCCATTATCACCACTATCAGTACCCTCCAGTATGAGAGAGATACACAAAACTAATGATATGTCACTACCAGGTAATATGTCTTCATCTGCTGATAGGTATCCATCATCTTATATTCTAGATAAGATTACCCCCGAATAGTATTTGAGGATATCTGCCATAGAATGAAAATTGAGTCATAGATGCTCACCACATGAGTATGTTATGATCACTAATGGGGAAGAACCAAATAGTTATGATGATTTGATCAGGAGTTAGCAGAAGATTTAATGGAAGAATTCCATGCCATAGTAGATGATATCCTTGCACAAAAACCATACATTTTATTTGGTAATGTTACCACATAGAAACAAGGAACTCAAGAACAAGGGGTTGTTCATAATTAAAGGAGAATATGGTAACTCACAGCCATGTTACAGAGCTAAAATGGTTGTGAATATATACAGTCAGTATAAAGGTATTGACTTTGATGAAATTTTTTCTCTTATGGTTAAAATCTATTCTATCAGATTTATTCTATGATTAGCGACTATTTTAAACATAGGGTTTCAGTAACTATATGTAAAGACTAAATTATTACATGGTGATATTGATGAGGAGATATGCAAAGAGTATCTATATGGATTTTAGGTGAAAGGTAAATAAAAACTAGTATGAAAACTTAAGAAAATATTATATGGTTTGAAACAGGCCCAAGGAAATGGTATAATAAATTCAACTCATTCCTAGAGTAAAATGAGTAAAGGAGGATGATTTTTGATCACCGGGTTTTCATCAAATAGTTTTCGGATGGTGATTTCATTATCTTATTCCATTATATTAATGATATGTTGATTATTGAGAGATATATCACCAAGATCAAAGATGTTGATGAAGGAGTAGAACAAATATTTTTAATAGAAGGACTTGGGAGACACTACTAAGATTCTTGGTATGACGATTTCTCTTGATAGGAAGAATCAAAATATTTTCTTATCTCAGGAGTGGTACATTGAGAAGATTCATGAAATATTCAACATGAGAATGACAAAAATAGGTAGCACTCCAATTGTGTGTCATTTTAGGCTCACAATAATTCAAAGTCCATCAACTGAGGAGGAGAAAGTAGAAATGGAAATAGTTCCTTATCATTCAGCTAATAGAAGTATTATGTATTCTATGGTGTGCACCAGACAAGATATATATCACGTGGTTGGAGTTGTGAAAATATTATTATACTATCATGGAAAGGGTCACAAGACAGCTTTTAATGGGTATGAAGGTATAAATCTAGTCATTACTTATGTTTTGGAAGTGATAAACCTGTTTTATAAGGATACATGGATGTATATATGGTTGTAGATGTAGACATAAAGAAAAACATATCTGGGTACCTGATATCATTTGAATGGGGAAATGTATCATGGAAATCATGACTTCATAAGTGTGTTTCCTAGTCTACCATAGAAGTAGAATATATCACAATCATTGAGGGCTCTAATTAGATGTTGTAGATAAAGGAATTTTTATAGGATATGGGATAGATTTAGGAGATTTATATTATCTATTATAATATTCAAAGATCTACTCATCTTATCAAGAAGCCAACATTTCATTCCAAGTCTAAAAATGTTGACATGCCATACGACTAGATTTGGAATATACAAGAAGAAATATTGTTTAATGTTGAGAAAATACACACTAATGATAATGGGGTAGACATGATAATGAAGGTTCTACCAAAAGATAAGTTTTTTTCTCTTCAAGGAGACTAAAGGTCTATCTTTTCTCCCAAATTGTTCATGAGGGGGATATTTTTGGGTGCTAATCCAAATTTGGGAGAGTTTTATGGAGGATTTTTGGTAGAATGTTTTCCCTTATCTATTGGAAACAACTATTATTGAAGTTTTATTTGGTTGGTAACCAAACAAAGTGATACCTTGGACCATTGAAGAAACCAAATAGGGATGAGCAGCGTCTGGTGAGGATATTGTCAAGTGTTGATGAAGCAATTGAACCAAATCGTGATGTGGTTGAATTCCTTCATCTATAAAATGGGACTAATTCCCATAAATTTGTAATATATTTTGTGATCCTTTGATGATTTTATCTAGAGAAAAATAATCAAGAAAGCCCCCTCCTCCTGTGGATGTAAGAATCATAGATGAACCACATTAATTCTTTTTGTTATCTTTTTTTTCTTATCATTTGTGTTTTTTTCTCCACAAACATCTACTGCCCCAACACTCCATCAGCCTTTTTATATGATCATAAAATTCTACCCAAGACACTCCATATACAGGTTGATCCAGGGGATCTTTCGCTGTCTGTAAGAAATCATGATCCCAAGACTAGTTAGTATAATTGAAAAAAGAGTGTTCTTACTAATATCTCTATTGAATTTAAATGTTTTGGTCTAATTCATTAGCATCGGATAATTAAAATATTCTATTGACAGTGTTGATGGGTTGTACATAGATCCTTCACATTGTGAATTATGCCACTCGAGTCTTTAGAAATATTCTTTCTTTATACTTTCATAGCATGAATTGTTTTAATCTTAATTGAAAAGGACATAATCTCAATATCTATTATCCTAATTTACTCATGATGTGTATAATATTCATAGCTAGAATCACTTCTCTGAAGTTCGTATAAAGTGTGAAACCTACTTATCACAGCGTGATTGGGTGCCACCTTTTTCATCCTAAGTTTTCCTTAATGAGGTTATGACATGAATTCTTTTCATGATATGAATTAATCTTTCCCCATATTCTTCATATCCACTCAGTAGTAATTTCTTATTTTTTCATTATTCCACTTCATGTCATAGTGTAAAGTCTTTGAAACTTTCATTTTTATATCTTTTTTTCCTTTCCATCCAAATCAAATTCAAATTTATCATGTCAAAAAATGAATAAAAAATTAAAAATTTAAATAAGAATTATCAATTTACATAAAAAATTAATTTATATTATATTCAAAATGATATGATTTAAATGTATATATAAGCCATGGAACCTAATGATATTCTCCATGCCCATCCCAAAAATTTTGTAAAAAACCCAATTTCATCAAGTTGTTCTACTAAAATAAAATTATTCCTTAACCTCAATATGTTTTTCCCTCCTTGAAATCCTAAAATTATTTTTTTATGAGTCTGAATAGAAACATATACCTTTTACATGGTATTGAAAGTTTCTTTATCCACTAGATGAACCTTACTAGACATTTTGTAAGTGTAATTACTCATACATCTCCTCTCTGATACAGAGAGAAAAGAAACCCCAAAGTCTATGATCCCAAACACAAGTGGTCTAGAAGGATTCATTGAGAGAAAACTTATATCTTAAAAATCAGGATTTTTTAATGCACGTTAGAATTAAAATATTATGTAATTATTTCTTTTCTCATTGAAAATTATCTTTTTATAACCCTTCTTCCCATACTTACAGTATATAGGACCACATTCATTTGAACTACTTTATCTTATATTTCTTCTTTATTTCATTCTCATGTGACTATTCTATTCAGTGGAACACCCCCTAACTTCCACACTATATATGTTTATGGTACAATACCATATCTCCTTCCTTAAAATATCCTCATTCATAATTGGGTCTCAGACACCGAAAAACGCTAAATTAGTCTTCCCACTTGAGTTTCTTACCATGGTAACCATCGTATCCAATGATTCAGGGAGTGATGAAAAAAATATGGCCCACTATAAATCCATGAAATTTTCCCTTATAGAATATAAATGATTCTAAATAATTTTAAACTCATTAACATTATCAACTATTATATTTCACATCTAAATTATCATTTTGAATAACAAACAAAAAAATTAATTTCAGTTAGGTTCTCATCCATATTGGAATGAGTATTCATAAGTTCTGAATCAATCTTCACTTCATAGAAACAATATTCCAAGTTCTTGGTTAGTGAAATCCTGATCAAACCAAATTCATTATTTTCCATCCATTCAAAGTATTTATTATTCATAAATTCTATTTTCACACTTGTCAAAAGAAGATATGGATCCTTTTGTGGTAGAAAATCCACTCAATAAAACTTCAAGAACCTAAAATCCATCCCATAAAACTTATTAATCCAAACCATATCCAAATTAAACAACATCATTCTAGTTTCAATAAACTCTCATTTAATCTGAAACAACATAAGTGTGATAATTAATTTCGTACAATAATTCTTCAAAAAAGGATGAGGCATAATGATGCAACTAAATTAACATATTAAAAATATTAGTAAGGGTTTGGTGATACTAAACTCTTAAACAGAGCATTGATACCACTTGTTGGATCCATAACCTCTAGAAATATAATCACCCTCTAAATATTAAAATAGTGAACAATGTTTCAGACTTCATAAATTATAAAAAACCCATATATAATATGTTTCTATAACTTTGAAGGTCATTCACCCCAAACATGCACCGCAACACCATCATACAATTGAAACAACATTTAAAATACAATGTATAAGAATAAATAAAATAAAAATACTAAGGACTTACATTTTCAAAAAAAAAACTCTTTGGCTAGAATTCCACAAACTATAATTGAAAAATAAAAGTTAATAACAACAATTAAAATAAATCCTATAAAAATTGGAAAGTGACTAACATCCATGTATTTATAGATAAATTACAAATTGTATATCTAGTTAGCTAGTTTCCACCACCTTATGATCTTCAAAAAAATCATACCCTTAGGATTCGATCTTCATAGTAATCCTCTCACTTGGTCAAAGGAAACCACCACCCTAACTATTTCTTCTAGTAAATAGAATTAGCATTGATTACTATATGACATATTAATCATTTGTAGCTCAACAAATTGATATTAAATGTTCTTTGAATCTTACTTTTTATTCTTACGTGGGATTTTTTTCACTCTTACAAAGCATCAACCTTTCAAAATCATGCTCTAGTTAGTTATTGTGGTTCTTTCAATTTCTGTAATCCATGAATTCAGTAAATTTGTTTAACCATATATATCTAGTTATGTTATGGAATTCTTTAATTATTACTTCCATAATTTGTAAGACTTAGATGAAAAATTGTTTTCATAACCATCCAAGACTAACAAATTGTGTGGCCCCCTGGATTTTTTCGAAAAAAATCAAGGATGATTTGAACCCCTACCCTAAAAATCATAACTATATGCCCAAACCAAGTACCTATATATATATATATTAATTATATATGTGAGTACTCATATATAAATAAATATATTTTAAAATACACACACTTTCACAATTATATACATATATGTATATTTTTATATTTTTATATATAGTTATATATTTTCTTCTATGTATACATATCATATATTCATAAATATATTTATATAATGTATTTGTATATTATATCTATGTTATGTATTTATAAATATATATATTAATTAGATTTATATATTTACATATGTATTTGTATAATGTGTTTATATATATAAATACAATTAATTTATTTTTAAGTACATTTGTATGATTTATTTATTAATCCATGTATATTATATATCTATATATTGTATTTATATAATATATTTCTCTTTATTCATATGTGTACAATTTATTTATAAATAAAATTTTATTATTTATATATTTACTTATATATTGATATTAAAAATTTGAAAATATATATATTTAATGTATTTATACACTATATTGTATGTATATTTATAGTATGTTTTTATATGATACATTTATATAATGCATTTTGATATTGTATTTAAATATTTACATATATGTATGTTTATATTTTTATTTAAATAATGTATTTATAAATACATTCATAATGTTATTATAAATACATTTATATAATGTACTTATATGATATATTTCATATATATTCATATAATATATTTATATAATATATCTATTGTAAATACATTTAAAAATTATATTTATATACAAATATATATATACATTGAAATGTGTGTGTGTGTACTTATATATATATATACATTAATAATAATATGTATTAATATAACTTTATAAATACATTTATTTCATGTTTTTTTATTTTGTATTTATTGAGAAATTAAATATTTAAATATATATAATTATATATTTTATTTATAATGTATTTATATAATAGCCCCATGGGATACAACCTAGTGATAGAGACTATATGGTGGTGTGGGGGAGCTCTCAGGTTCAAGCCTCTCTAATAGGAGCTTATGTTTCTTTCTTTGTACCCCCTCCCTAGACCGAATGTAATATAATGTCTTTATAGGATAATAGTTTATTTTTAATTAATTAATTTTAATATTATAAATTTAAATAAATAAAAAAATAAAAAAATTATTTGTTATTATTATTGGTCCCATGGGTGTGTGCGTCTATGGTTTTCATTTTTTACCCCTCTACCAAATAAAGCTTAATAAATCGGTTTTTTAAAAAATAACTAAATAAAGGGTGTGGTAAAATATCACAAAAATATGTAATTACTTGAACTTATTTTAGTAGTTGTTAAAATAACACTTTATTTTTTTAAATGTTTTGAAATATAATATTTTATAATTAATAGTGGTCTTATAAATACTAATGATAAATTAATATTTATTAATACTTTCTTGGAAACCCTGGATAAAGTTTCAAGGGAAAAATAGTGAAAATTATGGATAACCCCAACTAAAAACTATCAATAAATTACTAATTTTGGGTTTTTCAATCACTAAAAGTTTCAATAATGTTATATTAGTTATGTTTATTTGATCAATTTTATCTAATAACGGTCAAAAGTAAAAAAACTGGACTCAATTTAAAAAATTATATAATATTCCCCAATTTATTTTAACAAAGATACTTCCCTAAAATGAAATTACTTTATGTACATTAGTATTTTTTTGTCATTTTTTTATTTTTTTTGTTTAACTTATATGCCACTAATTTTTATAAAAAGTTTTAAAGGTTGTAAAAAATATTAAAGTATTAAAAGGGTAATTTGATAGAGTCGTAACATATTTAGAAACCCTTGAATATAAATAAAGAAGCATGGTGGTTGAGATTGTTGGCATGGTTAGTTTTTTCAACGAAAGGTAAAAATAATGGATCATGAGATTAATGAGTTGAAAATTCCATCATATCCTCACTTATAAAATTTACCCATTTACATTTTCACTAAAAAATCATCATGTGTCCCCTAGTTTTTAAAAATACATCTTCCTTAGAAAATTGTGTCATTTTTTTAAAAAAAATATAAAATTTAATTAAAATCAAAGGAAAAAACCTTACATAGAGACTCAGGGAAATAATAGTTCCAAAAGATAGAACCATCAATTCCCAAAAAACATGTAAAGAAATGTTTAACATGATTCCCCTCACATTTTATAAAGGATAATCTATTGAGCGAAAATTTAGTAATAAGATCCCAAATTTTATGGACAATATGACCAAAGGCCTTCTTAAAATTCTATTTAAACTTAAAATATCTAACAACTACTTAAAAATATGACTAAATGAAAATATACGTCCATCTGTTTGAAATGCATATCTTCACTCCCTATAGAATATAAATTTCTTCAACAACAATAGAACTCTGATATGAAAAAATAACCTACGAGAAGTAACAGGTGATGTTCTTATGGAATCACGAATAGTAACACTCATCCAAATTTTTTCTCCCCATGAATTTATGAATATTAATTAATATTAACGAGACCTATCTTAGGGTGTGACTAATGGGATAGAGGGATATGATGATCTAGATAAGTACAACTATCTCTATCAAACTACCAAGTGGAAAACTAGGTGTGAGTATAATTGAGGTAGAATAATTCATCTATGAAATTATGGTTAAATATCATTTCATTTCTTCTTAAGTATAGTATTCACAATTAAATTCAAAGCATGCTAGAATTATTGTATGGTAATGAGGAAAAAAACTCAGAATATATGTTTAACATCACCAAGTCCATCCCATAACTCCTAAGAATAATTGCTGCTACTATAAAAAAATATTGTAATAAAAGTACAATCAAAAGGTGTATGAAATTCCATATGAGACTTTCTATCATAAAATGGGGGAAATAAAAACATGTTAAGTGATAATTAACTATAAGGACTCTATTAGTAAGGATATCATTTAAAACATTCCAGAAAAAGAACATAGATTTAGGTTGAACATAATGATTTGAAATATTATTCCAAGGATAGTTATTGGAGGAACATAGGTTCCCCATCACAAATTTGTATTTAGATAGAATAGTGTAGTATCTTAAGGTATCTGTTCCCAAGTATAGTTGGTTGTATTCCTTGTAAAAACTCATATAATAGAACGTATAAAATTATGATTAAAGTTTTCAAACCATTAAGTAATTTTTTTTAAATCACATCCACTCAAATCGTCATAATGATCTCACTTACCATATCATCTTCATATCCTACAATATACGGTGATGTCAGAATTCATTGACAATCATTCAAAAAACATGGATCTTTTAAAATTTTAACTAAATCCCAAGAATATATCTATCATACAAACCCCGGCAGAGAAATTGTTAAAAACCACAAACACTAAGCTAAAAAAAGTTGGTCCTATGACCCAACATGAGTACATGGAACACAAAGAGGGGTGATATTTGGATTGGATAATTTTTTCTGAAATTAAATCCTGATTCTACAAGAGTATCCACCTATGATTTACCAACAGATATTTTTTGAATCATTTTAAATTCTAGAAGCCTAAACCAAAATAGGTCTTAGGTAAACAAATATGATGAATCTATGATTTTTTTTCAAACTTGGAAGTCGCTGCAGAATGAAATTTTTTGAATTTTGATGAATTCACTAACTTACCAGAGGCAGTATCATAACCTTTAATGAGGATCAATATAGTGTTAGACTCTTGGAGACTAGATCATGAGAATTATAGGAAATCCTCAAAAACAAATAAGTGAAAAATGGGTAGTCTTTGGAGTTAAATTTTGGAACCATGAATAAATACCTTTACTGAGGCTACAAAAATATGCCTTGAGAATTCATATTCCATAATAATGAAGAGGTATGGGGAAATTAGATCTCCCTATCTTGGGCCACGATAGGAAAGGAAGATTTTGGTAAGTTTCTCATCCATCCTAACTAATAAGAAAAATATATTACACATTTCATAATAATAATAATTCAATTTACATAGAACTGTATTTTGGAAAACAAAAATTATAAAAAGTATCATTCAATTCAATTACAATCACTAGTCGTGTCTATCTTCAGGGCCATAATCCCCCTCCAAGAAGATGAGAACGCCTTCTAGGAATGAAAAAACTCATATGAAATAGCGGGATTTTCAGTAATTAATATTTTGGTTACAAATTCACTTTATTGATCTGAGATAATAAAAGAAAGAATATATATAAAGTAGTGTACCAAAATTTTTAAGAACATCATACAGATAAAATTGCATGAACTTATGGATCTGATATTAGTGATTCAAGATGGGGAAAACCTTGAGAATAATAAAAATGAGGGGTTTGTTAATATTAAAAAAATTATTTGAGCCTTTCTATAATCCCATCAAAAAAATATAATTTCATACCCTCCAAAATTATAAAAATGTTTTATGAAATGATCAAGGAAACTTGAGAGGACCATTTTGGGATATACCTAACACTGATAGGGGGTGAATCATTTTTGGGGACTTTTTAAACCAATTCCAACTTTTAAACCCTATACATCTTGACCTGTTATGATCTTGATTCTCTTTTTCGTATTTCTCTATCACATTCAATAATAGAAATCAGTAAGAATATGCACATGATATATTTAAAAGGTTCGCCACTCAATAAGAGAAGCTACATCCTTACCATGCATGGGAATGACCAGTGCATGGATTATCGACTATAATGTGATATTATTTTATGTTGGTTGACTAGTAAAACAATACTCTAGGATCCCTAAAATTTGGTGGGGGGAGGGAAACAATCCTCTTCCCTGAATTGGTGACAACCTAGTCCAACTTGAAGCTTCTTGCTGGTTCTTTATACAACCTCTAAAGATAGTATTATTCCTTCTTAGAAAGGTAGGTTCTTCTCTTGATCTTATTAAGTTATATTCACTTGGTTACATGAAAATAATTATAGAAGATAATATCCTATTCTTCTCTCTACTTCTTTAGTGAATAACCAACTACACTGAACTTCTTATTCTTCTTCTTTAGTGCATCAACTAACTGCACAACCTCTTCTTCAATACAATAACTGAATTCACTCTTATTCTTCTTTCTTGGATTGAATCACATAAAACTATGTGAATGTTATTCAATAAGGATTGGATCACTTGGCATCATCATATCCAACTTCTTCTCCTTTGTTCATGAATGTATGTGATGATGCATAAGACATTTAGGTTGAACCTTTATTCTCTTTCATTCTTCTTTTTTTTACACATGTTCACACACTTTTTTGGTTCTTTTTGTAATTGATTTCACGTATTCATGTTCATGAATGAAAGCATTAACTCTCTTCTTATTGTCTCTGTGTGATAACCATAATGAGTGTGGTTTTTTGAGCACACACACAACCTCTTCTTGTTTTCCTCTTCTTTCTTTTCTTTCTTCCTATTGCACTTGGTTAGGGTGTTTATTTACATTTATATGTATATGTTTTTTCAAACCCAAATGGGTGAAACCATTTCTTTGTGCGAGTTTCTTTTTAAGCCAACTAATCAAGGCCTCAGTCTTTCTTCAAACCATGCACATGGGTGCATGCAACACGTACTTCCCTTCTCTTGCACACAAACCACTGTAAACAGAAGAATATAAGCATGAAGAAAGGAGGGTGTTCTCACCTTTATTCATGAAACTATATGTCACGACCCCCTCCCACCAAAGATTACCCATTAAGCTAGCAATGGTGAAAGGGAGATAATGACCCCCGAGTCCCACCTCCAGTAGGCCTCGGGGTGGCGACTAGCACCAAGGGTATGAGTTTTCACAAATATGGGAGGTATTACCCTTTTTATTATTTAGGACCGGGAAATAGGGCAAGTCAACCACCAAAAAAGAAAATAACAAGTGTATATAAATAAACCCAAACCAATCCCACATGCATGTTTAAAAAATTTTATAACAAGGTACAAGTACAAGAAATCTAAAAGTACAATACCAAAAGAAAACAAGAGTACAGCAACTGCAACAACTCCAACTGTCCGACTAGTAGGGTCCCGCATGGCCCTGGTAGTCCTCCGGGAAACCTGAAAGTAAACGTAATGTGAGAATACAAGTATACTCAGTAGGGAAACCTAAATCTCTCGTGAAAAATTGGGGAGACATCCTAATTTCTAGTGATAACAACATAAGAAACCTAACAAGGAATTCTATCCGTCCAACCTCACCAGCCACACTCACCACAACACAATCACAACAGGTAGTAGTAGTATATAAAAACAAGAGTATTGGGTACCCCGTACCATTTCCCTTTAGTTAGCTGCTCTTCCTAACGGCGAACGTCCTGACGCTACCACACTCTACCCGCCCGCACACACCTAGGTCTCACAACCATGTATCCCGCCCGCACACACCTGGGCCTCACAACCACGTATCCCACCCCCACACACTTGGGACTCACAACCACATATCCCGCCCGCACACACCTTGGCCTCTCAACCACATATCATGCCCGCACACTCCTGGGCCTCACAACCACGTATCCTGACCGCACACATCTGGGCCTCACAACCACGTTTCCCGCCCGCACACACCTGGTCCTCTCAACCCCGTATCCTGCCCGCACACACCTGGGCCTCACAACCACGTATCCCACCCGCACACACCTGGACCTCATCCTGAAGATTCTTGGGAAACAGTAGAACCTGCCCAAAGATTAATGGGCTAAAACCACCCCAATTGAAACCTAACCGAAGAGTTTTAGGTGTAAGGTTGCCTCAAACCATCACAACCTAGGGGAGAAGGAGCAGGAAGGAGCTGGTAACTAAGGGAAAAACACCCTCTTCCCTGAAATGGGAGTGTTCGGCACTAAGTGCTCATCATGGGTGGGTTACGATAAAACACAAAAGATATATATATATATATATATATATATATATATATATATATATATATATATATACCAAACACTCAACCTAACCTATTGCTTCTAATCAGAGAAACTGAGCATGTGCCTCAGCACTACTACTATGAAGCATGCATACAACTACCAACCCCAACCCCATTTAGGTTTCAACGTTTCATCAGAATTAGTTTATTTAGTTCCTTAACTACTAGGAAACTATCCACAACCAACCACATCGATCGTTTATAAAACATATCTCTATCATCCACAAATCAAGTTAGGAAAACAAAAGTAACACAACCAACTCCTTCTTATTAGCCAAACAGCCCCATGATTATTGTTCATGTTTCATTAACACACCCCATCATTCATTAACTCTTCCACTTTTATTTATTATTCACAACCCATAGCCCGTTTACATTCAAACCCATCCCTGCAGCCCCGCTACGAACCACCATAACCACAATCACACCGAAACCCATACATCATTATCCCCTTTAATACCATTTATCGCATCCCCGCTGCCCGTCACCAAAATAAGATTCACACCAACCTACATCCAAGTCAACCACAGCCCCACTGCTCATCCAAACCACAACAACCCACAAAACACCTCCATCAGATGCCACGTATCCAAGCCAACACCTACAAGTTCATTATTCCATTTTGTTCAACTGGGGTGATCACACAAGGGTTCCAGATTTTAAATCAGCCAACATTACGTGATTAACCAAATTCCACATTCAACAAAGTTCCATTCACAAAAACGGTTTAGAAGATAGGGAAACATTTAATTGTGCAAGAAAAGGCCCCCAACGACAGTGAATTGCAGTAGGAAGAAGCTCATTCAATTCACAACATAATATCACAGGATATAAAGATAAACATATCAACTTCCCCATCCTCGTTCTTTAACCAATTATTATATTCTTTTATTGGTTCAACTGTTTCTCATGAAAATAAGAGCATACCCACCTCGCATTATGCACAATTTAGAGAGATGAAGTTATGATCTCTACCTCAACAGGTTCTGATCACAACACTCCCCCAGATCAACTTTAGAAGACATATGTCGGCATCCGTCACTTCCATCGAGTCTCAGAAAAACCTCCTCGGGTGGAAGTTGGAAAGGAAGGGCCGAAGGAAGGACAACAGATCCAAGCTCAGAAGTTCCGCCTTGTCGTTACGATCCCATGGCCACTGACTGATTGTAAATCGGAGCTCGGACGAAGAATTTATAGAAGAAAGAGCCTTCGAGTCTCTTGGGAGAACTCTGCTCAGAGGAAAGGGGAGGAGAGGGGTGAGTTGAAAAGGAGGAGGGGACCCCTCCTTTTATAGGCGAGAAAAGCAAAAGTACATGGCGTGTACTTTATGGTACACGGCGTGTACTCGGTTATTTTACACGGTCTCCATGCGGCTTCCAACACGGCTCCGCGGTCGTTGACTGGTCAACACACGGTTTGAGGGTAATGCATACGCGGGGAGGGACTACACGTCGTGTAGTTTGGACACACGATGTATACCCATTTATTTCACATGGAAAAGACACAGCTCCAACATGGAATACGGTCATTGACTGGTAACTCGTACGCGGGGAGGTACTACACGGTGTGTAGTTTAGGGTACACGGTGTAAACCCATTTCTTTCACAAGGTAAGGACACAGTCTTCAACCCAGGGTATACCAGGCAAGGTGGTACACAGCGTGTACTTACACTACACGACGTGTATTCATTTACTTCACACGGCGAGGACACGGCCTGTAACACGAGGTATACCTGGAAAGGGGGTATACGGCGTGTACTCAAACTACACGACGTGTAGTTTCAAAATTCTGGAAAGTGTGGGAAAAGTCCATTTTACCCTCAAGAACACTTCGTGGCCTTCTTTTTGAAAAAGGAATGGGTCGGAGAGGTCTGGGCCATTACATCACATACCTCTTAAAACATTCTCATCCCTGAGAATTCAAAAACCAACCCAGAGGAACCCAACAAGATACCTCTTAGGGTTCTCGTTATAACAGGAACCCAACCAACTACCCTAATCACAGGTGTTAGGAATTTGCTCTCCTATGTCAATATATTATCCGCTTTAGGCGGCACGGACTCGCCTGCATGGGTTTAAACGCATCTGCATTAATTCATCTTGATTAAGTATTGGGACTTCCCACTTCCATATATTAGTATTTTCCAACATACACTTCCCCAAACACCGCACAACCAACACACTGCCCGAACATGTGGTTTGGGGAAAAATCCATTCTCCTATGTTGAGATATTATCCGCTTTAGGCGGTACTGACTCGCCTGCACGGGTTCAATCGCATCTGCATTAATGCGTCTCGATTAAGGATCAGGTTATTCCCTTTCCCCACACATCCGGACATGTTACACATTACCAGGGAACAAGGAAACAAAAGGTCTCACAACCGACAAGCCAAGAATTCCATATATCAAAGGTACATAGTATAAAATCAATACAAATCTCAGAAGAAAAAGAAAAAACACAAGTCAAAACAACTCTGGGTACTGAGCGTGCATTTGGGTCTCCCGTTCACAAGTGCTCTCCTCGAGGCTGCCATGCCTCCACAACACACGAACCAACAGAATGGTTCATCCACAGAGAACCTTCTCCTTACGATCCTCGATTCTGACTGGTCATTCCTTGAAGGTCGCATCATCTCCCATATCTAACTCTCCCTAGTCAATAACGTGAGAGTCATCGTGTAAGTACCGATGAAGCTAGGAGACATGGAATACGTCATGAACCTTCTCCAACTGAGGTGGCAGGGCTAGCTGATATGCCACCTCGCCGACTCACCTCAGCACCTCAAAAGGTCTGATGAACCTAGGTGAGAGCTTTCTCCCTTTCCCAAACCTCTGCTTCCCCCATCAAGGGGAAACCTTCAAGAACACATGATCTCCCACCTCGAACCCCAAGGTCCTCCTCTGACGGTCATCATAAGACCTCTGGCAGTCCTGAGCCGATTTCATCCCCTCGCGTACAAGATGGACATTTTCTGTGGTGCTCTGCACTACCTCTGGCCCAAGATCACCTGTCTCACCAACCTCTTCCCAGCAAATGGGTGAACTACATGGTCTCTCATACAAAGCCTCAAACGGTGTCATGCCAATAGTAGAGTGGAATATGTTGTTATAGGAAAACTCTACTAAAGGCAAGTGTCATACCCATGATCCTCCAAAATCCAGAACACATGCTCGCAGCATTTCCTCCAATGTTTGGATAGTCCTCTCTGTCTTCCCATCGGTCTGGGGGTGGAAAGCAGTGCTAAGGCATAGCTGGGTTCCAAAAGCATGCTGTAACCCCCTCCAGACTCGTGAGGTAAACCGAGTATCCCGATATGAGATGATGGTATTTGGAACTCCATGCAAATGCATCACCTCTTCTACGTACCTCTGTGCTAAGGTAATCACCGGGCCCGACTCCTTAATTTCTAATAAGTGAGCTGATTTCATCAGTTGATCCACCACTACCCAGATAGCATCATAGCCACCCTGAGTTCTGGGTAGTCTTGTGATGAAGTCCATTGATATGACATCCCACTTCCACTCGGGGACATCTAAAGGAAGCAACAAACCACTGGGAACATGGTGTCCATCCTTCACTTGCTGACACAATAGGAATTCAGCCACAAACTCTGCCACTCCCCGTTTCACCCTGGGCCACCAAAACTGTTCCCTCAGGCCTCAGTACATTTTTGAAACTCTTGGATGTACTGCCAAGGCTGAGCTATGGAACTCATGGAGAACTCCCTTACGCATCGCTTCTGGAACAAAAAACCTTCCATGGAAAATCACCTGATGTCGGTTGTCCTCTGACCATCCTTCTGGAGCATTTCCATGATCGACATGATCCCACATCACTACAAACTCGAAGTTCCCATACCTACACCTGAAATCCATCTTCGAGATGTCATTATCCTTTACCCTCAGCTGATGATATCCAGATCATAGATCAATCTTAGAAAACCAACCTGCTCCCCTCAGTTGGTCAAAGAGATCATCAATCCTTGGAAAGGGGTAACAATTCATGATCGTTACCTGGTTCAACCTTCCGTAGTTTATGCATAGCCTGATACCACCATCTGCCTTCTTCATGAACAAAACTGGATCACCCCATAGTGATACGTTGGATCAAACAAAACCCTTCTCCATCAGATCATCAATCTGAATCCTCAACTCCCACAACTCCAAAGGTGTCATCCGATATGGGTCCATCGAAATCAGGCAGGCACCATGCTGTAATTCTATCCCGAACTCAACGTCATGTCGGGGGGTAGAGTCACAACCTCCTCAAGAAAAACATCGAGGAACTCCCCAAAAACCTTCGGGACATCCATCATCTCTCTATCAGCTAGAACCACTGATAACCTGCCTAATAAGGAAAGGAGAGGCTCCACACGTCGGCTTCCCACCTGATAGCTCCTCTCGCTAACAAAAGCTACACACTTCCCGTCCACGTCGAAGAACATGACTCTTCTCCGAAAGCAGTCGATAACGGCACTAACAGAAAACAACCAGTCGAAGCCTAGGATGAAATCGTATGGCTGCATCTATAACAGAAGAAGGTCCCCACTAGATTGATGTGGTCCCAACGTCAGCCCACATCCTCGGAAAACACAAGATACGCTGGTCTGGCCTCCAACTGGTGTACTCAGCACTAGTTGTATGGAAAGTCTCTCTACATCTAGTCCCAAATCATGGGATATACCATGTGCAACAAAGGAGTGCGAAGCTCTCGAATCGAACAAAGAAAGAACAAGAGTTCTGAACAAACAAATCGTACCTCGCACCACCTCTGGTCCTGCCGGAGCTGTCAACTCTGCTGTGTGCAACTGTCCACGACCATTTCCTCTGCCTCTCTGATGTCATCCACCTCCCCGACCACGCCCTAGTCAAGGTCCCTAAGGATCACCCTGAGGTCGGCCTCCTCCCGCAATGTCTGCCCTCAGAGGAGCATGGTCCTGCTACTGCTGGAAGGGCCTCACCAGTAACTGGTGCTGCTGAGGTGGGTGCTGAACCTGCCCACCTCCACCGTACTGAGCTCGGGTCGGGCACCGACTCTGAATGTGCCCGAAACCTCCACAAAAAAACACTTCGGTCCTGGGCTCATGAAAAAGAGACAAGGACCCGAAGATCTGAACTGGAACTGTTGGGGCCTGCTCCCCACTGGCCTGAACTTGGAAGGTCCCGTTACAGGAGACCTGCTGCGGACTGCCTTCCCCTTCGACGAACCTGGCTGGATCCCCTCATGTGGTGCACCTCCCTGCGAGTGCATCCTCTCTACAACCTCTACCTTCTTCTGTACTGCCAAGTACGTCGTAGGGGTGAAGGGGGTGACATCATACTGGAGCGAAGGACGAAGTGCCTCCTCCAAACGTCTCGCCCGAGTCTCCTCATTCGGAAAGAGATCCGGAGCAAAGTGCAGGAGATCCTTGAACTTGATCCTCAGCTCTCGTACTGACATACTCCCCTACTGAAGGGAGAGTAACTCATGCCGCTTCTCCACCTTGATCATGGAAGAAAGGAATTCCTCTTGAAATTCCTTCTCAAAATCAGCCCATGGAACCTCTCCCTCTATCCTCTCTCCGAGGTAGAGCGTCCACCACCGTCGCACCGCACCTCTCAGATGACTGACGGCTAGGGGAACCCAGTACTCCCTCGGAGCACGGATCAAGGTAAAAGCGATCCATGACTCCTCAAGCCACCCCTCTGTCTTCGTATCCGAAGTATTAACCTTGTACTTCTTGAGGGTTTGCCGCTGGAATGAATGGAGACTCTTCTGCCACTGGCTATCTTCCTCCTCTCGGTCAATCCTCAACTGATCGACCGCCTGAATCTGCTAGGCCTCGGCAGTCTGAGCCACCTGGGGACAACGTCCAGGTGCCATAGCTGTACGGTAAACAACGATCACCTAATCCCAAGTAGTAAGGAAATTTCTCATGGTTTCATTTTATCATTTTATTTCAATTTATTTCCCAAAACACCCAAATCAAGTAAAACACAATCATGATGATGCATGTACCTTCCCTAAGGTCTCTACCCTCCAATCAATGTAGTCTCAATTGGTCATTCTGTAGGCTCAGAGTCCTTGCATCGGATCACAGGGGGCCCTAAAATCACGTGTCCTAGCTGGTCTTCCCTGAACTATGTCACGCACCAAGATTAACTAACACTGTTGCCCTACCATCCCATGAAATCCTCACAGTACCTAACTCCAAAATCCATCATATCTCTCAACCATCACCTCTGATACCATTTTTTCATGACCCCCTCCCACCAAAGATTCCCCTCCTGAGCTGGAAATGGTGAAAGGGAGATAATGACCCCTGAGTCCTGCCTCCAGTAGGCCCCGGGGTGGCGAGTAGCACCAAGGGTATGAGTTTTCACAAATATGGGAGGTATTACCCTTTTTATTATTTAGGATCGGGAACTAGGAAAATTCAACCACCAAAAAGGAAAATAACAAGTGTCTATAAATAAACCCAAACCAATCCCACATGCATGTTTAAACAATTTTATAATAAGGTACAAGTACAAGAAAGATCAAAGTATAATACCAAAAGAAAACAAGAGTACAACAACTGCAAAAACTCCAACTGTCCAACTAGTAGGGTCCCGCACGGCCCTGGTAGTCCTCCTAGAAACCTGATAGTAAACGTAGGGTGAGCATACAAGTATACTCAGTAGGGAAACCTAATGCTCTCGTGCACAAGTGGGGAGACATCCTAATGTTCTGTGAGAATAACAGAAGAAACCTACTAGGGAATTCTATCCACCCAACCTCACCAGCCACACTCAACAAAACACAATCACAACAGGTAGTAGTAGTATATAAGAACAAGAGTATTGGGTACCCCGCACCATTCCCCTTTAGTTAGCTGCTCTTCCTAATGGCGAACGTCCTGACGCTTCCACACTCTCCCCGCCTGCACACACCTGGGCCTCACAACCACGTATCCCGCCCGCACACACCTGGGCCTCACAACCACGTATCCCTACCGCACACACATGGGCCTCACAACCACGTATCACACCTACACACACCTGGGCCTCACAACCACGTATCTCGCCCGCACACACCTGGGCCTCTCAACCATGTATCCCGCCCGCACACACCTGGGCCTCACAACCACGTATCCCACCGGCACACACCTGGGTCTCACAACCATGTATCCCACCCGCACACACCTGGGCCTCTCAACCACGTATCCTGCACGCACACACCTGGGCCTCACAACCACGTATCCCACCCGCACACACCTAGGCCTCATCCCGATGATTCTTGGGAAACAGTAGAACCTGCCCGAAGAGACTTGGGCTAAAACCACTCTAATCGAAACCTACCTGAAGAGTCTTAGGTGTAAGGTTGCCTCAAGCCATCACAGCCTAGGGGAGAAGGAGTAGGAAGGAGCTAGTAACTAAGGGAAAAACACCCTCTCCCTTGAAATGGGAGTGTTCGGAATTAAGTGCTCAACATGGGTGGGGTGCGATAAAACACAAAAGATACAGATATATATATATATTTATATACCAAACACTCAGCCCAACCTATGGATTTTAATCAGAGAAACTAAGAATGTTCCTCGGCACTGCTACTATGAAGCATGCATACAACAACTAACCCCAACCCCATTTAGGTTTTCACGTTTCAGCAGAATTAGTTTTTTTAGTTCCTTAACTACTGGGAAACTATCCACAACCAACCACATCAATCATTCATAAAATGTATCCCTGTCATCCACAAATCAAGTTAGGAAAACACAAGTAACACAACCATGTCCTTCTTATTAGCCAAACAACTCCATGATTATTGTTCCCGTTTCATTACCACGCCCCACTATTCATTAACTCTTCCACTTTTATTCATTATTCACAACCAATAGCCCATTCACATTCAAACCCATCCCTGAAGCCCAGCTGCCAACCACCATAACCACAATCACACCGAAACCCATACATCATTATCCCCTTTAATATCATTTATCACAGCCCTGCTGCCCGTCACCAACATAACATTCACACCAACCTACAACCAAGTCAACTGCAGCCCCGCTGCTCACCCAAACCACAAAAACCCACAAAAAACCCCCATCACATGCCACATATCCAATCCAATACCCACAAGTTCATTATTCTATTTTGTTCAACTGGGGTGATCACACAAGGGTTCTAGTTTTTAAATCAGCCAACTTTACGTGATTAACCAAATTCCACATTCAACAAAGTTCCATTCACAAAAATGATCTAAGAAGATAGGTCAACATTTAATTGCGTAAGCAAAGGCCCCCAATGACCATGATTTCCAGTAGGCAGAAGATCATTTAATTCAAAATATAATATCACCGGATATAAATATAAACATATCAACTTCCCATCCCCGTTCTTTAACTAGTTATTATCTTCGTTTATTGGTTCAACTGTTTCTCATGAAAACAAGAGGATACACACCCCGCATGATGAACAATTTATAGAGACAAAGTTAAGATCCCTACCTCAATAGGTTCTGATCACAATGCTCCCCTGGATCAACTTTAGAATACGTCCGTTGGTGTCCGTCACTTCTATCGAGTCCCGGAAAAACCTCCTCGGGTGGAAGTTGGAAAGGAAGGGCCGAAGGAAGGACAACAGATCCAAGCTCAAAAGTTCCGCCTCATCGTTACGATCCCTTGGAAGCTGACGGATCATAAATCGGAGCTCGGACGAAGAAGTTATGGAATAAAGAGCCTTTGAGTCTCTTGGGAGAACTCTGCTCAGAGGAAAGGGGAGGAGAGGGGTGAGTTGAAAAGGAGGAGGGGACCCCTCCTTTTATAGGCAAGAAAATCAAAAGTACATGGCATGTACTTTATGGTACACGGTGCGTACTCAGTTATTTCACACGGTCTCCACGCGGCTTCCAACACGGCTCTGCGGCCATTGACTGGTCAACACACATTTTGAGGGTAACACATACATGGGGAGGGACTACATGTCGTGTAGTTTGGACACACGGCGTGTACCCATTTATTTCACACGGCAAAGACGCGGATCCAACACAGCACACAGCCATTGACTGGTAACGCGTACTCAGGGAGGGACTACACAACGTGTAGTTTAGGGTACACACTGTGTACCGATTTCTTTCACATGGTAAGGACACGGTCTTCAACCCGGGGTATACCCGGCAAGGTGGTACACGACGTGTAATTACACTACACGGCATGTACTCATTTACTTCACACGGCGAGGACACGGCCTACAACATGGGGTATACCCGGAAAGGGGGTACACAGCGTGTACTCAAACTACACGGCGTGTAGTTTCAAAATTCTAGAAAGTGTGGGAAAAGTCCATTTTACCCTCCAGAACACTTTGTGACCTTCTCTTTGACAACGGAATGGGCTGGAGAGGTCCGGGACATTACACTATAATGGCCACAGGTCTTCTCCTTCATGTATATAATTCATAGTTTGTCTTTTCATAGAGTGTTCTGGACTTTTTCAAATCACAGTGGGAGAATAAAGTATCAACCACTAGATCACGGTCATTAGGCCTTCACAAATCGCATCGAAGGTTTGAGGAACCAATCACTTTTTTGTGAGAACCGGTTCTTTGTTAAGCTATTAGAGGGTGTATAGAACCTTTCAAAGGATTTCAGGTTCTTTTCTTCATAGTGGATTGAAGAATCACAATGCTCTTCTTTCTCTTCTCGAAGTGCTGCATAGAGAGATGCTCCGTTTTTTTCGAAAACACGAGCTCTCGGGAATGAAGGAGTAGAATCATTCTTCGACTCAAAGGCTTATCTATTTATGAATTATGGATACTTCATCTTCCACATTCATCACTCGTGTATCTACCATTAATATCTAGGATTCGAAATCCTGAGATCTTTTCCTTCAAGATTTCAAAACTGCTGGTCAAGGATAAATCGCAAGTCATGGGTGTTTCCTTTTCAAACACAGGCTTCATTCTTCATACATTGAATCAAGTACATGTGCATGTATCTTTTTTTTAAAAGCCTTTATCAAACCCACGTGGCCCTGGAAACTCTATTTTACTTAGATTATGCTTCTTCATCTAGATATCGCAAGCATGCAAGATGAAGATTACATTCATGGTCTCGGTATGATCCGACAATCCTCAAGGTGTAAAAATAATAAGGAGTGGTGGTTTGTACATATTCATAAATTAGCTATGGAGAGATGAAATGGTGCCGAAGATCACAGGATGTAGAAAATGAATATGTGGATCTTTAGATACTGTGTGAGGATCAGACGGCTCTAACTCAAACGTGCAGGGCGTGAGATCAGATGAATGACAGAGATTTGGATGGTCGAATGATGCGGTTGATCAGACGGTCGATCGACATGCAGGGTGTTTTTAAGGTTAAGATTAATCCTGAGGTTTTTAAAACTCATCCCACATCAAATTGGAAATGCAATTATTCACGGCTTAAATATCAGGTTGATCCATTATTTGGCCAGAATTTTCTCTCCCCCCTCTAGTGCCGCCCCACACCAGTTCTCTGCAGGCGTGCTCTTAGTGTCCACTCTGCCTCCTTGGACACGCACCTAGTGCCCAATATTAATACCTAGGGGTATTATACACATCCCCCATGTGCCTCATGTGGTCTGGCCTGAGGGATTCCCTTTGTGAGCGGTTGACCCTTGGGTCCTACTTACGCCTGACATTTAAGGTCCTCAGGTAGCTCAAGAGTTGGCCTAATTGTTTTTAAGGAAAAAATAAACTTTCTAATTGAAATTCATGGACATATTAAAATATGGTAATGGCCTCCTCAACGTCAAAAACCCTTTCTTTAACCTTCTTTTTCCTCCTTTCCATTTTGGATTATCAAATCCAAAGTACTTCAAACATCCTTGAAAGGATGCTACTTCAATGGTGTAAATGTTGTATCACACATGATACAAGTTATTTTAACTTTCAAGATCAGTGAATCAATCGTCTAATTTGTAACAACATAGATAATTTCCCAAGTGTGGAATCCAATAATCTGAATCCATAAAAATTATCTAGGAATCTTCACTTCAACCAATCTCCATTCACTTTGGAGTTCCTTCTTCATTTTGACCATTATTGAAACTAGTTGACAGAAAATAGAACATAAACACAAATTAGTCCCAAAAATCTCCCCCTTTTTATTTTTTTCATTACCTTAAGAATTCTCCGAAAATTAATGTGTCAATGTCAAAATGAGAATCTTCTCTCTTCCCTTACTTCCATTTCACTTATCTCCCCCTTATTGTCAAGAAATAAAAAGGTTCATTGTAGAGAGGGTATCATTCCATACTTAATAAATGTTCCCTTAATAATTTCACTCTAAGTCTAATTGATCAATTCTCAGTGTAGAAAACAAGAGGATTTGATTTAAATAAAAAATTTGTCAATTATCCACTAAACATGATGCCTCATGAGGTGGGAACTGATGTACTTGTCTATAAGATATTTCCACATTCATTCCAGACATATGATTATAATTATGAAATGAAATAATAAACATAAGACTCCTATATATTTTGAAACAATAAGATCAAACAAATTCAAGTTTAATTGGTAGGATAAGTGTCCATGGGGAAATTTTACTCTTCTTATGTCATTGATTAACTTTGTTACTCCGCCTTTGTGGAATGGTATTTATTTTGAGTAACCAAGGATGAGTGACTAAGAAATAACATAACTTTTCCAATGACATGATCATTAGAAAATCTTCAGAGTAATTGAATTGTATACCAACTAATGTTGATACTTATTGTCATAATGATTTTGGAATCTTCTTCATGTGTCTCCCCCTTAAGGGAATACTTCTCACCACTGAATCTTAGGTTCTCCCCATGATATATTTTGTCACCTTCAATTCCCTGTATGGTAAGAACAGATACAATACACAAGGATTTAAGGAAATAATGTGGATCCACCTTGCTTCACCAATGTAAAAGCAAGGTTGAGATGATTTTCTCAACCTAGGTGCTCCATTATTTACACTTTTACAACAGATCTTCAATGCTGACTATGATTGTGTAGATCTCAATACATATACTATTTTTGTGTGTGTGTGTGTCTTCATTATTTAAGAGCCTTAGAAGAACTAGAATCTCTTGGTGAAACTTTTATATTCTTGAAAAATTCATGTTGGGCTGTAGTAAATTCAAATAATCTTCTAATAGTGTGACCATCCTTATTGCACCTTGCACACAGAACATCTTTGTCTCCATGTAGTATCTTTTTTTGTCTTTTAGCACTAGCCTTAGCCTGTAAATCTTCCATCTTTCTCATTCTTTCAAAATCTTCTGGCCAAACCACCAATATATCATTAGGGGATAAGGCATAAAGATTGGATATTCTACATGGCATCTTCTCAGTGTCATCCTTCTTAGTATTTCTTTTGGATGCACTATCCTTCGAATTCTTGGATTTATAATATAATGTCTTCTCATATTTCATCCATAGAGTCTTCTTGGGAGTGTTTCATTTTACAACAGTCTTTTGACTACTTCCCAAGGATTATTTTTCTTTCTTAGACATCTCATGTGATCTTCTTTTATTATCATCTTTGGGTACCTTTTGAAATGAACATGCATCATTCATGTGACCAATTCTATTGAATACATCACAGATGTTATCTAACATTTCGAATTTGTTTTCTGTATACAGATGCTTATGGATATGTGGATGTGTCTTCTTATTCTATAGATTTCTCTCCATCGATATGGGATTTATCTTTTCTTTTAAATTTAAGGGATTGTACCAAAAATATAGTACACAATGACCAAATCAGTTCCAACACCACCATTGACCAACAAACCTTGTCTTCTTGATATCCTCTATATATGGTTGTTGATCCTTCTTCGTGATTTTGTGTGCTCTATGTGGGGAATCATCTTCCAAATTCTCTTTTTATCCACCCTAGTCATTGTGGTAGATATTTACTCACTTTTCTATATCCATACTTGTTTATAATTTTTCATCCAACCTTCTCTTTTTGTAGAAACAATTTTAGAAAAATGAGTACAAGTTGGTATGGATGGTACATTCACATTCTTAGCTACTTGTGATAGGTCAATGAGTGAGGCTATGATCTTATTATCACATGTTGAAGATATTTTTAAAGTAGAATCCTCTAATGAGCATTGAGTACTTGCAGCAACTATTTCCTTCTTTTGTGGAGAACCAATATGTGTCTTCTCAAGATTGGTCAACCCAACTTCCAATTCCAGATATCTCATATTGGGGATGACTTCATGGTCTTCAATCATAGTCATCTTCTCTTCACAAGCGTTGTTTAATCTTTAAACTTCATCTTAATGCATCTTTACTTTGTTTTGTGACAAAGATTCAAGTTCTTTGATATTCTTGGAGTCTTCTTCCAAATATACCTCCTTGAGTTTATTTCTCTTTTTTAGCTCATCCTCATGTTCGTGGATCTTCTCTCCAAGAGTCTTGTTGAATCCCTCGTTTTCTTCAAAATCTTTGGGCCACTTTAAAGAACTTACTTCAAATACCCTATTTGTGTCTTCAAAGGCTCCAAACTTTCTAGAGATATTTAAACAGTCAACATTTTTTTTCTTGTAATCCTTTCTCCAAAACATCAGTCTCTTCTTCCAACTGAGTGATATTTTCCTACATGCATTGAAATACTCTACAAACCAGGGATGCAATTTCTTTAGAAAAACCATGCAGAATCATTCTTAATCTATCAATTGATATTTCTTGAGATTTTTTAGATTGATCATCGCCACTTGTGCTAGAATTTTCATCATGAGAATAATTTAAAATTGTAATAACACAGACCTCTTGATAAGATGAGGTATGAAAGTTTTCCATATTCTTGGTGGGGACTTGAACCACATTCTCATTATTTTCCAAGTCTGGTGTGTCTTTAATGTCAGCCAAATATAGAGAAATGATGCTTCCTATTATTTCGATAAGAGGTACTTCTTCTTCAACTTTCTCTTCTCCTTCTTTTTCTTATTCATCATGGTCTTTGTAGATATAGCCTTTTACTCATAGATAACTAAAATTTCACATAATTGATAAATCCAGAAAGAATCTCAAATCTTGAAAAGAGAAAAACATACTATAGATAATCTAACATAAGTGAACACGTCCCTCTGATACGAATTGAGAGGACCAGTTTGGGATATGCCTAACAATGAGAGGGGGGTGAATCAGTTTTTGGGACTTCTTAAACAAATTCCAACTTTTTATCCCTATACCTCTTGACCTTTTAGGATCTTGATACTCTTATTCTATTTTCCATGTCTCATGCAATAATAGAACGTAGTAAAAATATTCACATGATATTTTTACATAGTGCGCCACTCAATAAGAGAATATACGTCCTTTCTATGCATGGTATTGACCAGTGCATGGATTCCCCACTGTAATGTGATATTATTTTAAAGTGGTTGAATAGGAAAACAATCTGATAGTTAGTGTGGGTCCCTACACTTTGGAGGGGGGAGGTAAATAATCCTCTTCCATAAAATAGTGACAACCTAGTCCAACTTGCATCTCCTTGCTAGTTCGTTATACTACCTCTGAAGACAATATTCTTACTTCTTCAAAAGTTTTATTCTTATATTGATCTTATTAAGTTCTCTTTACTTGGTTACTTGCAAAGAAGTAGGCAAGAAACTCTCCTATTATTCTCTCTTCTTCTTTAGTGCAAAACCAACTGCACTAAACTTCTTATTCTTCTTCTTTAGTGCATCAAATTACTGCACTACCTCTTCTTCAGTGCAATAACTGAATTCACTCTTCTTATTCTTTCTTGTCTTTAATCACATACAAATATGTGAATGTTATAAAATAAGGATTGGCTTAATTGGAATCGTCAGAGTGAAATTATTATCCTTTATTCATGAATTCATGTGACCATGCATAAGAAATTTAGGTTGAACATTTCTTCCCTTTATTTATTTTTTTGTTTACATGTGTACACTCACTTTTTTTGGTTATTTTTGTTGTTGTGATTTCTCATATTCATGTGCATGCATGGAAGCATGAACTCTCTTCTTCCTCTCTTTGTGTGAAAACCCTAATGGGTGTGGTTCTTTGAGCACACACATAGCCTCTTCTCCTTTACCTCTTCTTTCTTTTCTTTCTTCCTCTGGCACTTGGTTAGGGTGTTTCTTTATGTTTATATGTATATGTTTTTTCAAACACGAATGGGTGAAACCCATTCTTCGTGCGAGATTTTTCTTCAACCAACCACTCAAGGCCTCAGGCTTCCTTAAAACCATGATCATGGGTTCATGCAACACGAACTGCCCTTAAATTTTAAATGAACCCCTATAAATTGTAAAATACAAGAATGCAAACAAGAGGGTGTTCTCACCTTTCTTTATGAAACAAGAATGGTTTCTAGTCTTCTCCTTCACAGAGGGAATGCATGGTTTTTCTTCAGACAGAGCGTGTTGGACGTTCATGAAGCACAGTGGGAGGAAAAAGGTTTAACCACTGGATCATGGTTATTCAGCCTTATCAAATCACATTAAAGGTTTGGAGAACCAATCATGTGTTCATGATATATGGTTCATCGTGAAGCTATTTGAGGGTTCATAGAACCTATCAAAATCATGAGGGACCCCTTCTTCATGGAGACTTTAAGACTCGCAGTGCTCTGCTTTCTCTTCCTGAAGTGAAGCATAGAGAGATGCTCTGTTATTTTAAAAAAAACATGAACTCTCGGGAATAATGGAGTAGAATCATTCTTATACTCAGAGGATTATATTTTCATAGGTGAAGGATACTTCCTCTTCCATATTCATCATCCACGTATCTAACATTAAGACCAGGGTTTTGAATTCCTAATATCTTTGGCTTCATGATTTTGAAACCACATTTTAACGATAAGCCGCAAGTCTTAGGTGTTTTCTTTTTCAAATGAGGGATTATTTCTTCATAAATTGAATCAAGGACACGTGCATGTATCTTTTTTTAAAAGCCTCGCTCAAACCCATGTGGCCTCAGCAACTCAGTTTTCCTTGATCGAAGCTTCTTCATCAAGATATCGTATGCATGAAAGATGAAGATTGCATGCATGGTCGTGGTACGATCCGATGATCCTCATGGTGTCCAAATAATAAGGCATGGTGGTTTAGACGAGATCATCCATTAGCCCCAACAAGATGTAGTGGCAACAGAGATCGTAGGAGGTTGAAGATGAATGTGTGGTTCTTCAAATACCACGGGAGGATCGGATGGATCTAAATCAAACGTGTAGGGCGTGAGATCAGATGAGCGGTAGAGATTTGGATGACCGAATTTTGTGGCTAATCAGATGATCGACGCAGATGCAGAATGTTATAGACGGTTGAGATTAAGACAGAGGTTTTTAAAACTCTTCAAACATAGAATTGGAAATGTTGAGATTCACAGCTTAAATATCAATCCACTCCATCATTGGCCAGAATTACCCCCCCCCATGGTGCCGCAACACACTGGTTCTCTGCGAGCACGCTCTTAGCACCCACTCTACCTCCTCGGGCACACACCTAGCGCCCACTATGCATACACAGTGGGCTTATACACGGCCACCATGCACCACTTATGGGATGGCCTGAGGGCTTTCCTTTGGAATCAGTTGACCCTCGGGTCCTGCATATGCTTGAGGTTTGGGGTTCTTAGCTATCTCAAGAGTAGACCAAATTTTTTGTAAGGATAAAAATAAACCTTCTAAGTGAAATTCATTTCCATATTAAAATATGTTCATGGCCTCCTAAAGGTCAAAAAACCCTTCTTCAACCTTATTATTCCACATTTCTATTTTAGAATATCAAATCCAATGTACTTTAATCATCCTTAAAAGGATGCTACTTCAATGGTGTAATTGTTGTTTCACACATGATACAAGTTCTTTGAACTTTCATGATCAGTGCATCAATCGTCTGATTTGTAACAACATAGAGAATTCTCCAAGATTGGAATATAATTATATTAATCTATAACAATTCTCTAGGAATCTTCACTTCAACTAATCTCTATTCAATTTGGATTTCCTTCTTCATTTTGACCATTATTGACACCAGTTGACGAAAAATAAAACTTATTCACAAAGTGCTACCAAAAAACTATCACTCTTGATAGATTTTGAAGAATGAATACTTTCGAGAACCAAAAAAAATTATTCATTTGTGATATCATTTTCAAAACCATTATTTATCACATTATTAATGATGGTTTTGAGGAACTTATTGAGTTCTAAAGGGAAGAATATTCCCTCCAAACAAAAGAGATTATGAAAAAAACTCTACACAAGTTCATTAATATCATATTTAGGATTATGGAAACTCTCATAGTCATCCACCAGATTGAAGATAGGATTTTTCCTCCTACGTGAAGATGTTTGTTAGTGGATATAATTTCTATCCTGATCTCCCTATATAATATTGGACACTCACATAGAAAAAAATCATATAAGGCTCTTTACCTTGAAAAAACTAATCTAATTTTTTTTGATACTCATAATGATGTAGAGATTATCATCATTAACTTTATACATGTATAAATTTTTATATTTTTTGTTCAATATTTTAAATTTTATTTTTAAAATAGTCTTACTTATTTTTTCACCAAACCGTAGGACAAACTAAAACATAGTTGATTTTACCTCAGACCTACCTACAAGATAACACCCATATAAACTCAACAATTCCTTTTCAAAAATTATTTTTGAGCTAAAATCTATAAAATTTAAAATCCAATGTGAAAAAATGATGAAAATCAATGGGATGGTGGTTGAGGAGAATTGTTCAATGATTAGAGATTATTGGATACACATGAGAAACTTGAGGACATAGAAAAATATCACACCAATCAAGGGATGCTAAAAATCTATCCAAACATTTTAAGATCCTAGAGAATTATTTTGTCTACAAATCTTTGTGAAAGAGAGCCCAAAAACATAGATAAACAATATTATTATGGTCCACACATTCTTAAAAGAGATCCATTGAAGAAAAATACTTATAGGATCCCCCCATCTTTTCATTGTTATAGATAACTTTTTTGAAATCACCCCCAATCAAGATAGAACCTATAATATTATTCCTTAAGAATATAACCAAATATCATGATTTCTATATGTCACCCATACTTGGACATCGACAGAATATGAAAAAGTCATATGGAGGATTTATAAATTTACAAAAGTGAGTCGGAATATGGTTTTATGAAAAATGTTTCACTTCCACTGACACCACCATACACAAACCGACGCAAAAAAAAATCCGACATATCCTACTCACCCTATAGTAATGATACAATGGGAGACTATTTTAAATAGTATCTAAAGAATGTCCTTAAATTCTAAAATGGATTCCAAAATTAAAACCACATCAGGTTGGTATTTAGATCACGATAAATGGAGTTTATGAACTATTTATAGGTTTCCAATACCACTATAGTTCAAAAACTTGAGTTACATTACCCTAGGTGGGGTTGGATCTTAACATATTGAACTACTGGAAGATAATGAATTAATTCACCACCAAATACCTTTATTCATTCATAATGATGTGGTAACACCTCTTAATTAACCTCACTATGTTTTCTCTTACTGCTACAAATTTTTTATTTCATAGTCCCCAACTTATTTCTGTTCTTGTGCCACTGTTTCCAAAGTTTGTGATGTTTAGATGAATATGTCACTAATCCAATGGGGTTTCCATTAACGATTACAATAGGATTTTAGAAATAGAGAACCTCATTAGAACATCCTCTATAGGAAAAATAAGGATGGGGTCCTGTGGATAAGGAAATAAATTTCCATGTGAAAATAGTAATCCAGTCGACCCCTGGAGATCTGACGAAAGGTTGTGACTCTAGTTATTCTAAATGAACTAAAGCTCTCAATTCATCACGTGGTTATCAATGTTTTTGTGGTTTCTATTAGTTTGGATAGAACATTAAAATAATCTAGTATGGTATCCATAAAATTACAAGGAAGCCTACTTTCCACAATATTTTTTGATATATTGATATCTAAGATAGCCACAATAAAGCCATTGGTCTGAAAAATATTGCTATACTATACTCTTATATATAGAGAGAGTGATGGTGGGACCAAAGGAACAACTGTTACCCATGTCAAAGAAGATCTAATACCAAAAACATTAGATAACCCCTCTCTATCCTTTTTTAACTTAGATACAGAAATTCCCACAACTGATTTAGCTCGATGCCAAGGGGAATATTTGATTATAAGACATTCATCAAAATATGGATCTTTAGAATCATAATCCTTAATAACATAACTTAAAACACCATATAAGAAACATAATTGGTTGGTTTTCTAAACTCTAGAAAGACCCAAAACATAGAATCTAAAAGTTAGAGAAATTTTCCGTGTATAAGTGTTTGTTTGATATCCACCATAAACTTAATCCCCACTGTTAGTCCACAATAGATCAGGTTTGATATATCCCATTTAATATATTCACTAATAATATTTATGATCCCACTTAAGATTCATTCATTACGTCATAATAATGGAGTTCCTGTTACATGGATCCAAAATATAGAGGTAGATAAATCCACCATTACTATATATCATTCTTCATAAATATCATTGATTTAAATTATATGGTTATCTAAGTGACAAGGTTTTCACTTCAAAGACCCAATGCTTATTAGATTCATTAAAAATATCAAAGATAATCATCCTAGATTCGACCTCTCAAATGTATACCTCGTCTTCCAATCACCAAATTGATTGTAGTATATTCCTTAATGTATTAAGATTGAAGAAGTCAAACCAAATATAACACCTCAATCGTAGTGTGACAACCGGGTCCCACTTAAGATTCATTCATTACTTCCTAAGAATGGAGTTCCTATTACATGGATCCAAAAGATAGAGGTAGATAAATCCACCATTACTATATATCATTCTTCATCAATATCATCGATTTAAATTATATGGTTATTCAAGTGACAAGGTTTTCCATTCAAAAACCCGATGCTTATTAGATTTATTAAAAAAATCAAAGACAATCATCCTAGATTTGACCTCTCAAATGTATACCTCGTCTTCCAATCACCAAATCGATTGTAGTATATTCCTTAATGTATTATGATTGAAGAAGTCAAACCAAAAATAACACATCAATCGTAGTGTGACAACCGGGTCCCAGTGACTGCAAAGACACCCCGCCTTAACATGGCCTTCGGGTCCTGGCCCACCAGGTACCACCAGTTGCCCCCGCAGACACGTGGGGCCCACCCTAGGGTCCACCCACGTGCATGAACGGGTCATCTGACTAATGAATGTCCCCATAGGCCAACACATGTCTTTTCCAGTTTGTTTTGTCCTCACTCACACACACCTTAAGAAACTTCATAGAAGGTCACCCATCCTGATCACTACTTCAGGCCAAGCACGCTTAACTATGGAGTTCTAATCAGGTAGGCTCCTGAAAAGGAAGGTGCACCTTATTGACAAGAGTCATATCATTTAGTCATTTAACCCTTTATCATTTGGGGGTGTTGCAATCACCCCCCCCCCCCTTTAGAGCACAACGTCCTCATTATGGGTCCTACATCTCAACCCAGACAGTGCACTGAACTTAAGACTGGGTACCACCTCTGATACCAAATGTGACAAATGGGTCCCGATGACTGCACAGACACCCTGGCCCACCAGGTACCACCAGTTTCCCCCACAGACACGTGGGGCCCACCCTAGGGTCCACCCACGTGCCTGAACGGGTCATCTGACTAATGACTGTCCCCACAGGCCAACACATGTCCTCTCCAGTGTGTTTTTTCCTCACACACACACAACCTAGGAAACTTTCTAAAAGGTCACCCATCCTGATCACTACTTCAGGCCAAACACGCTTAACTATGGAGTTCTAATCAGGTAGGCTCCTGAAAAGGAAGGTGCACCTTGTTGACATTAGTCATATCATTTATTCATTTAACCCTTTATCATTTGGGGGTGTTACAATCATCCCCCCCCCCTTAGAGCACAACGTCCTCATTGTGGGCCCTACATCTCAACCCAGGCAGTGCACCGAACTTAAGACTGGGTACCACCTCTGATACCAAATGTGACAACCGGGTCCCGATGACTGCACATACACACTGCCTTTAACATGGCCTTCAGGTCCTGGCCCATCAGGTACCACCAGTTTCCCCCGCAGACACGTGGGGCCCACCCCCCCTTTGGGGGTTTTACAATCACTCCCCCCCTTTAGAGCACAACGTCCTCATTGTGGGCCCTACATCTCAACCAAGGCAGTACACCAAACTTAAGACAGGGTACCACCTCTAACACCAAATGTGAAAACCGGGTCCCGATGACTGCACAAACATCCTGCCTTTAACATGGCCTTAAGGTCCTGGCCCACCAGGTACCACCAGTTTCCCCCGAAGACACGTGGGGCCCACCCCCCCTTTGGGGGTGTTACAATCACCCCCCCCTAGAGCACAACTTCCTCATTGTGGGTCCTACATCTCAACCCAGGCAGTGCACCGAACTTAAGACTGGGTACCACCTCTAACACCAAAAGTGACAACCAGGTCCCGATGACTGCACAGACACCCTGCCTTTAACATGGCCTTCGGGTCCTGGCCCACCAGGTACCACCAGTTTCCCCCACAGACATGTGGGTCCCACCCCCCCTTTAGGGGTGTTACAATCACCCCCCACCCCCCTTAGAGCACAACGTCCTCACTGTGGGCCCTACATCTCAACCCAGGTAGTGCACCGAACTTAAGACTGGGTACCACCTCTGATACCAAATGTGAAAACCGGGTCCCGATGACTGCACAGACACCCTTCCTTTATCATGGCCTTCGGGTCATGGCCCACCAGGTACTACCAGTTTCCCCCGCAGACACTTGGGGCCCACCCTTGGGTCCACCCATGTGCCCAAACTGGTCATCTGACTAATTATTGTCCCCACAGGCCAACACATGTCCTTTCCAGTGTGTTTTGTCCTCACTCACACACACCCTAGAAAACTTCCTAGAAATTCACCCATCCTGATCACTACTTCAGGCCAAGCACGCTTAACTATAGAGTTCTAATCACGTAGGCTCCCGAAAAGGAAGGTGCACCTTGTTGACATGAGGCATGTCATTTAGTCATTTAACCCTTTATCATTTGTGGGTGTTACAGTAAAGACCTGTAAATTTTAAGGTAAATTTTTTCTTAATTTTTTTGGAATTTTACGAGCCCGTAGTTTTTGACGGCGCCTGATTCCGAGGCCTGGTGTGCCCGGAATCAATTACTAAAGTTTTGTTCGGGTACGTTCAGTAAACTTATGTGTAAATTTTTCTATCTTTTGAACTGGTGCTCGGAATTGAAATATAAGAACACCGATGAACTCGCAGTGCCAGTATTCGCTTAAAGGGACATTTACCGCAGTTGTGTTTTATGCGGGTAGAGAGTAAATTTTTGGGGAAATTGAAAATAGTTAAATAAAATTTTTTGAAGAATTTTATATATCTATGGAAGTTATTTCCTCCCATGGGAAGTTTTTTGTGGGGCCCACATCCACCCAACTTCCCAAGTATGGATATTTGAGAGGTGGGGCCCACACAAGCCCCAACCTTTCACCTCCCATAACTCTCTTCAAACCCCCTTAAACCCCCTTGAGTCTTTCAGCTTCCATCTAATGTGACAACTCCCTCTTATTAATGAGAACTCTTCATCTCCCTCTCCCCCTCTTAAATGTATGCCAACACATTTTAATTTATGAATTCAACCTCTTAAATTAATTAAGTTGTTTGAATTTTGAATGGAATGTGTGAATAAAAACAATGTCTTTGCTATTTTTTGGGGGGGATTTCGTTGTGTTGAGAGGTTTGGGTGAGAGAGCTTTAGGAAATAGTGTAGGGTGTTCTTCTCTTAATGAGGATCACCAACCTTCCAACGAAGAACCGCCGATGAATGTCACTCAACGCAGTCGATCTTCAGCCAAACCAAATGAGAAAGAGCCACTCGCGAGGAACGTCGACAACATGCCATCTTCGACCTTTCTTCCTCGACGTCAACGAGTTGATGCCGTCTCCCCGCATCACTGTTCTACCTCGACGCTTGTCCTCATTCCAAGGCTCAACGACGTGAAACATCATAATAGAGGTAGGGTGGATTGCTTCAATTTTATTTGAATAAAATTGTTATTCGTTCTATGTGAAACCATGTTTATCTTTTTCCAATTGATAATGCCTAATGCGGATGGCGCGAGCCGAAAAAACACAACCCGACGACCCTCTGCAGGTTGTTTGTCTATGCGTGGATCGACGAGCGACGACCAAACGGTTCCGCAATGGTGATTTGAAGCCTTTGTAGTGAAGAGCGGGTCCCGGGAGAGCTGCTGGCATATAAGGTGGGATAAACAGACCACCGGAGCACGTCTGGTGGTCAATGGAAGGCGGCAGTGGCAGCGCGCCACCGAAGCAGTCCGCCGTGGCTAAGCCGTCGCTATGCCGCGGCGGTGGAGGAAGATCGGAACAGGTTTTCCATTCTGGAGATGTAGGGGAGCGGCTTAATGTCGCGCCAGCTGGGGAGGTCGCGTCCTCCGCTCGGCCAGGCAGGCCGAGCCGCGGTCGGCTGCGGGCCGGGCCGCGCCCCACCGGACCGAGTCGCCCCAGCCGCGGGCTAGGCTGCGCCGGCCAGGCCGGACCCGGACCTGGGTCGGGTCGACCTGGTTCGGTCCGACCCGGGGTGGGTTGGGCCGGGTCGGACCGGGCCCAGACCCCCTTTTTCGGACCAGAATAGTTTAAATACCCATAACATGAGCTAAGGAACTCTGATCGATGGACCCTCAGTTGTGTAGGATTCCTTGGATCGAGACAGTTGTTTTGGTATATTACACTCAAGGTTTCGGTGAAGTTTCGGTATGGCCGGGTTGGTTCGAACCCGAAACCAACCGGGCAATCGGAGCGAAAACGATTATAACTTAAGAACCGGATTTCTGATTGACGTTTCTTCAACTACGTTGGATTTATTTTGATTAGATGGTTCTTTTTTCATACTCAACTCGAGTCTTGGATGAATTTGGAGTATCCCCTAGTTGGATTGTACCCGAAATCCGACTGGGCCCCTGGAATGGAAAAGCCAACAACTCTCAGACCGGATGTTCGTTTGACGAACCATCAGTGGTGTTGGTAATCTTGTTGAGAAACGGTTCGTTTGAGTATACCCCATGGGATTTTGGAGTACAGTTGAGATACGGTCGGGTTGGTTCGTACATGAAACCAATAGGGCCCCCGGGATAAAAAGGCTAATAACTCATAGACCGGGCATCTGATTGACGCGTCGTCTGTAGCGTTGAGACCCCTATGACAAGGCAGTCCATTGAGATACTTCCACGTGAGATTGTGGGATGCATGGAGTATCGACCAGTAGATTGTGGAGCGGATCCTCCCGGAGACGAGCATACAGAGTTCGAAGACCTTGTAGTCAGATGAGACCTGATAACTTCTTGTCCGATTCGTTTCAGTGTAAATTGACTAGCCCAATGGGGAGAACTACTGTGTTGGGGTGGCAGACACATTGCGGAGGAGCGCTACTGTGTTATGGTGGCAGACCCGTGGTACTCAACAGGAGGAGTACCTATGGAGGCTATTAGGGGGTTAGCTACTGTGTTGTGGCGGCAGACCCATGGCGGGGATCGCTACTGTGTTGGGGTGACATACCCACGGTACTCGATAAAGGAGAAGTACCTCAGCAGTATAAGGTCAGTGAGTAGCACCTCAGAGCCGCGATTGGACTACTGTGATCGACAGAGGAGGATTTCTCCTGCATCTGTGCTTTCGGCTTCGTGAATGAGAATCCCGGTTCGATCTGAGTCAATGAGCTTTGTGTTTTCCTCATGATTGAGATGGGTTACTTGATGACATAGGTATATGTATAGGAATATAACTAAGTAAAGGTTATCTGTTGATATCTTTCTTTGTGGTTTATCCTTGTTGTATTTGGTGAGACCTTGAGGGTCTCGGGGTCCCTACTGAGTATCGTTATACCCAACCCTACAAAGGCTATGCTCGCACCTCGTTGTGTTGGTTGCAGATGACGGACAGAACTGACCGAGGTAGAGTGTAAGAGGACTCGACAGAACCTAGAGGTGGACACTCAACGTGATGGCACACAGAGCGGACCGATAGACACGAGGTGCTTAGGAGGAAATTTGTACCTACCCTTCAGGTAGGAACCCGGAGGACGATCCAGGAGCTACTTCACCATTCAGATGTTTGTCTTTTTAGTTGTACATTATTTCAGTTGTAGCTGTACCTTTTCACTGGGCTTGTATTTCCGGCCCCTTTTTACATTCAGCACACTTGTTACTGCTTTACTTAGTGTTTTCTTCCGCTTGAACTTTGGTTGTGTGTGTGTTTATGTTTTATAAAGGCAATGCCTTCCCAGTTTTTAGGGAGTTATGAATTTGGTGTTAGTCGCCAGCCCCGGGCCTATAGAAGGCAGGCTTAGGGTAGTCACGATACGGGCCCAGGGGGCGGGTCATGAAAAATTGGTATCAGAGGAGTCAGTACTATCGTGGAACTTAGGACTCTGATATTTTCTTTTATGTGAATCAATAGTGTTAAGCGTACCGAGTGTGGTTTTCAGTTCAGGGAGTCCAGTGTTAGTGCGGTGGTCGACGTATCAATACACAAGGACCCTGACATCTGATTTTTGACACACTGCACGAAAACACAGATTGCATGTGAGTTTTCAAAAGTTTTATTTAAGTCAGCTCGAACCGGGTCAGCTCACCAGGTATAGTCTTTGACCATGTCGCATCTGTTTCTTTCAGGATGCCTCCCCACGGACGACCAGCTAGAGCCCCGAGAGTTGTAAGTACTGACAGCCCGATGAGCGACGAGGCCTCAGTATAGGGACCTCATCTATTTGAGGCACTAGCAGAGGCACCAGCGGTACTACCACCCCGTTGGGCCACTGATGCCACCAGCCCCAACAGTAGGTGATGCATGCCGCTTGAGCACTTCACAAGTTCCAGCGCCAGAGGCCACCCAGGTTCAGGAGAGAGACAGACCCACAGGTGGCTGAGGATTGGCCAGAGGCTAGGATGAGAGTCATCAGGCTGGCAGGGACGCCAGAAGACTTTATGGTGATTCTTGGTGCCAGCCTCCTTCAGGCAGCAACAGTCAGATGGTGTAGCTTGATGCTCTAGATGCATGATGAGACGACACTTCAATGGGAAGACTTCGAGAGCCTATTTCGAGCGGAATTTGTACCAGCCACCCTTCGAGCGGTGCATATACAAGATCTACTGCATATTTAGCAAGGTAGCATGATGGTAGTGCAATACTCAGCGAGGTTCACCGACCTCTCACGCTAGTCCACCGATATGGTATGGGACCCATTCATCAGGGCCCATACCTTTGAGCAGGGACTCAGGAGAGATATTAGAGCTTCAGTGGTATCCCACAGAATCCCAACGCAAATGGGGGTGTTGGAGCGAGCCCCCTTAGTGGAGAGTTTCCTTGCTGAGCAGTCTCCAGCAGTGGGACCCACCACTAGACGACCTGCAGTAGAGTCTTTTGCAGCTGAAAGTAGACAGATGACGCAGAGGTCTAAGAGGACCAGACCTAGAGGTGGTCGACCGTACGACTCAGGGTCGATAGTGCGGGGCACCCAGGGTGGAGACATAGCCAGACCTGCCAAGATGTGTTACTCATGCGGTGGATAGGGTCACATTGCTCGTGACTATCCCACCCACCATTCAGACGATCAGCAAATAGAAGAAGGACCTCTCAGGTAGAGGCAGAGGTTTGATCAAGGAGGACCGCATGGAGCAGGAGACCGAGGCAGAGGAGATGGTCGTGCAACAGGTGGTGGATGTCGCTTCGAGGTGTTTCCACCACCGCCACTAGGAGGTCCACCCCGACCACAGGGAACATGTGGATATAGAAGAGTACAGCTTCAGGAAGCTGAAGCATATGACTATGGAGCTCCAGAAGTAGGAGGACAGGAGCGGGACTAGTTACAAGCATGGAGGCCATTGTTCTTGGTGCTTCTAGTTTCCATGTTGTTGATTGTTCGTGGTTGGTATGTGTCTTTGTACTTTGAGCTGCAGTAATAAGAGACACTTGTCCTTGTGACGTTTGATTTCCTTCCTTTTTGTGTACTAAGAGGTTCCAGTTTAAACTACTGACATGACCCTCACTTTTGAGATACCTACTGGAGGAGACCCAGTGACCACACACTGATGCCGACAGTGTGACTCAATCCTTGGAGGCAAGAGTAATAGTTGGATCTCTTAGTAGTAGCGTAGAGGCATTACGACATCATCCAATACATGAATTGTACCGTTCATGTTAGGATTGACTGTATTAGGCAAAGAACATGGTTCATCCAGGGGATGAGACCAAATTTCACTTTTCAGTAGAGGAAAAATCTCAGTAGCTCTTGTAGAACGTAGACGATGAATGGTGGAGTTGAGTTCTTACAATTGGATAGTCTCACCATTGTTCGTTGAGCGAACGGTTTACAGTTTACTCTAAACTCAATAGTCTCAGGTGTGTCTTTCCACAGAAGGACCTGAACCTGAGATAACAGTGATGGCATGAGTTCCTCCTGAACTATGACTTCGAGATAGTTCATACTCCTGGGAAGGGAAACGTTGTAGCATATGCTCTTAGTTGGAGATCGAGAATTCAGCTATTATGAGAGGCGAGACGACAGCTAGCCTCATTTAAGATATCCTTTGTGGATAGTGATGGAGTCAGCATGTGTAGGACCAGAGATGGTTCAGGATACAATAGAGAATATGCAGATCATCTAGGAGAAGATAAAGACTGCACAGAGCATACTGAAGTCCTATGCTGATAGGAGACGAATATCACTAGAGTTTGAGGATGGAGACCACGTCTTCCTACGGGTCTCACCTCGATGAGGTCAACAGATATTTGGTTGGGGAATCAAGTTATCTCCGGGTTTCATCAGACCTTTCCAAGTCATCAGTAGAGTAGGCGAGCTGGCTTACCGCCTGGCCCTTCCACCTCAGTTGCATTGGGTGCATGACGTCTTTCACGTATCTCAGCTGAGGAGATACGTGCACAACCCGTTCCACAACATCGACCACAGAAAGCTAGATATCGATGATGGGGAAACTTTTATGAATGTTCTAGTATAGATTGAGGATCGAAAAGAGCGGGTCCTACATGGACGATCGATTCCTCTGGTGTGCATTCACTGGCAGCACAGGAACCTCCATAGGAGCACATGGGAGCAAGAGGCTGAGGTGCGTGCTCAGTACCCCTTTTGTTCCCCTAGCGTTTGTTGTAACTTTATAGGGACGTAAAGCCCTGAGGTGGGAGTAATGTAAACATTCTGAAATTTCAAGGATATTTTTTTATTAATTTATTTGGAATTTTAAGAGTCCGCAGTTTCTAACGGCGCCTGATTCTGAGGCCCGGTGTGTCCGGAATCAATTTTCGAAGTTTTGTTCGGGTACGTTCAGTAAACGTACATGCGAGTTTTTCTATCTTTTGAACCAGAGCTTGTAATTGAAGTCTGAGGACACCGATGAACTCACAGGGCTAGTATTCTCTTAAAGGGACCTTTACCATAGTTGCATTTTATGCAGGTTTAGAGTTAATTTTTGAGGAAATTGGAAATAGTTAAATAAAATTCTTGGAACAATTTTATATATCTATGGAAGTTATTTCCTCCCATAGGATGTTGTTGGTGGGGCCCACATCCACCCAACTTCCCATGTGTGGATATTTGAGAGGTGGGGCCCACATGAGCCCCAACCATTCACCTCCCATAACTCTCTTCAAACCCCCTTTAACCCCCTTGAATATTTGAGCTTCTATTTAATGTGAAAACTCCCTCTTATTAATGAGAACTCTTCATCTCCCTCTCCCCCTCTTAAACGTATGCCAACACATTTTAATTTATGAATTCAACCTCTTAAATTAATTAAGTTGTTTGAATTTCGAATGGAATGTGGGAATAAAAATAATGTCTTTTCTATTATTTTTGGTGGCTTTAATTGTATTGAGAGGATTGGGTGAGAGAGATTTGGGAAATAGTGTAGGGTGTTCTTCTCTCAATGAGGAACACCAACCTTCCAACGAAGAACCGCCAAGGAATGTCACTCAATACCATTGATCATAAGCCAAACCAATGGAGAAGGAGTCACTCGCGTGGAACGCCGATGAAGCGCCAACTATGGCCTTTCTTCCTCGACATCAATGAGTTGACGCCATCTCCCCACGACATCGTTCTACCTTGACACTTGTCCTCTTTCCGTGGCTCGACGACGTGCAACGTCATAATCGAGGTCGGGTGGATTGCTTCAATTTTATTTGAATAAATTTGTTATTCGTTCAATGTGAATCCATTTTTATCATTGTCCAATTGATAACTCCTAATGTAGGGGGCACGGGCCAAACAAACACGGCCCGACGACCCTCCGTAGGTTGTTTGTCTATGCGCGGATTGACAGGTGACGACGAAACGGGGCTGAAACGGTGATTTGAAGCCGTCATAGTTAAGAGTGGGTCCCGGGAGATCCGCTGGCGTAGATGTTGGGAAAAACAAACCACCAAAGTGCATATGGTGGTCCGTGAAAGGCGGCGGCGGGCACCGCCGGAGCAGTCCGCACCAGCAGAGCCGCGGCGGCTGAGCCGCGACGTCTGAGCCGCGGCAGCGGAGGAAGACCGGAACGGATTTTCCATTACGGAGATGGAGGGGCACAGCTTAATGTCGCGCCAGCTAGGGAGGCCTCTCCCTCCGCTCGGCCAGGCTGGCCGAGCCATAGTTGGCTGCGGGCTGGGCCGCACCCCTCCAGTCCGGGCCGGACCGAGCCCAGACCCCCTTTTTTCGGACCAGAATCATTTAAGCGCCCATAACATGAGCTACGGACCTCTGATAGACACACCGTCCATAGCGTAGGATTGCATGGATCAAGACGTTCATTTTAGTATATTACACTTAAGGTTTCATAGAAGTTTGGTTATGGCCGGGTTGGTTCGAACCCGAAACAAACCGGGCCCTCGGAGTAGAAATGCTTATAACTTAAGGATCGGATGTCTGATTGACGTGTCATCAACTACGTTGGATTTCTTTTGATGAGACAGTTCTTTTGGCATACTCGACTTGGGGCTTGGATGCAGTTGGAGTAAGGCTGGGTTGCATTGTACCCGAAATCCAAGCGGGCCCCTGGAACGGAAAAGCCAATAACTCTCAGATCGGACGCCCGTTTGACGAACCGTCAGCGGCGTTGGTAATCTAGTTGAGAAACAGATCCTTTTAGTGTACCCCATGGGAGTTTGGGGTATAGTTGAGATACGTTCGGGTTGGTTCGTACACAAAACCAACTGGGCCCCTGAGAAAAAAAGGCTACTAACACACAGACTGGGAGTCCGATTGACGCACCGTTTATTGCGTTGAGACCCCTATGAAGAGGCGGTCCTTTGAGATACTTCCATGTGAGATTGCGGGACACTTGTTGAATCAACCAGTAGCTAGTGGAGCGGATCCTCCCGGATATGAGCATACAGAGTTCGGAGACCTTGTAGCTGGCTGAGACCTGATTACTGCTTGTCCGATTCGTTTCGAAGTGACTTGACTAGCCCAGTGGGGAGCAATAATATGTTGGGGTGGCAGACCCATGGAGGAGGAGCGCTACTGTGTTAGGGTGGCATACCCACAGTACTTGACAGGATAAGTACCTCTGTAGTCTATTTGGGGGTGCACTACTGTGGTGGAGAGGCAGACCCATAGCGGGGATCGCTACTGTGTTAGGGAAACATACCCACAGAACTCGACAGAGGAGGAGTACCTCAACAGTCTAAGGTTAATAAGTATCACCTTGGAGTCAGGACAGGACTACTGTTCTCAACAGAGGAGGAGTTCTCCAGCAGCCGTGATTTCAGCTTTGTGAATGAAAATCCTGGTTTGAGCTGAGTCAATGACCTTTGTGTTTTCCTCATTATTGAGATGGGTTACTTGATAACTTAATTATATGTATGGGAATATACCTAAGTAAAGGTTATTTTTTGAGATCGTTCTTTTTGGTTTATCCTTGTTGTATTTGGTGAGACCTTGAGGGTCTCGGGGTCCCTACTGAGTATCATTATACTCACCCCTGCATGAGCTATGCCCGCACCTCATTGTGTTGGTTGCAGACGATGGACAACAATGACCGAGGCAGAGTGTACGAGGACTCGATGGAACCCGGTGGTGGACACTCGGCGTGACGGCACACAGAGTGGACCGATAGATGCGGAGTGCCGAGGAGGACATATGTACCTACCCTTCTGGTAGGTACCCAAAGGACTATCCAGGAGCTGCTTCACCATCCAGCTGTTTTGTCTTTTCACTTGTACTTTCTTTCAGTTGTAGTTGTACCTTTCCTCTGGGCTTGTATTTTCGGCCCCTTTGTACTTTCTGCACACTTTTTACCGCTTTACATAGTGTTTTCTTCCGTTTTTTACTCTGGTTGTGTGTGTGTTTACGTTTTATAAAGGCAACACCTTCTTAGTTTTTAGGGAGTTACGCCTTTGGTGCTAGTATCCATCCCATGGCCTATGGAAGGTGGGCTTGGGGTAGTCACGATACGGGCCCCGGGGGACGGGTCGTGACAAGTAGTGATAAAACCATGTTATAAAATTCATATTTTCAAATAAAAAATATTATAATAAATAAAATTAAAATATTTACCATAATTATATATGAAGGATGTTTTGGAAGACATTGTACCTTTAACGTGTGTGTGTTTGTTAGCTAGGAAATTTATATTTATTGCATAATTTATTTATTATTCATGAAAAAAGTTACCCTATAAATTATTAGTTATAAATTTAACATGAAATATATGTATATATACTAATAAAAAATAATGTTAACTCAAAATTAATTAATTATCAGAGAAAAATATTCAAAGAATATAATATTTGAGCATGGTTATATGAAATGATTTCGATATATTATAAATATATTAAAAAATAAATTTAAATAGTATAATTTTTCAATATAATTTGAATTTAAATAAGTATATTATTTTTAATTAGAATAAAAAATAGTTATTTATTATAACAGAAATAACTATAGTATAATTGTTAAAAAGACCAAGTTTAAAAATCAAGTTATGTTATGTAAATTTAGTTCATTCATGAAAAATATTAAGTACAACAATTAGATATATTATTTAACAATAAAGATCAATTTATTAGTCCTATAAATTAAATATTTATTAGCCATATTTGGTTTTTTAACTATCATGAATATGTTCTTTGGTATTGATAATTGGAATAAATTGGACTAAACAATAAAGTATCTCATTATGGATGTTATAAGTAGTAGACAAATGATCATTTGAAAATTTATATGATTTTACTTTATTATTATTATTATTAGAAATCAATACACATTGTTTGGTTGGTATGGTATTGTTTTGAGTATTCTTGGATATACACGTCAAAATGAATGAATATAATATAACCAAAAAATGACACTTCTTTTGGAAAAATTTACTAAAAATAGACTATAACATGTATGACCATAAATAACATGTAAAAAAATAAAAACAAAATATTTACTATAAAATTAATTTAAATAATAGAAATACTTATATAAAAATTATAAGTGATTTTAGATTAGTTTTTCAATATAATTCTACTTAATGAGTGTTTTTATAATTATTATTGAATGCTTTTATTTCAATTATATAAGTTTCTATAATTTATTTGTGTTTATTAGAAAAAAAATTCAAAGGAATTTCATTGTAGATATTGATCTCATATATTTTGTTTTCATATTAGGGTTTGTTAGAAGAATGGTTTAGTGATAATGGAGTACTAGGAAACCCATATTGAAATCCTAAATTTTCATATAACAAAGGATGATTTCAAGGAATATTCCTGCTTATATTGTGCTAATTATTATTCCTGAACACCCCTATAAAGTGAATAATATATTATAATTTTTATTTTCAATAGCACATGTTTGACATATATTCTACTAGTGTTTTATTTATTTATTTATTTATTTATTTATAATAGAATCTACTCATAATATATATATAGTATGGTTTAGTTATTTTAAAACGGGCTAAAATTTTACATATTGATATATGTGGGTGTAGGAAATGGTAAAAAACTATAAAAGAAAAAAAAATTCACATGATTTTAGGTGATGTGAGATGATTATCGATGGATAATTTTTTATAGTGTTTTTTAGTGATAGATAGAAGAGAATATATATATAAATAATTAAATCATACTCAAACTATCACTCCTTTTCTCAAATTCACAAACATTTATCTTTGATTAAAATGTAATTATTCAAATTCTTCAAATGGTTCATGATATATATAAAGTTTGTGAAACAAAATAGTAAATTTATTTTAATAAAATCATTTTTGATGATTTAAAGTAATTAATGATCTTCTTTCTTTATGATGAAATGATTGAACATAATTCCCTAACTAATCATTAAAATAATTCAGTATGATTGAAAGGCTCATATTTATGTGAAGGAGAAGTTATTTTTAAATTGGGATAACCTTTAAATAAATTTCATATATGTTTTAATTTTATTTTTTATTTTTATTTTCAAAATATTTTTAGAATCAATGGACTTTGAGTCTATGGTATATCTTACACAGTGTTGGTTTTTCACTGAATGGTTTTGCAACTCAATTTTTAAGGATTTAAATATTTAAATATAGATGTTTAATTCAATCAGGAAAGGGTGGAGGATCAACCATACATGTTTTATATCACTTAAAAATCAAGGGAATAATTTTTAATTCCTAGATTATAAATATTTATTATAATTTAATTAATAAATAATTTTTTACTTCTATGAATGAAGAACTCTAGTTGTACTACAACCACTTTAAAAATTATATAGAATAGAAACGTTTAAAATATATATTGCATTGAGTGAAATATTTCATATAAGATTTTTGATGTCAACATAATTTTTTTTATTATGGGATCTTATGGTGAAACTTCTTGAAATTTTTCAAAATGATATCATAGGGAAAAAAGGAATCACTAAAAGGAATTTAGGAAGAACCTAGATGTAAAATTTCTTTGATGATCTTTTGGTATTTTAGATACATAGACCCATAAGTCTAAATTGATGTGATATATGATTTAGATAGGAAAATAGATGTGTTGAGAACTTTTAGAGCTTTATTTAGTGGGTATCTATTTAATTACAATTTTCATTATTTTAATTTTCCAAAAACAATGAAGAAAAATGAATAGTTTTATTGAACGATTATCAGTCCCCATAAGGGAAAAAATAGAATTAGGAAAGTCATGTATCCAAATATGATTGTCACATTATATGATTTGGATCACTATTTGATGATAAATAATATTCCAATCTCTTTTTATAAATTAAAAGGTTCATGAATAATATTTCTCAATCAAATATTTTATTTTCAAAAAAGATCAAACCATAAAGCTATAAATCATCATCATGATAAATAATAGATTTGAAAACAACTTTGAAAAAAATTGAAGAAAAATTTCATGCCACCCATGCTCATATGTGAACCACAAACAGAATAGAATAACATTGGGATCCACTACTAAAAGACACCAATAAACCTAAAATGATTTATTAGTAGTGGAAATGATCAAAAATCATTAATCTCAAAAAAAAAAAAATCAAACCAATAACCACAATGTTATTCCTGAGAAATGATGCATCCAGATTTATTTAAAATAGAAATATTTGGTGGAGGATTTCATCCATAAATAGACGGGGGATGATATATCAAATAATACCAAAAATATTTATATTTCTAATTAGCCAACCATTCAATATTATGATAAACATAGATGTGATTTTTTTGATCCACGTGGTTAAAGATAAATTCATTCCTTCAAACCAAAATCATTTAAGTAACCAGGCAATATTTACTAAAAATTTCAATGGAAAAATTAGAGATCTGTTTTATAAGAATATGTGAAAATCACAAGATAAATTTAAAAAAAATCCTAGAAATGATCCCTCTATGTGGACCCAACTCCCCCGTCTCTAGAAAAACACAAGATCATATGGGAATGAGATTCAACATCATAGAAAAAATGGTAACACAAAGTATTGTTGGCAGAGTGATATTTAACTAAGAAATCACATGTAAAAATGATATCAAAGTAAATTCTTCACCAAAAAAATATTTTTAAGTGGAATATGTAAACTCCAAGTCATTTAAAATGAAAATTACCTATGGATTAAGTTTAATTCAAATAATAATATAACCTAACTTTAATAAAAAATAGATTTATGTTTCTTTAATCCAAAAAATCTAATTTGTATCAATACCATCACCAACAAGAATACTTAGAATGAGGCTATGGTCTATCATAACAAGCATGGAGAGGAGTTTTTTCAGGAACCGACCATCTAGGTTATCATTAATGATATATCTAACCACGAAATTCTCTAAAGAAATAATAGATTGTGATTTCACCATGAATCCCTCATTAAAAATAATCTGGGGATCATTCCATATCTGAGCACTTTAACCAGTTTTAATCTTCCAATAAATTCCCTTATTCATAAATGGAGTGAGCCTTATAAGATTTGATAAATAAAAATTACCCTAGGCCTCCAGAATGCATTGATGATGTCCAAATGAGGAGAAAATTTGATAACAAAATATAGGCAAATAAGAAATTAGGGCTATAAAAGATCTTCTAGTCCTTAATAATGAGTAATCCATTATTATAAAATCTAAAATTTATAAAATCAAGATCCTCATATGCCTTTGGTGTAAAAAATCATTCCATCCAAAAAATGTGATTTAACCCTTACACTATGACACACAAACCAAAACTCAATTAAGTAATAATGAATTTAACCAATAAAATAATATGAGAGTATAAAAAGGGAAATTATATATGTGGAAATATATTGTAAAACCGCTTTAATAAAAATCCATTTCCCTACCTTCGAATCTTAACTCCTTGTACACGCATTAGCATTATATACAATTCTATCTAAAATAGTTTAAAATAACTATTTCTTTGATATCCAAAAAATTGTAGGGAATCCAAGGTAATTTGAATTTTTGTTTTATTTTACATTATTAAATTACTTCATTATATATCATTTTTTTTACTTTTTGAAGGATTTAATAAAGATATATATTAAATGATAAAATTTAATGGATATAAATATGTTATTGTATCTATTAATTCAAAAAATAATATGGATGCTTGCATGGGTGCTTAAAATTTATTTTTTCACTCAGTGGAGTTCTTTTTGAAAAGTCATTCATGGTAATCCTTATAAGTTATTCTAACCTATAAACAAAAATATTCCAAACCTTTAAGAATTTTATTATTTTATTATTTTATTATTTTTCATTGAAATAATTATACCATCCATTAAAATAATTATATAATTTTTCTTCAAATAAGTAAATTAAATTTTAAATGTTTCTACTATAATGTACCACCTTATAGGATAACTCGATTCTTAAGATAAAATTACTTAAACACAATATATTTTAACACTGAATCCTATTTAATATAAACTCTAAAGGATGGAAGATTTGTTTATCTTAAAACTACTTCAATAAGAATTATTAAGGTACATGATAAGGGAACTTTTCCACACAATTGAATATAAAGAGGTTTATTCTTTTATCTGTTGCATATATTATAGAAAATATTAATTTTTAAATTCTGACTAAGAAGTCTTAATAACCTAATTCAATATATGATTTCATTCCATTAAGAATGATTATTTTTAAAACTACCACCTTTATTTTAGTGGTCATATCCTTCTTGTATTAATTATAATTACAAATCCTTGAAAATTTTATTTACTTATCCATGATTTTTGAATTTTATTAGTAAAAAACAAAACCTTATAAAATAAAAAATTTGGTTCTTATTTATTCATACTATATAATGTTCTAAATATGATCTTCTCATTTAATGATTGCTTATATTCTATATATAATTTTTCATAAAGGTTATTCTCTCTAAACATTGGATGATTTCATATTTAAAGATATTAAACTTCTATTGGTGGTTGATTTTATTATTCACCTACAAAATTTTTATTATTATTCAACCAACAAACATATCAAATATTAATATATTGATTACCATAATTTATTTGTAAAATAATATAAAATTTGGGTATTATATTTTTTATTTTTTGAACATTGAATATCACATGTTTCGTTAAGGAGTATATGAAAATAAATTAACTAATAATTTAGGTCTAAATACATTTTTCTCATATGAAATGAGGAAAGTCAATTTTGTTTTCATGGAATGGATATTTGGGGATTATATCTACTTGGATAAGTATAATATAAATTTTATCTCGTAAAAAATCCCAAGAGAATAAAAATTGATTAATTATAGTGTTATTATAGATGAATTATAAATTTTCTAGGTTTCTTTTTATTATGATGTTTTTCTACCAAAAAATAGATGAATCGCTTAAATTTTATATTAGTTTAATTTATAAAAAAACACTTCAAAACTTCTGAGGTAAAATTTCAAAAATGAATGTGTGAACTATATGTTTTTTTTAAATATATTCAAAGTTTTTCAAAAAATAGATGAAATCTTAATTATAAAAATGTAGATGTTGAATAGTAATTTTTTTTTATAAAAATATGTGAAAAACATTTAAGGATACATACTATGATTTAAGGATAACTTTAAATTCATTTATTGTGTTTGTATAATTAAAACTACAGTATTGGTGATAAATTATGATTCAAGGACTATTTAAAATTTATTTTCTTAGGATTTTGTTTTTATGGTGATTTTTTTGTGTGTTCAAATGTGAAATTCATTGATGTTGTGATGTGTTTATCCTATTGTAATTAATAATTATATTTATTTGTTATGATGGATATTTTATTTAAATTTGTGACATTATAGGTGTTCAGATGTAGTAAAACTAAGTGTTTTTTGTTTTTTCATCAATCCTATATTTATAATGACTCCTTTTTTATTCATTATTTTTTAATGCTCATTTTTTAAGACAAAAATAATTTTTATAACATTATATATTTTTTAATGTAATCAAAGGCCTTACTATTATAATTTTATTTTTAATAATATTATTGTGTCTCATAACTAATTTTTTTCAATCATATTATAATATATTTAAAATGTCACTCTAATTTTATATTTATTATTTTATAAAACATAATTACTTCAATATAAAAAAACATGTATTGAAGGATAAGGATCCACAGAACAAAAAATATAATAGATAGGTGAAAATTATTTAACAACCATTTATTTTATGTAAAGATTTAATTTTTGTATTACTTATATGATAAAATTATTTAGTTATCGATTATAATCATCAATCACCATTTTAATATATTTCAAGGATTTATTTCACTATTTTTAATTTCATAATATATCTACTTAGATTTATTTTTAAAGGGAAATATTACAAGAAAATATGAGGTTTATTTCATTAATTTTAGATATGACTGTGACAAATATATGTATCAATGATATAATTTAGATAACTTTATTATTTGTTTCAATATAATTGAATATACTTATTATAATGTTTCATAATGGATAGAGGGGTAGGTCATTGAGCACTTTTGTGTCATTTAGTGATTATTTTACTAATATGAATATGTAATATATTTTTCTCAATGTAACAAAATTGATACTTTTTTTTATTATCTAGTATAGAATTTACAAATAAAAATCAAGACATTAAATCACATGTTTCTATCTAATCATAAATGGATACAATATTTAAATAATTATGAGAAATGTTATTGAAAGTAAATTCATTTCTATTTGGAATTTATTATTTTCACTGATTTTGATCATAAATGGAAATGAATGTTGTTTTTGGAAAATATAATGGGAAAAATGGCTTGGTCTAAGGGAAGCTTGTAGCATCCTCTGTCCCAAAACCCTCTCACTTGGCCAAACCAGGTTGGTTAATAGACCTCAAGGATACATCCCTATATTTTAGAGGCTTCCAACTAGCATCAAGGTTATAGAGAACATAGTGGGGAGACTATACCCACTGGAATAGAGTTGTGATACAGTGAAAATAAACCAATATTTGAGTAGCAGAAATAGAAGAAATAGCACAACATACAACAAGAAGTTAAATGATTAACCAAATAACCAAACAAAAATTAACCATGTAATGTCATGTTGAAATGTAATTAAAAGACATACTCGAGGTCATATAGATAAAAGACCAATCAGACACAAATAAATTCAAAATTATCTCTTCTTTAATCCCACATCAGTCATATCCCCAAGATCCAACCCATCTAGTAATAAAAAATAAAAAATAAGGTCCTTTGACCTTATCCAAACAAGATTCCATGAAATATTCTCTCATACCCAAAGGTATCCCAAATAGTGTGTCGGTAAAACTTATTAGATCAACCCCATTTTATCTAAAAACCTATATGATAGGATTTGAATGAAATAAAGTCATAATAGGGTTATTTTTAATCACATAATACAATACATAAAAATAAACTTTCCAACCATTGATTCCTTGGTTGACACTCTGCGCCATCCAAAACTATTTAAGATTCATGTCAAATTCTCTATCACATAGTTTATCTTCATATACCAGGATGGATCTCCTATACCATGTCTCAATAATAACAACTAGTCTCTATAAGAATTATAACAATGGGGTCTCTTACATCTTCCTATGGTGTAATACCATGCCAAGGGTAATGTAACCATATCATACTAGACCGTCTAAAAATTCACATACTAGAGTCACTTATGTCTTCCCTTATACAAATCACAAAGGGTAAATATTAGCTAAAGTTGTGGGTTATCCTAGGAAAAGGTGAACCACCAAATCCACATCTCATGATATCATGGTCCAAGACCTTAGTAATCCTTTCTTATAAACATATATATAAGAAAATTATGTATAACTTTCATTTTACTTTGTTTCACATGAATAGTTGGTTAATTTATCTCATTCTATTAACGAGGAATATTTTCTCAATTGATAGATTCTATTATTATAGAAAAAGTAACCTTAATAAAACCATGACATGTTTTCGTTTATCTCAATTTATTTTCTAAGCTGAGACATTCCTAATTCTCAATTCACAATGTTAACACAAAAACCAATTTTCATAATTATTAATTCATTATTACTTCAAGGTAAGGCTCAGAACATTGTTGGCCAAAAGAATGGTTTTAACGTCAATGAGTCCAATAGGGTTTAATTGGAGGTATATGTTCTTAATTTTTATCAAACATGGATTCAATCAATTACTTATGATGGACGCATGGAATGTTAGAGTTATCTATGTTATTGCACATACCTAGAAAATTGGAAATAGACTATATAGTAATGTTTTAGACCAAAAAAATTTATTTAGTGTTCAAAGTAGCACTCTCAAGGAATCACTAATGAAAAAATAAGGTGAAAGAGATCATAAGGAAAAACTAGATCACACAACCATCAATATCAAAATCCTGATTTAATGAATAAAAGTAAATCACACCGCTATAATGGAGGATAGCATAAGGAAGATAAAATACAAAGTGAAGGAACTAATCAGAGACTATAAAGTAGACCAAGATATGTGAAAGGGGATTAATCATGAAAAAATAAACCGGAGTCCCCCTAAGGTCTGAGATAGGTGGATTTACAATGAAAATGAAAATAAAACATACATGTTGCATGGATAAAACTACCGCTCCAGAGATATTCATGATGTGAACCCCTTTTTCGATTTGAATTTCTCATTTTATAAGATACTCTAAAAACATATACCCTCATGATAAATTAATATTGAGTGAAATTTTCATGACATAAAAAATTTTCACATCATGTATTATTTCCATGCTTTGTACCAATTTGTATAATCTTTCTAGAATCATCTTTATGTCGTATAATTTGTTTAGGATGTGAAATTTTTCAGCAAATAGATCACATGCTAGATTCTATATAAATATCCCAAAACACATTTGAATATTTTCAAATCCAAATATAAACATCATAATCTTTTGAAACATTTATACTCAAACTCTATTAATTAAAAAACATATATCTCTAAGATTTAGGTAATTTTCCATGGAAAAAATCACCATCCCCAAATAAAAGGTTCAGATGGCAACATTTAATTGATGAAAACCCCAAAAACATAGGTTCAAACAGACACTAAAAGAGGTACATGATTGGAAAATTACAATATCCTACACCCTCCCCACCATAAAACACATCATCCTCGAGAGGCTGCCTGCATCACTGTGGGGACTCGGTGAAAAAATCTCACTACTCGGACTGCATATCATATTCCCTCTCTTAGGTGTCCTATTGAACACACCCATGTTTCAACTACACTCATACTATAGGAATTTTCATTCTGCAAATATACTTATCACTATGGTACAATGTCTATATCAGATGATCTAAAAATAATGCATCTAAATTAATCTGAATGTCAACAAAATCTATCATTGGAGAAAGTTCGGGATGATATCTCTGAAACTGATTCACATGAAACATGTTGTGTATGGAAGTGTAACACTATGTAATTTTCAATTTGTATTCCACTAGACTGACCGTCCCTACTATCTCAAATGGCCTGATAAGCCTAGGCTCTAACATTTCATGTTTTCTGATACGGAATTTCACCAAACTAGGAAACACCCTAAAGAAAACATGATGACCCACCTAAAACTCTATAGGTAATCTATGATGGTTAGTGTAACACTTTTTCCTACTCTTTGTAGTCAACAACCACTTCTTGATCAACTAAACATGATCGTAAATCTCCTACAAGAGACTAGGTCCAACAGCACTAACTCACATACCTTTTTCTATAAAATAGGTGATCAAAATATCCTGAAATAAATGTCCTTAAAATATTCCATCTAGATCAATTCCTAGAAGATATTATTAAATGAAAAATTTATGATTTCCAAATGCTGCTCCCATGAACAACAAAAATCCAGCACACAGGCTTTTAGCATAACCTTTAAAATTGGAATCTTTTTTCAGATTGGCCATCATTATAAGAATGAGAGGTTATACTCAGAATAACCTATGGTCTCAAAGTCTTTTTAATACCCTACCATAACTGAGATGTGAAAATAGAATCTCTATTATATTTTTATATTTCTCAAAATACCGTACAATTGAACTATCTCCCACATTTAACTTCCACCCAAATAATCAATGTTGAAGGTCTCCCTGATAGGAAAAATAGGGATACATTCATTATAAGATATATAATATCCCATATCGTATCATTCTTATGAGTTTTTTTTGGTAATATATTTACGAAGTTCATAGATACATCATCCCACTTCCATTCTAAAATAGGAAGAGGTTGTAATAACCAAAATGGCATCTAGTGCTTGGCTTTCACCTCTTGTCAAGTGAAACATTTCGCTATTAATCGCATTGTATCATTTTTATTCTTAGAAACTAGTACTATATACATATATCACAATACATATATTTTATCCCTAGATACACCTCCCATATAGAGGTGTGAAACTATCACATAAACTCCTCATACAAGCTTGTAGGAACCCATACTCGACCTTGAAAAAGAAGATAATTGTTGATCCTATGAGACCATCATGATGGTGTCTACCCACCATATAAGATATTAATAAGAGATAAGACATCCATATAAGATAAGTACTTAGTCTTAATCTAGTCTAAAATCATGGGTATAACAGATTTTGAGGATAGGTATACTCATCCCTATGAATCCTGAACTTCAAGATGCATGTCTTCAAAGACTTCTGTCATTATCCATTCATCTCAGGATTCTTATATTGACTTTGTATGAAACTTATGCCTCTAGTAATTAGAAAATAAATTACTCTTTCCTATAGTACAGTCTAACTTGATGTAAAAATACTGTAGATACTTAACCCACCTCTTATACTAAAGGTTCAGGTCCCACAGAGAAAAAACATACCTAAGGTGCTTGTGGTACGTGTAAAGCACAAACCTCTCTCAAAAAAGGTAGTGTATCCAGAATAATTGGGTTTATAACACTGTATCTAAATATAGATCATGAGTTAGATAATTCCCCTCTTGCGGCCTTAGCTCTCTGGATCCATAAGAAAGCACTCAATCCTCCAGCATCATTACTGCTCTGATTACAACTCCAGTGTGTTGAGATTGGTCTACTATTCAACTCCTATAAACTCTCTCACAATCCTCTGGCCAAAAAAACATCACCCCATTCTTGTTCATCCCATACATCGGTGTTTGTAGATATGAGAAGCCTTGGTTAAAGCTTCTATAATATCCTCATTAACCCAAAAACCATCGAATCTCAAATAAATTCTTAGGACACTCCCAATATTCCATGGATACAACCTTCTCTTGGACCACTAACACTCCATAATTTGAGATGGAACGACCTAAGAAGTTCACTTTATCAGTCCAAAAACTATATTTAGATAGATTGGTGTAAATATGATGCTCTCTCAATATCCATAAGATGAGGTCGAAATATTTGGAATGATCATCTACTGACTGGGAGTACACTGATATTTCATTGATGAAAACCATAAAAAAAATATCTATAAAAGGATTAAAGATATGATTTATGAAGACCAAGAATACCACCTATTCATTTATTAGATCAAGCGGTATCACTGATAACTCATATAATCCATAATGGATCCTAAAAGCATTCTGAGTTATGTATGATGGTCTCACAGTCAACTGATATTACCTTGATCTGAATTAAATCATAAAAATTATTTTGGAACCTCTCGTCTAATAAAAAATATCACCGATTTTCGAAAGTGGTTACTAGTTCTTGACCATCATATGGTTCAATATTTGATATTCCACACATAAGAACAAATTCCCATCAGCTATATTGGCAAAAATATTGGGAGATCCCCAAGGTGATATACCAAGTCATATAAAACCCTTTTCTTCTAAATCATCCATGTAACATTTCAAAAAATGAAGCTCCATTGGTTTCATCCTACAAGGATGGATAGAAACTAAATTAGTTGTCATCACCAACTCGGTCATGAACTTGATCTCTTTCTTGGCTGGTAGACTATAGAACTCATCAAGAAAAAAGTCCTTAAAATGGTCTATCATTAGAGTAAAAGGATCTTTCTATATTCCACAGTCATCAAGATAAAGTCCTACAACATTATTCATGAGACAATACATGCTATAATAAATTTTTATTGTATGACCAGTCTAAAGATCTCACTCACCCTAGTGAAGATAGATGTCTCTTTATAAAGATATAAATCTAACTCTCCCATGATAACAATAGATATAAATCCATTATAGGAATAACTAATCCATACCATAAATAATATCAAAACCTCTCTTTTATAACACAAAAAGTTCTCAAAAGAAAAGGTAACCACCAATTTCTAGAGAAAACACCATTCAATGCTTCATATTCTCTGAACTCACTCCCAATAGTCTATCAATGGTCAAGAAACCATCCAATATTTTCATAAACAAGTATAAACCATTTTCAAAATGGGAAGATATAAAGTAATTTGATTCTCTTATATGAAAAAAACATAGCCAAAGGTAGACAATACCAGAATTGTACTTCTAGAAATAGGAGGTCTAATATCAAAATTAGACAGAGTAGTCTGCATAGAAATCAATTCACTTTCCCCTTTGCACTGGGATCTAGTATCACTCCCCTATCCTACTCTCTATGAGTGGTAACTCTTCCACTTCATGGATTACAACATTCCCAAGCTCTTCCTGATCATTTGGTGGAACTCCAGCTAATAGTATGATGATGTGTAGCTAAGTCCTTTCTAGGATTAGGTGAATTTCTAGATCCCCTACCATTTCTATGCTACTATGAGCACCTATAGAACCTCTGAAGATGGATCATATTTCCACAATCAAGACACTCTATAGTGGATTAAGAACACTGAGGATGATTGTGGATTCTCTAGAAAAACTGAAATCACTCCAATGGGCCATGAGTTATCAAATCCTCTGAATTCCTTGCTTGCAACTGACCTAGTGGTAAATATTGTTATAACACTTCTTGTTGATAAAAGAAAATCTCCCAAATAATCCTACTGAAACTTCATGGCTGCTTCTCGGGTAATCTTTTATATTATCCTCTGTGATGAGAGAATTATTCATCACAACCTAAAATATACTAAGAAAAAATATGTTCACCTATGATTGTATCTCATAGAAAAATATCTTCTTGAAAAAGTATCTCCCTAGCTACATCATCAACTACTAAGGATGGATAAAAATGTTTCAGGTTAGTGAAACTTCCAATGTTGTCTATCTCTAAAAATATCTCTCATTTCAAGTGAATGAAATAATGATCCTTCTCATCCCTCAACCTCTATGGAAGAAGTGTCTTAGGAAATTTTCCCCAAATTCCTTTTAGGTTAGATCCTCACATTGATCAGCATACTTCACAATGTCTCATAAACACATCGTTGGTCGATGAAGTAGGTATACAACAATATTCACCCTCATACTAGTGAGTATCTCAAGGTTCTTGGATATTTTCTAGACTTGCTTGATATGAAACTCAGTTTGATAGGGACCTTCCTCCCTGGTGAATGGAGAATGATTTTGTAGCTAAAAAAATCTCATCAACTTAGATATAAAATGTATAGTGAGAACAGTATCCCTCTATATGGATGGCATAGACCTTAGCAATGTGTCAAGTATATGATCATCCATCAAATTCTTAGGAACCATAGGAATCTCTAGTTTAGTTACGTTGGGAGTGTGATTATTTACACTCTCCTAATTCTCAACTCAAAGATGACGAGGAAACATTTTCTCTAAAAGAAAAATGCACTCCTTAGAATATTGGATAAATATCTAGGTCAACCTAACTAATGATAATAATAGATAACTGTTGACATAATGTTCCCTTATACTTGTATTAATAGGTGAATTGGAAAAACACATCAATTATTTCATTTCGTTTATCAGATATAACTAGAATCTCATTAAATATTTCATATAGGAAAATATATTACATGTAATAAATATATTCTTATCATGAACAATTCATGTCAATATATATATATATATATGTTCCTAAAATGATGCACATGTACTCATATTGTGTTATACTAGGCGAAATTTTTAAATCTTGAGAAATAATAACATCACAAGATATGAATCACCCAAGGTGAAATAACAACAAGATGTGATGCACGCATACTCATATCATGTCATACCAAGCCACAGCTATAAATCATGAGAAATAATAACATCACACAAGATATGAATCACCCATGGGGAAATAAAATCATTTCTAAAAAGTGAACAACATGAACAAAAATCGCATCCTTGGGTACTTGTATTTTATCCAATACCTGGGTTAGCTACTCCCATGAACAATCTCATTTCTAAGTCCAGAAAAATTCATAGTATCCTTTCTAAATTTCCCCAAATATTAAATCCACAAAAAATAAAATGTGAGTGCTCTGATACCACTTGTTAATGTCCTTTATCATGTGACCCTCTCACGTGTCCAGACAAGGTTGGTCACTAGACCTCAAGCACATGACTTTGTATGCCAAAGGCTTCCGATTAGTAGACACTACTAAAAAATAGGCCATTAAATGCATTATAATTATCCTTTATCAGTGCTATAAAAGCACTAACTACCTTAGATAGATTAAAATCCCTGGTCTTTTATCAGTGCTAAAAACCCTAATAAAGGACCCATTTATTAGTATTTTTATTTGGCGTCGATAAAGGACCCATTTATCTATGCTTTTAAAAGAATTGGTAAAGGAACTATTATACATGATTATAGAGTAATCAATAAATTTCACCTTTATTAGCAATTTTAAAATCACTAACAAATGTTTCCTTTATCAACACTTTTCAAAGCACTGATAAAGGTTCATATTGCAGTATCCTGCAACAGAACACTGTAGCACCAGTGAAATGTGCCATAAAAACACACCACAACACCAAAAACACACCAGATATACACAAAAACAATTCCCAATACATAATTTAAATAAATTGAAATTTATAACACAAAAACTATAAAAAATACTATTTTATAGACTTTTCAAACATTGGTTTGTAAAATTAAATAAATACAAATTATTACAAAGATTCCAAAAATCAATGTTCCTTTTTCTTTAAATCCTGGCCCCTAATTATTCTATTATTGAATAAACCACCCCTTATCAAGAAAATAATTCACTAGTATATGAAAACAATTCTTATGTCATTAATAATATAAGGAAATAAATTAACAGAAATTGTTAATTTTACTAAAATTGATGTTATTTTTAAATAAAAAGGTTCACTAGGAGTCATACCAGTATCATTGTGTATCATATTGAGGTGTGGTTGATTCCAAAACATCTAATATGACTTATGCACTATTTTCCTCAAGTATTAAAACAATCTTAATGTGTTTTCTCAGTTTTGAGTACATCAATTTTTTTTTCTCTAAAATGTCATTTTAAAATGGAAACATGCACTTTTAACTCATTTCGATCACATCATGTATCAGTTTGACATAAAACCAATTCCTACACATCAAAAATGGCTTATGAATCATTTTCCTAAATTATCAAAAATATATGAGCATGTTTGATCAGTTTTAAGTGAGTGGAACTTTTTAACTAAAATTTCAATTTTAAATAGATAACAAACAAATTGAGTCATATCGATCACATCATGTATTGGATTTAGGTTAATATAATTTATACACATTAAAAATGACTTATGGATCATTTTTAGAATGTATAAAAATAACTCGAATGCATTAGTTAGTTTTTAGAAGCTCAGTTGTCTATTTTACTAAAATTGATGACAATTTTAAATAAAAATATGCACTTTGAGTCATAATGGTCACACCATGGGTTAGTTTGAGTTTTAGATAATTATTACACATCTCAAATGACTTATGGATAGTTTTTAGAAATTATTAAAACAATGAAAATTCAGTGTCTTGGTTTTGAGTATGTTAGTTGTCTTTTTTACTAAAATGAAACTTTTAAATGGAAACACGCATTTTGACTCATTCAGATCACATAGTTTATCAGTTTTACATGGGACCAATTATTAAATATAATAAATGACTTATTAATCATTTACATAAATTATCAAGAGAAAATAAACATGTTTTATTGGTTTTTAATGAGTGAGACTTTTTGAACTAGAATGTTGATTTTAAAATGATAACATATACTTTGAGTCATACTGGGCATGTTGTGTATCTAATTGTGGTGTGGTTGATCCATATATGTTAAAAAATACTTATGTATTGTTTTAATAAAGTATCAAACCAATTAAAATTCATTTACATGGTTTTGAGTAGGTCAGTTTTCCATTTTACTAAAATTGATCACAAATTTAAATAAAAAGACGCACATTGAGTCATACCAGCCACACTACGTGTCAAAATGAGGTTTGGATGCTTTTTACACATCCCAAATTACTTATGGATCGTTTTCCAAAAGTATATAAACAATATGAATGTGTTTTCTTGGATTTGGGTGTGTATATTTTCGTTTTTACTAAAATATCATTTTCAAATTGAAACACACACTTTGAATCATGCCGATCACATCATGTATCAATTTGATATTAGACCAATTGATACATTTAAAAAATTATTTATGAATGGATTCCATAAATTATCAATAATATTCAATTGTGTTTTATTAGTTTTATATGAGTGATACTTTTAAAAGTAATACATCAATTTTAAATTGATAATGGAAACATGGAGTCATACCGGGCACATCGTGTATTGGATTGAGGTACAGATGATCCCTACACATCATAAATAAATTATGGATCATTGTACTAATATATAAAAACAATATTACCTTTTTTTGGTTTTGAGTATGTCAATTTTCTATTTTACTAAAATTATTCTTTATTTTAAATAGAAAGAAGTAATTAGAGTCAAACTAGTCAAATCGTGTGTCGTATTGTGGTGTGGCTAATTCCTACATGTCCAAAAGTGTCAAAAAAATTCTAAAATTCAATATTACCATGATATCTATGGATTTTATTTATCATACTAACAATACATCATGATAATCATTGAACAAACCACATCAACTCAAAAAAAAATAATCCACCTATATAAGAAAACAATTATTATATGAGGAATTCTAAAAATAAATAAATAAAACATAAATGTGAAATAATATATTAATTATATGGACAATGATTTTACTTTAGAAACATAAATATTACATTTTTAATTGGTCAGTGGAGGAAATGTGAAGGAAAATTATAAAATTCAACATAGTAGTGGTGAAGGGTTTTGAGGTAGAAGAAGTTTGTGGAAGTTTTGGTGTAGAAAGGCATGAAAGATGGATAGATCACCCCCAAAAGAAAAAAAGAATCCAGCAAAACAAGAAAAAAATTATTATTTGAGTAATAATAAAAAGAAATAAATAAAACATATTTATTAAATAATACATTACTTCCATGGATAATGATTTTATAGTGAAAACATCAAGATTTACGCTATGATTAAGCAGACGCAACATCATCTCTCTTCCTAAAAAATCAATGGAGAGAACATAAAGGAAAGTGATAAATTCAACACTGTAAGGGTGAAAATGTTTTGTGGGAGAATAAGCCTATGGATGTTTTGGTGCATAAAGTCGTGAAAGATTAACATACTATTCCAACTTAGACAAAAGAATCCACCTATATAAGAAAAAAATTATTATGTGAGTAATACTAAAAATAAATAAATAAAACATAAATATAAAGAAATACATTTATTATATGGACAATTATTTTACTATAAAAGAATACGGGTTACCTTAATAATTGATCATAGTTAGATTCATTGCACTTCCTACAACGTAAGTGGAGAGAACTATAAGGAAAGTGATAAATGCAACACTATAGGGGTGAAAAGGATTTAAAGGAGGAGAAATCAGTGGAAGTTTTGGTAAAAAAACGCGTGAAATATAAACAGAACACCCAAACTCGAACAAAATAATCCACCTATATAAGAAAATAATTATTATGTGGGTAAAAATAAAAAGAAATGAATTAAACCAAAATATGAAATAATAAAATAATTCTATAGAAAATGATTTTATTATGAAAACATCAACATTGCCTCTGTAAATGAGCAGAGACAACATTATTTCTGTTTCTAAAAAGGCATGATAGATGGATATAAATCCTCAAAAATAAATAAACTGTGCAAGGAATAATGAAAATTAAATCAATATTCTAATATATAATTTTTTTAGTAAAATAGGAAAATTATATCATAACATTACCTTTACATATTTCCAAATGGTTTCCTTCACTATAGTTTTTTCTTCTGACAGACTGGTGACATCATCATGTGCAGAAGACATTTTCTATAGGAATAGTCAAACATTTAATTTAGATTATGTAAATTCATTAGAGAATATAAAATATTATGGGGATAACATAGTATATTAAAACACTTTTACCTTCTCCTTGAACTCTATTTATTTTTTTAAAGTTTTTAAGGATTTGATTCCTCTATTGAGAATCCAAATACCCTCTTTGTGGTCCCCTCTAATGTAAAATACATTGTCTATTTTGGTACCGGCATGAATTGATTGTGATCTCCCAAGAAAAGGGTCATCCACTATTGAATTTTCATGTGACCTAACATTTATTTTAGTCGCCAACAGGACAGACGACCACCTCTTGTTTTCTGGATTAGAGACATAAAATACTTTCACTACATGTGATTACATTATGAATGACTCACCTTTTTCCCCTTCCATGTTGAAATTCACCTTTATAAAGGTATTTTCATCAACTTTCAAGACACTGATATTGTCAACCCATATTCAATATAAAATCAGAACTTGAGATATTGTATAATGAAACTCATATATTTGTTCGATAATTCCAAAATATGACATATTTTGTAAATTGAATTTCTATCCTTGGAACCAAATATGTTCATCGCTTCATCCACAACCGTAAAACCACTTTTTTCATCATACTACAGTCATAACGCATCAGATATCCTCTTCAGATGTTTTAGCTCATCGTGGTTGGTTGTCTCTTCCATGGTGCGTTCTCATGGATTCTTAAAGGCCACCCAAGGCTTGTGTCATGGTGACTCGATCTCTCCATATATTTTCATCTTAATGCAGGACACATTAAGTTTCCTCTTAGAAAAAGGGATCTCAAATGGAAGTATCATCACCTATATAAGGAAAAGGAACCTCCCCTCCATTTCTCACTTGATGTTTGCAAGTGACATGATAATTTTCTCAAATGTAGGGAAGATATATGTGTGTGGAATCAAGAGGGATCTAGAAGAATATTGCTTCTAGAGTGGTTAGGTGATCAACCACTCCAAAAGTAATATTTTCCTCTCTAACAAATGTGTGGTAAGACTGGACACTCTTATATGTAGTATAATGAACATGCATCCTGGTAATTTCCTGATAAAATATATTGGCACCCCAAAGTTTTTAGGCAGAATGTGTATTAGGGACTTTGATAAAGTGGTGATCAGGATTACCAGTCGCATCCTCAGCTAAAATAATCAATTCCACTCCATTGGAAGACGAATTTCTTTGATAAATTGTGTCTTGACTGCTATACCTGTGCATGTGATGGCTTATACTAATGTTCCAAATGGGGTCATCAAAGCGATTGACAAGGTTCTGACCAAATTTTTATGGGACACGCTCTCATAGGTAAGATACACTGGGTGTCATGGGACAGGATGGAACATCCTATTAACAATGTGGGAATCAATGTTAGGATATTTGGTGGAATATTTCAGTGCATGCATTATAAACTTGATTGGGAAACTTTGGAGAACCAGGCCCTTTGGGGGAGAACTATGTCCCATAGTTATGATGTCAATGTGGATGTAAGGAATGTTTAGGGATAACTGTTGTGGTAATCGATTTGTTCCCTCATCCAGGGAATCCTTAAAAACTCCCGTTGAATTGTAGGATAAGGAAATATTCTATTTTGGAAGCACAACTGGGTGGATTCTATTCTCAGTTTCTTAGGATGTCTAACCCCAAATATCACATTCAAGGAGGCTAGCCGGTATATGGAGTTCAACAAGATAGTTCTGGATGTAAACCATCATTCCATCCTTGTGACTCCCTGATCCCAGAATCCTAGAGCTGGGGAATTATTTTAATACATTGACATGATTACAAGGAATCAATTCCCGAAGGACCGATCAGTTTATTAGTCCTGGAAAATAGATTACATACATGAACATTACAATACACATTAAAACATAAAACACAACATAAACAATCCATTGATAATTCCATTATTCCCATATCTTAACCCTGAATATCAAACATAATACACTTCTTGGAATCCTGTGAAAACAAAACATAATAAATGGGTGAGCTCAGATGCTCAATAAGGGTAAAAAGTTCAGCGGAATCTATAAACTTTTAAGGTAATATGTGTAATAAAAACAAAAGCCTTTTAAACATAAACTTGAACATAATATGGAGAAAATAAATCCAACATTACCATATAAACATTCACATGGATATTCTACAATTGTAATAATAACATGTAATAATTAATTTTATAATGAGAGAATGCCTAACGCCGTACATCATTACCACATAGCAAGGCCTCGTGCCAATACTAGAAATAAAAAAATTCAAGGACTTGTGCCAAAAATTCACTCTATTTAAATTTTGATATTACAAATTCAAAAATTAATTCTATTTTACCAATTTCAAAACATATAAGTTTCATTAATTAATTTAAAATCAATTCCCATTGTCGAAACCAAAAAGTGAGTTTTCAAAAAGTAAAAACTATCAAAAGATTGATATGTGTTTATGTAAAATTTAAATTTGATGTTACTTATAATGAACTAAATTATATTAAATGATAAAAATATAAACTAATTAATCTTAAAAACCATACAAATTCATAATTCAACACTATAAGTTATTTCTATTAAAAAGGTTGTTTTCAATTAAAATTTAGTATTTCTCATTATTCAGCTAAATATAAAAGTTATCATAAAAGTACCAAAAAATTATCCAAACTAAATTTTTATATCCCACTTCTAAAGAACAATTTAATTTCATTAAATTTAATATATAAAAGTGTCAAATATTGGTTTTAAAAAGGGTTCTCCATTAAAAGGTGTTAAAATTGCATTTTCTAAAAAGTACTTCTTTTATCTGAAAAATTGAATTTGTTCTTATATTATGTCTAAGAAACACATAATATAGATTCTAAAATTATATGGAGTTCATAAGATTCAAAATTTAGTTAATATTAATCATAACCTCTTTTTGAATGGCTAGTTTGGTAAGTCGTGGTATGCTCGAACTCGGTGTTGCGTGTAGCTCAAGTTATTGAATTAATTTGAAGAGATAATGTACTATGAAATCTTGGGGTGTTACATTCTTCCCTCTTTCAATAAATTTCATCCTTTCAATTTGAAATTTTTCTTCGAATATAAAAGGTTACAAATAAAAAAAATACCTTTGTGGAAAACCCACAACTAAGATTGGGTTAATAAAATTTAGTCTTAATAAGAGGGAAAGGGAAATAAATAAGCCACCACAAAATTATGATATCAGTTAAGAGAACATTGGTGGAAATTAGAGACACATAATCGGACGAAAAAATTAAATATTTATAGGGAGTGATTGAGGTCATCAATCACTAACATGTGTAAAATTGAGGGCCTCAAATATATCAATCTATGATTATTTGAAATATCATTGGTTCAACAAAACATAAGGTATTAGGATAACACATTTTTGGTTTTAAGATCCCTTCCCTAAAGTTTAATAATTAATTTATTCATATAATACGAGTAAAAATATATACATGACAAGTATAGTTTCATTCTTCAACTAATCCCTACCACAAAATCATCTTTCACTCCAAAATATAATAGAATTCAAAAATATTCTATTTATCCTAATCGTATAAGGTTCCAAAAATAATGAATTTATAATTAATTTTTCAGACTATTAAAAAAAACTACATTATACAAACCAGGACATCACGTAGGCCAGTGGTAGGTGATCCACCCTTGTCACCCTTTGGTTGTGGGTTCAAGTCTCATGGCCTTGCTGAACGCGACGTGTTGTCGCCTGACCTTCCGGTTGTCCTTTTTATAACAATCCAAGAATAATCTTAATAAATTATTTAACCTTAAAAATAGTATCCAATGTCAAAATTAATTAATTCCAACCTTTAGTCTTATCCAAAATACTTTTTTCCAAACTCATAGTCCAAGATTTATAATGAAGGTAAACACAATGAAGATCTTTTTTGCCACATAATAACATGTGAATACCTTCATCATGCATTCTTTTAAAACATGATAATACCCTGAATTATCCTAAAACCTTATTGATTACATTCATGATCCCTTATTTCTTATAGAATACTGGATATACTACTTATATCCAAAAATTTTGTAAACTCCAACAATAATGGAATAAACAAACAATTAATTAGTTTCAAAGTAGTCAAGAATATCGAAAATAATTTTTCTAAACCAATGATATCTTATTCCAAAATTACTACCTAAGTATCAGAACCATATTAAGGTTTATCATTCCTTCAACCATGTATTTTCCAAAAAGTTTAAATTTTTATTGAGTCACTTTTCTTAGAACCATATAATCTCAAATCCTCAATGAAATAGTACTACAGTACAATCATTATTTATTTCCATAATTCATATAACCAGTACATCGTTGATAAAACACTCAAACAATTCTTTAATAAAAACATAAAACACTAGTAATTCATCTTCATATATGGTAGTATCATAACTCGATTGTTATCCAATAGCATCATTTGGGGTATAATATGATGATTGGGACATTGATTCGTGTAGTGTAACTACTTCTAGAAGATGAATCATTGTACATTTGAAACCTTTTTATCACCCTTTCAATAATGTACTTGGTGTCATTTTTCTCCACACATATAACAAACTTCCATTCCCTTCAGGAATCTACCAAGGTGATTATTTCCACAGTTATCACATATGGTAAAATCCTTCTTTCCCTTCATCCCTTTATCCGTCTTTATTTCTACCATCCTTTTCTTCTCTTGCTTCCCTTCAAAGACATAGGACTCATAGATTTATTTACTTATCTGTTTAACACATTATACTATTTCTTCATATGATGAGAGTATGTGGGAGACTACTTCCCTTTTAAATATTGGCTTAATACCATGAAGGATATGATCCTTCTTACTCTTTCGATCATGTGTATTTTTGGAGTTATCATTCCTTCTACAAGGTGTCATTTCTAATCAATTTTATAAACTAAGTTAGTTTATGAATCACAATGCATATTTCCAAACTTGTAAAATACCTAACATAAATTAAAAATATTACGCATATAATCTATAAGCATAAAAAAATGGTTTCTTTGAGACAGTATTTACTTGTAAATTTTTCTAATGTCTTATAAAGAAGATCTAAATTATCCTAAGCATATCCCCTGGTAGTGTCGTAACCAAGAGTGAAGAAAGGCTCATTGTCGTGTACCAGGATACCCCAAGTCAATCCTGAAGCGTCTTGTCAGATTTTTCACTCCTAGGTACATCTGTTCTGGAGCCGCCTCTACCTACTCATATCCAGATAGGGGTGTATTGCTTGGAAAATACTCAAATTCTCTAGATTACCAAAATTATAAGAAGTTATTCTATACTAATCCTCAAAGTCTATCTTAGGGTGATGTTCTCTAATCAGAGTTTTCCTAAATCTAGTTTCCAAGGTTTGTACTAAAATTCCTCTAATACCAACTGTAATGCCTCAACCCCAGAAGCTCGTAGCCAGTGCATTATTTTATTACATTGTCATGATTACAAGGAATCAAGTCCCAAAAGAGAGATTAGTTTAGTAGTGTTTGAAAAAAAATTACATACATGAACATTACAATATACATTCAAACATAAAACAAAACATAAATTATCTGTTGAGAATGCCATTATTCACATATCCTAACCCTTCATATCAAACATAATACATTTCTTGGAATCCTGGGAAAACAAAACATAAGAATGGGGTGAGCTCAGATGCTCAGTAAGGGTAAAAATTTATTGGAAGCTATAAAATTTTAAGGGAGGATGTGTAATAAAAAACGCATTTAAACATAAACATGAACATAATATGAAGAAAATAAATCAAACATTACCATTAAAACATTCACAACGATATTCTACTAGTCGAATAATCTCATGTAATAATTAATTTAATAATGAGGGAATGACTAACGGCATACATCATTACTAGTTGGTCAAGGCCTCGTGCCAATACTAAAAATAAAATTCTTGTCAAAGCCATGTGCCAAGACACTAGTTTGTCTCATGAGACATACCGATGCATCGAGGAGCTATAGAGGGCTCCACCCATCACTTACTAATCCCACTGCATTCCTCATATTAAAATGTTGAAACATAAAATTAACATTCGTATTAAAACTAGCATACAAATTGTCAATACATTAAAAATAAACCACGAATGGGGTAAAAATAGAACATTCATAGCCAAACATATCATAACTCATTCAATAAAATATAGAAGATTTTATTATAATAAATCAACCTTAATCAATAATAATATCCAGTAAAGGATGTTGACATGGTTGAAAATGATCAGTAAAACTTTTTGAGAGAAATATCACTTCTGTGAAATCATTTAAAATTCATACATTTATGAAGGGATCCATTTAAAAGATATTTTTTAATCAAAGTGTCACGTAACACTTTTAAACTTTTTGAAGTAGTTAATATTTTAAAATAATCATGTCCATATAAATAAATCCTTAAAAAAATTTAAAAACATGGAAATAAAATAAAAATATTTAGAAAAATAAATCATAAAAACATTTAAAATAATGTTTTAGTTAAAGAGAACCTTAAAAGAATCATTTTGAAATGTCTTTTGTAACACCCCCAAATGATAAAGTGTTAAATGACTAAATGATATGACTCATGTCAACAAGGTGCACCTTCCTTTTCAGGAGCCTACCTGATTAGAACTCCATAGTTAAGCATGCTTGTCCTGGAGTAGTGATTAGGATGGGTGACCTCCTGGGATGTTTCTCAGGATGTGTGTGAGTGATGACAAAACACACTGTAAAGGACATGTGTTGGCCTGTGAGGACAATTATAAGACTTTCGGGCACGTGGGTGGGACCTAGGGTGGGGCCCACGTGTCAGCGAAGCAACTGGTGGGCAGGGCCCAATTGTCACATTTGGTATCAAAGGGGGAACCCAGCCTTAAGAGCAGTGCACTGCCTGGGTTGATATGTAGGGCCCACAATGAGGACGTTGTGCTCTAAAGGGGGGGGGTGATTGAAACACCTCTAAATGATAAAGGGTTAAATGAATAAATGATATGACTCATGTAAACAAGGTGCACCATCTATTTCGAGAGCCTACCTGATTAGAACTCCACAGTTAAGCGTGCTTGGCCTGGAGTAGTGATCAAGATGGGTGACCTCCTGGGATGTTTCTCAGGATGTGTGTGAGTGAGGAAAAAACACACTGTAAAGGACATGTGTTGACATGTGGGGGCATTCATTAGTCATTCGGGCACATGGATGGGACCTAGGGTGGGGACCACTTTGTAACATCCCGGTTCCGGAAGCCACCCAGGGGTGCCCTGTACCTGGTTGGTCACATGGCCTCAAGCGCATTTCCCTAAACGCCAGAGGCTACTGACTAGCAGCGGAAAAAACACACTGTAAAGGAAATCTGTTGACCTGTGGGGGAATTCATTAGTCATTCGGGCACATGGGTGGGTCCTAGGGTGGGCCCACTTTGTAACATCCCGGTTCCGGAAGCCACCCAGGGGTGCCCCGTACCCGGTTGGTCACATGGCCTCAAGCGCATTTCCCCAAACGCCAGAGGCTACTGACTAGCAGCAAGGGCCTTGGGTGTGATAGTGGGAAAACTATGCCCTCATTGGAAGAGTATGTAGCATAAGGGAAACAAATAAACAACAATAGCGGAAGAAGTGAACATCCATACAAGAGTAAACCGCAGAAGACTGATAAATAAACAACTGGAGCAGAATATAAGTAAATGATGCCTGACACATATATGTCTAGGAAAACAGACAAACTAGTCACAACACTGAATAAAGTAATAGACCAAGGTACGAAAGAAAAACAAATGAGCAACTCCACATCATCACAAGCCTTGGATTGGTCCCAAGCTTCACAGACACGTGGGTGGGACCTAGGGTGGGGCCCAAGTGTCTGCGAAGGAACTGGTGGGCAGGGCCCAGTTGTCACATTTTGTATCAAAGGGGGAACCCAGCCTTAAGTGCAGTGCACTGCCAGGGTTGAGATGTAAGGCCCACAATGAGGACGTTGTGCTCTAAAGTGGGGGTGATTTCAACACCTCCAAATGATTAAGGGTTTAATGACTAAATGATATTACTCATGTCAACAAGGTGCACCTTCCATTTCGAGAGCCTACCTGATTAGAAATCCACAGTTAAACATGCTTGGACTGGAGTAGTGATCAAGATGGGTGACCTCCTGGGATGTTTCTAAGAATGTGTGTGAGTGAGGACAAAACACATTGGAAAGGACATGTGTTGGCCTGTGGGGGCATTCATTAGTCATTCGGGCACATGGGTGGGAACTAGGGTGGGGCCCACTTTGTAACATCCCGGTTCCGGAAGCCACCCAGAGGTGCCCTGTACCGGGTTGGTCACATGGCCTCAAGAACATTTTCCCAAATGCCAGAGGCTACTGACTAGCAGCGAGTGCCTTGGGTGTGATAGTGGGAATACCATGCCCTCATGGGAAGAGTATGCAGGATAAGGGAAACAAATAAACAACAATAGCAGAAGAAGTGAACATCCATACAAGAGTAAACAGCAGAATATTGATAAATAAACAACTGGAGAAGAATATAAGTAAATGATGTCTGACACATATATGTCTAGGAAAACAGCCAAACTAGTCACAACGATGAATACAATACTATGCCCTCATTGGAAGAGTATGTAGCATAAGGGAAACAAATAAACAACAATAGCGGAAGAAGTGAACATCCATACAAGAGTAAACCTCAGAAGACTGATAAATAAAAAACTGGAGAAGAATATATGTAAATGATGCCTGACACATATATGTCTAGGAAAACAGCCAAACTAGTCACAATGTTGAATACAGTAATAGACCAAGGTACGAAAGAAAAACAAATGAGCAACTCCACAGCATCACAAGCCCTGGATTGGTCCCAAGCTTCACAGACACGTGGGTGGGACCTAGGGTGGGGTCCACGTGTCTTCGAAGCAACTGGTGGGCAGGGCCCAGTTGTCACATTTTGTATCAAAGGGGGAACCCAGCCTTAAGTGCAGTGCACTGCCAGGGTTGATATGTAAGGCCCACAATGAGGACGTTGTGCTCTAAAGTGGGGGTGATTTCAACACCTCCAAATGATTAAGGGTTTAATGACTAAATGATATGACTCATGTCAACAAGGTGCACCTTCCATTTCGAGGTCCTACCTGATTAGAACTCCACAGTTAAACGTGCTTGGCCTGAAGTAGTGATCAAGATGGGTGACCTCCTGGGATGTTTCTAAGAATGTGTGTGAGTGAGGACAAAACACACTGGAAAGGACATGTGTTGGCCTGTGGGGGCATTCATTAGTCATTCGGGCACATGGGTGGGACCTAGGGTGGGGCCCACTTTGTAACATCCCGGTTTCGGAAGCCACCCAGGGGTGCCCTATACCGGGTTGGTCACATGGCCTCAAGCACATTTTCCCAAATGCTAGAGGCTACTGACTAGTAGCGAGGGCCATGGGTGTGATAGTGGGAAAACTATGCCCTCATGTGAAGAGTATGCAGGATAAGGGAAACAAATAAACAACAATAGCAGAAGAAGTGAACATCCATACAAGAGTAAACAGTAGAAGACTGATAAATAAACAACTGGAGCAGAATATAAGTAAATGATGTCTGACACATATATGTCTAGGAAAACAGCCAAACTAGTCACAACGATGAATACAATACTAGACCAATGTACGAAAGAAAAACAAATGAGCAACTCCACAGCATCACAAGCCTTGGATTGGTCCCATGATTCACAGACACGTGGGGGGGACCTTGGGTGGGGCCCACGTGTCTGTGAAGCAACTGGGGGGCAGGGCCCAGTTGTCACATTTTGTATCAAAGGGGGAACCCAGCCTTAAGTGCAGTGCACTGCCTGGGTTGAGTTTTAAGGCCCACAATGAGGACGTTGTGCTCTAAAAGGGGGTGATTTCAACACCTCCAAATGATAAACGGTTTAATGACTAAATGATATGACTCATGTCAACAAGGTGCATCTTCCATTTCTAGAGCCTATCTGATTAGAACTCCACAGTTAAGCGTGCTTGGCCTGGAGTAGTGATCAAGATGGGTGACCTCCTGGGATGTTTCTCAGCATGTGTGTGAGTGAGGACAAACCACATTGGAAAGGACATGTGTTGGCCTGTAGTGGCAGTCATTAGTCATTCAGGCACGTGGGTGGGACCTAGGGTGGGGCCCACTTTGTAACATCCTGGTTCCGGAAGCCACCCAAGGGTGCCCCGTACCCTGTTGGTCACATAGCCTCAAGCGCATTTCCCCAAACGCCAGAGGCTACTGACTAGAAGCGAGGGCCTTGGGTGTGATAGTGGGAAAACTATGCCCTCATTGGAAGATTATGCAACATAAGGGAAACAAATAAACAACAATAGTGGAAGAAGTGAACATCCATACAAGCGTAAATAGTAGAAGAATGATAAATAAACAACTGGAGCAGAATATAAGTAAATGATGCCTGACACATATATGTCTAGGAAAATAGCCAAACTAGTCACAATGCGGAATACAGTACTAGACCAAGGTATGAAAGAAAAACAAATGAGAAACTCCACAGCATCGAAAGCCTTGGATTGGTCCCATTCTTCACAGACACATGGGTGGGACCTAGGGTGGGGCCCATGTGTCTGCGAAGCAACTAGTGGGCAGGGCCCATTTGTCACATTTTGTATCAAAGGGGGAACCTAGCTTTAAGTGCAGTGCACTTCCTAGGTTGAGATGTAAGGCCAACAATGAGGACGTTGTGATCTAAAGGGGGGGGGGGTGATTGCAACACCTCCAAATGATAATGGGTTTAATGACTAAATGTTATGACTCATGACAATAAGGTGCACCTTCCATTTCGGAAGCCTACCTGATTAGAACTCCATAGTTAAGCGTGCTTGGCCTAGAGTAGTGATCAAGATGGGTGACCTCCTGGGATGTTTCTCAGGATGTGTGTGAGTGAGGAGAAAACACACTGTAAAGGGCATGTTTTGGCCTCTGGGGGCAGTCATTATTCGTTCGACCACGTGGGTGGGACCTAGGGTGGGGCCCACTTTGTAACATCCTGGTTCCGGAAGCCACCCAGGGGTGCCCCGTACTCAGTTTGTCACATGGCTTCAAGAGCATTTCCCCAAATGCCAGAGGATACTGACTCGCAGCGAGGGCCTTGGGTGTGATAGTGGGAAAACTATGCCCTTATTGGAAGAGTATGCAACATAAGGGAAACAAATAAACAACAATACCGGAAGAAGTGAACATCCATACAAGAGTAAACAGCAGAAGACTGATACATAAACAACTGGAGCAGAATATAAGTAAATGATGCCTGGCACATATATGTCTAGGAAAATAGCCAAACTAGTCACAATGCTGAATACAGTACTAGACCAAGGTACGAAAGAAAAACAAATGAGAAACTCCACAGCATCACAAGCCTTTGATTGGTCCCATGCTTCACAGACCCGTGGGTGGGACCTAGGGTGGGGCCCACGTGTCTGCGAAGCAACTGGTGGGCAGGGCCCAGTTGTCACATTTTGTATCAAAGGGGGAACCCAGCCTTAAGTGCAGTGCACTGCCTGGGTTGAGATGTAAGTCCCACAATGAGGACGTTGTGCTCTAAAGGGGGGTGATTGCAACCCCTCCAAATGATAAAGTGTTTAATGACTAAATGATATGACTCATGTCAACAAGGTGCACCTTCCATTTCGAGATCCTACCTGATTAGAACTCCACAGTTAAGCGTGCTTGGCCTGGAGTAGTGATCAAGATGGGTGACCTCCTGGGATGTTTCTCAGGATGTGTGTGAGTGAGGACAAAACACACATTAAAGGACATGTGTTGGCCTGTGGGGGAAGTCATTAGTCATTCGGGCACGTGGGTGTGACCTAGGGTGGGGCCCACTTTGTAACATCCCGGTTCTGGAAGCCACCCAGGGGTGCCTCGTACCTGGTTGGTCACATGGCCTCAAGCGCATTTCCCCAAACGCCGGAGGCTACTGACTAGCAGTGAGGGCCTTGGGTGTGATAGTGGGAAAACTATGCCCTCATTGGAAGAGTACGCAACAGAAGGGAAACAAATAAATAACAATAGCGGAAGAAGTGAACATCCATACAAGAGTAAACAGTGGAAGACTGATAAATAAACAACTGGAGCAGAATATAAGTAAATGATGCCTGACACATATATGTCTACGAAAACATCCAAACTAGTCACAATGCTGAATACAGTACTAGACCAAGGTACGAACGAAAAACAAATGAGCAACTCCACAGCATCACAAGCCTTGGCTTGGTCCCATGCTCTCCAACTCTAGTGCAATCAAGAACCTGAAGTAGAAGGGATCTTTCCCTTATCTATACCTGCAACAATATAATCTGTTTGGGCCCAAAATCATGACCCAAACAGGGTGTGAGTAAAAGTCCCTGTAGGCAACCACCCAATGATATGTGCCTAACAGTTAGTGAATATATGGCAGGTAAAGTACAGTAAGAAGTAAACAATAAGCAGTAAAGAGGATAATACACAACAATAACAATCCACAGTTTCTAATATATAATCTATGAACCAGAAAGTAGCCACTCAAGTAAGTAGAACAAAAAGGGAACCTCTGGGTAGTTCCCACAGCCTAACTCCTAAGGTTCAGCCTACAAGTACTAGCAACCCTCTAGGAGGCACACATAGTCTCACCCCTCTAGTTCAGCTAAAGTAAGAAAGAATAGACTCTCTGGGGAAGCACTCACCATTAATTCCCCCTATAGTCTCATACTGTACTAAATTTTTTCTGTTGAAGCACTCAATGTCTCATTCCCCCTGTGGCGTGCGTTAAGGAACTACAGAAACTCTCAGGAAGCACTCAACGTAAATTCCCCCCTGTTGTCTCCCATCATAAATTAAAGACACTTTGGAGAAGCCCTTATGTCCATTCTCTGCTACACTAGGTTCTCCCAGCCCTATGTAAAGTCAGCAAGTATCTCATCGCATAATAACCAAAGTGATCCTCAAGAACTACTTGGCAAGCATTCTACAACATATCAGCAAGGAAGAACAGTCACAACATCCTATAAGCTAGGAATGGAACTGGAAAAAGCCTAACATGCAAACTAGACCAATGGTCATAAACAGGAAAACGTGCATAAGCAAATCATCCAAATCATAGTAAATTACCCTATTCAAAAACAATAACCTCTACTTAGGCATACAAGAAAAGTAGGAAAACAACAGAGGAAAAATAGGAAACACGCAATACCTTGTTCAAGGGTATTGGTGGAATATGCAAAAATACTCAAAGACTTTCTAGAGAAAGGCACAAACCACCTACCTCGATGATAGGATATTTCTATACTTGAGCCACGGAGCTTGAATCTCATTATAACATCATCGATCTATGAAAATTCACAAAACGTTCAACCCATGATAACTTGCAAAAGAGGAGGAATTGGAAAACAAATCTCTAGGAAAAGGAAGAGATTACCTCTGCTATTCCAACACAATCGACGACGGTCAATTCGGAGGACGAACGGAGGCTTGGGAGCTCAGAGGAGATTCATGGTCGTACATGTGCTCTCGGACGAAGAACACCTAGAAGAAGACAGTTCTGTCCGTCAGACACGACCACAGTCCATTTAATGAAAAAAAGTACACCGTGTGTAATTTTGGAGTAAATGACATGTACTAGTGTTTTTCGTACTCCTCTTTAGGCGGCCTCCACATCACCCCTACATGTCCATGTGCATGGTCATGACACGGTAGGCACACGGCCTCAAGCGGCATCAATGTACATGGCGTGTACTCATAAATTACATGGCTTGTAATTCAAAATTTTCCAGAAACTCCACTTTTCTCAAAAAATATAGATAAAGGAAAAATATACCTGAAAATATGGTCCGGGTTATTACATATTTTATGAAACATGTACAACTATAATAAATATGTCCCAAAAAATACATACACATAAATAATCTCAGATAATAATGAGATTGAGGAAATATCCCTGACCTTGCACTTTCCTTGGGTCGAGGATTTGTTTAACCTCTTGTATAATGACCATAGTATGTTATTAAATTATAACAGAACCATATTTATATTTATTATATCTTACATGATTCATTTATGACTTTATATTACCCATTTAATAATTATTTCTATGTTAAATTAACATTTCGGGTAATAATCGCTTTCTTTATCGTACGTGTTTTAACTTGTTGTTCTTGATCGTATCATTTAGATCATGATTTAAATACTTCTAGAATATAAAACATAATTTATATAAAATATATATTTAGAATATAAATATGTATAATATATATATATCTGAAATGGAAAGTACCATTTATGGAGACGGTAGGTCGTACGTACGCATAAATGTTGTTTCCATTTTCATATCGTATTGAAAAGAAGTAAGTGAATAATATATACGTAAGTATATATATATATATATCTCCAGTAGAATTATTATGTCATATATTACATATTTATTAACAATATATATTTTTATAATCATCGTTGAATGGTGAACCTGGAAATGAATCACATCGTGTCGTGGAGACGGTAAGTCATACGTACACACGAGCGAGGATATCATTTCTTTCATGATTAAAAGGTGTGGAATTTTATGGTGTATTAATTTTAAAGAAAAATTATCATGTTATTTTCATTATTTATATACATATTACTCATCATTATATCAATCAAAATAACATAGTGTTGAATAAAAAATTACACCACGGCGTGGAGACAGTAAGTCGTACGTACGCACGCATGGTGACATTATCATTCATAGGATGGATAGGATAGTGAATATTGTTGTACCATATTTATAATAACATCAAATGAGGTATAATGTACTAGATTTTTTATTTTGGTTTGGAAATAACAAAGAAAGAGAAAATGGAAGACGAAAAGATCATTGAAAGAGGTGATAAAATAATTACCCCTTCTTCAGGTGTTTCTTTTTTATTTGAACAAAAGGAATCCTTAGGTTGGCTTTATGCTCAAGGAAAGGCCACTAGGTTGAATTGATGGATGTCGGGAGGATATTTGGGCAGGTATTGGAAGATCAAAATGGCATTGGAGGTGTGAATTTGAGAGAAGGGGAAGTGCCCTTTTATAAGAGGGGTAAGGGGAACCTTAGGAAAAACATGAAATATTATATTATTATACAATCATATTCGGTTTCTAATGGGTAAAAATGAATTTATTTAAATACTTATGTGGTTATAGGTCAAATTCATCTCAACCAATTGGTTTTAGACATGTTTAGGTTATAATATTAACCTTATCTTTTATATTTTACTCTTAGTTAAATAGTTTAACATTTATCATGTCTCATTGTATTTTTATATTATATGGTTAATGAACATACTATAAAATAACAAGAAAACCTCAAGTGATTAATTAATTATTTATATATTATTATATAATTCCTTTGGCCTAACATTAGATTTTTAGTACTATTATATAATTTAATAATATAGTATTTGTTTTAAAAACTCATTTATGTCAATTTTGAAACTCTTTAGTATTTGATTTTTTTAAAATTCATAACAACTTTATAACTTCAAAAATAATTTATTTAAACAATACTATCATATCATATTATCCTATAAAATTATTTTAATGCATCAAAACTATAAAATTATATTTAGTTTAATATTTATAATATCATTTATTTGATTCTTTTATTAATAAGGTCATTATTGTATCATCATTGTGTCCTAAATAAATTTAATTATTTAATGTCTAAAAATTATAAATAAAATAACATTATTTATAAATTCATTTTAACATTCTAATGAATATTTATAGTCGAATTTATCTTATGTATAACCCTATATTAAAAAAATTAGTTATTAAACATTGAATTGTACACTATTAACTCTTCTTTAAATAAAATAATAATAAATGTACTAATCTAATCCAAGTCGATCAAAAGGGTCATATTTTATTGCTAAGGTTGGTTTTGGTCGAAATACACTTATCCAATCGAATTAGGACATGTTTTCGGTTAATTATAATATCAATTTTTCCATTAATTACCTTATTTACTTTTAACCGTGGTAAACAAAAGTCAAAAGTTACTATTCACAAAAAAATTATTTTCATATAATTGAATAGAATTATACTTACTGATATCAATCTTGTCTCTCATATTTTTGAAATTCAATTCATAGAAGTGGTAAAATTATCTTTTATGCAAATTTGCAAATGTGCCTTGGAGGTGGGTAAAAGACGTTAGAATGTTTAATAAAATTTTATACATCTAATTTTATTATAAAATGACTCCAATGAATTAAATTGAACTTATATAGGTATTATATATCTATTTTTACTTAAAATAAATTTAAAAAAATAAATATTTATTAAATAAAAGGTCGGTTTTAAACAATAACGCTATTTTTTTACTATTCATCAAAATATGAAAGTTTTCAGAAAAATACCAAAAATTCATCCTAAGATAATTTTAATATTAAAAATTCAAAAATGGATTTTTTTTTACCAAATTAAAAATATAGATTTTTCATTAATTAATTTAAAATTAATTTCTATTGTCAAAACCAAAAGGCAGGTTTTTAAAAAGTAAAAACTATCAAAATATTGACTTGTGTTTATGTCAAATTTAAATGTGAAGTTACTTATAATGACCTAAATTATATTAAATGATAAAAATATAATCTAATTATACTTACAACCCATTCAAATACATAATTAAACACCATAAATTATTTATATTAAAAAAGTTTTTTTCAATTAAAATTTAGTATTTTTCATTATTCATCAAAATATAAAAGTTATTAGAAAAGTACCAAAAATTTATCCGAACTAAATATTTATGTCCCGATTATAAATAAAAATTTAATATAATTAAATTGAAAATATAAAATTTTCAAATATTTGTTTTAAAAAGGGTTTTCTATTAAGGGCAATAAAATTACATTTTTTGAAAAATACATCTTTTAAATAAAAAAATAAATTTGTTCTTATATTATGTCTAAAAACACATAATATGGATTCTAAAATTATATGAAGTATATAAACTTTAAAATTTTGTTAATACTATTCATATATGATTTTTGAATGGACGGTTTGGTAATTTGTGGTGTGCTAGAACTCGGTGTTGCGTGTAACGCAAGTTATTGAATTACGTTGAAGAGATAATGTACTATGAAATCTTGGGTTGTTACAATCCTCAACTAAATACTCCTCACCCAGAAGCCGGATAAATGCGTCTCCACTCCCTATCACTCTAGGATGTTCACTACGGGAGACCTTCATAGGATTTCTACTCCCTAGGTGCTTCAGGTAGGCTGGAACGACATCATGTGGTGTGTAACACCCTGAGATTTTATGAAAAGTATTCTTTTTAATTAATTTCTTGTGTTGTACGCTACACCAAAAGGAGCTTTCACAACATGCATCCCTAACTTGCCTTGCATTACATGCAATCGTGACCTTCCTCGATAGCGTGTGTAGTATGCAATACCGAGTTTCACTAAACGAGATATTATTTTATTATTATTATGATCTAGCCATTATGAATAGTAATAGCCACTTTTTGAAATTTTATAAATTTTATCATTCAAAATGGAATTAATTTTTGGATTTGTAATATCGAAATTAGCTTAGGGTGAAATTTTGGTACTTTTCGGATAACTTTTATATTCTGATGAATAGTGAAAATTAATAGATTTTAATTAAAAACAACTTTTTTTAATCGAAATAATTAATAGTGATAAATTATTAATTTGAGTGGTTTTAAAGTATATTTAGAATATATTTTTACAATTTAATACAATGTAGGTCATTGGATGTAATTTCACATTTAAACCAGACAAAAACAAGTGTCAATCTTTTGATAGTTATTATCTCTTAAAAACACGCTATTTATTTTGACGACGGGAATTAATTTTTAAATTATATAATGTAATTGATATGTTTTTAATTTGGTAAAATATAAATCATTTTTTAATTCATAATATCAAATATAGATTAGGCCTAATTTTTTGTATTTTTCTGGAAACTTTCATTTTTTGATGAATAGTGAAACCACTATGTGGTAGTTAAAAAAACTGAATTTTTCATAAAACATAATTTTAACGCTTCGGTGAGTAGAATTTCTAAAATCCGAGAGACACGTTTAATATCAAGGACTAAAATTTGGGTCAATGAGATGAAAATAATTTTTGGTGAATAGTAACTTTTTACTTTTTTTACCACGGTTAAAAGTAAATAGGGCAATTAAGGGTAAAAATGATGTTATTATTACCCTAAAACATGTCCTAATTCTATTGGATAAGTGTAATTAGACCAAAAACAACCTTAGGAATAAACTATGACCATTTAGGCCCACTTGGATTAGATTAGGATATTTAATATTAATTTATTTAAAGAAGGGTTAAAATAGTTAAAATCAAAGTTTAATAAGTAAATAATTTTTAATATAGGGTTATACAGAAGATAAGTTCATCTATAAATATTAATTAGAAAGATAAAAATATTTCCTACATAATGGTATTTTATTTGTAATTTTTAGACTTAAAATAATTTAATTTATTTATGATACAATGATGATGCAGTAATTATCTTATTAATGAAATATTGACATAATTGATGTTATAAATACCCAAATAAATGTAATTTGAGACTTTTTATGAATTCCAATAATTTTATATGTTAATATGACTTGTTAGTATTTATTTAATTAAATTTATTCGAACTATTCATTCTATTATGATTTTCACAAAAATCAATTACCAAATAGTGTCAAAATTGACATAAAATAGTTTTTAAAACAAATACTATATTATTAATTGTTCTTTTATTCCTAAAAATCTAAGGTTCTGCCAAATGACTTAGATAATGTTATATATATTAATAATAAACAACTTGGTGTTCTTTTGGCTTGATATAGAAAGTTTATTAACCTTATAGTGTAAGAAAACAAGAAGACACGGTAAAAGTTAAATTATCTAACTTAAAGTTAAATCTAAATGATAAGGTTAAAATTGATACCTAAACTTGTCTAAATTCTATTGGATGAAAGGAGTTAGACCCATCCCCACCTTAGCTTCTAAATATATCAATTTGGAGCTATTAAAAACCGAATTTTACTTTATAACAAAATAATATTTTTAATTATTCCAAATGTTCCCCTCTCCTCCCTTATAAAAGGGATCCTCCTCCCTCTTTTCTTCACACCACTTTTAGCCTCCAAGCTCGGCCAAACCCTGCCAATATATCCTCTCCACTTCCCTATAAACATCCTAGAGGTTCTGGTCTTCTTCAAAGACCAATTTTAGTGCCCTAAGAGGAGGTCTCAAAGAGGCACTTCAAAGAAGAGGTAATGTCCGTTACCGATTCTTTCAACTTTATTTCTTCTTCCACTTCTTATTATTTAGTTGTTTCATTATGCAGTAATAACATAAGTATCAATCATATACTGATATGTTATTATAAGTATTAAACAACCCTATTTCACCATCTATCCATTCTACAGAAAAGGAAATCACCACGTGTGCGTACGTACGGAATACCGTCTCCACGCCGTGGTGTAATCTATTTTCCACCACCACCATACTTGTATAAGTATAATGGTATAAATAAACAACTATATATGATTATTTTAAAGTATTATTGACTCTGTAATAGTATACATACACTCCAATAAAATTCCACGATCATGGGAATGATATCATCGCTCGTGCGTACGTACGGAATACCGTCTCCACGACGTGATGAGATTCATTCTCAATGATTAACCATTCATTAATGATTATAAAGTATATATAATAAGTAATATTGAAATATATGACATAATAATGATACTTTATTTATTTATATATTTATTTATGTCATCCAATTAATTCCATTCAATTCAATGAGGAAATGAAAACAACGTTCATGCGTACGTACGGCCTACCGTCTCCATGAACGGTGTATTTCTTTCCATTTATCAATCTATTATATATATGTATATTCTGAATATATATTATATATAAATCATGTTTTATATTCTGTAATTAAGTAATCGTGATATAAGTAATCATATGAATAATTACAAGTCAAAACACGGACAACAAATGAAACGATTTTACCCAAAACGCTCTTTAACATGGAATTTACAAAAGAACGGGTAATATAAAGTAACAAGTGAACCATATATGATATCATAACAATGAATATGATTCTGTAATAATTAAATGACATTATTTAAATCATTATAAAGGAGGTTCGGATATGTACGAAGCATATCGGACCTAAGGTAAGAGATAATTTTGCAAATCTCATTTTTATCCGGGATTGCTTATTCATAAGTATTTACTGGGGTTATTTATATCATCCAGGTCCATGTTTTATAAAATAGTTTTCTTGTATGTTTAAATTCCTTTTTACCCATTTTTGACTTTTACTACATTGTATGTAAGAAATATTTCTTTTTTTTACGTTACAGGGTACTTTTTGACTTTTCTGGCAAAAGTACGAGAAGAATGTTTTTTTAACGTATACGGCATGAAAGGATTTTTAAGGTTTTATAAAGCCATATTTTCATGAAGCTTCCTCCAAAATATTTCATGAATATTTTCAACAAAATATTTTTCTTTTAAAATTGCATGACATTTTCTGAAAAGAAAATGATTTTGAAGAAAAAAGGATATTTTCATCAAGAATTCATTTCAAGTGTTTTATCAAAACCATTTTCATCTAAGATGACATTATTTCATATGTGTATGTTTCAATTATAAAGTCTCTATGATTTACATGGTTTCAATTTTCTCATTATGAAATGATATCCATTTCTTTTATATGGATTATGTGATGATGATGGATGATTTTTATGAAACCCATTTTATTTGTTGGGTTTTTATGAATGATGTATGTTTATTTTGTGGAACAAGTAAGAATGATTTCATTATGAGATGGGTGGGACCTATATCTCCCTCCAATTAATTGGGTAAAGATTTATATCTCATAAGATAGACATGACTGGAATGGTAAGTTAATCGGGTTCAGTGTTATAGGACTGAAACGAGGAGTGAACTTGATTCAGAAAGGTACTGCGTCCACTAAGATGGTCTTGGCAGCAATGCCTTGGCTACTATGGAAATAATAACATGTTCTTAATGGCTGACACAATTACATGTTTTATTCCCATTCTATGTTATCATGATTTATGTTCCATTATGATCTATGCCTTATGTACTTCCAGGTTTTAAGTCATTGCTCAAGATTTTGATGTTTAAACATTACGGTCATGTTTTTAATTTCAAATGTAAATGGTATGTTTTATTTTATCCATGCTTACCCTTGCTGAGCATTTTAACTCACCATTTTTATGTTTTATTTTCCCCCAAGGTTAAAATAAAGGTTTTAGGTAAGGAAAAAAAAGTGGAAGACCTTTATGGGAGATGTTGAATATCATTCACCAAGATTAGAAGATTATGTTCCAAGTTTCCAAAGGCACTAAACTATTACGGTCCGTGTGTCTATTTTTGTTATTTATTAAGTATTACGCAAAAGTAATGTAATGTCCATGTACGTCAAGCTTCAGGTCTCTATAGTTGGTATCATAGGAAAGGTTTAGTCAACCTTTGGAAACTAGGATGCGAAAACTTTAGTGAAATCCCTAGAGATATTTCTAAGGTATGTCTAGTGATGTCCCTAAGGATTAGTATACATATAGGTTATAGATCTAGAATTATGGTAACGATCTTAGAATTAAACCTATGATGTTAGATATTGAAGGTACTCCCCCTTTATTATATTTTTTTCCCTAGCATGATTTTTTCCTCTCACAATATTCTTTTTGGGTTTTAGATGATGGATGGAACCCGAAGGAACTGTGTTGATCAATGCAATGGACAATGCAATGATTTTCTTCCTGAACAAACAAATGTTATGGGAGATGGAGTGAAAAATCTTATTGCTATACTTACACAATCTATGAATCATTATAGACTTCCAAATGAGTAGAGAAGGGAACAATATTCTATTGAGTCCTTCATGAGGCAACGTCCACCTTCTTTTAGTGGGTCTTCTGATCAACTTGTTGCTAAACAATGGATCAGTACCACTGAAAAGATATTTTCAGTTCTTCAATGTTTTGAACATGATAAAGTAATCTTAGCATTATATCGTTTGGAAGGTGAAGCTGATCAATGGTGGAATCTTATCAAGAATATGAGGCCATGAGATGAAATGGAGTCCATGGAATGGGATGAGTTCAAGAACTTATTTTTCAATAAGTACTTCCCTCGTATTCTTTGAACAAAGATGGAGAAGGAGTTTCTTGAAATAAAGAAAAAGGATGATGAATTCGTTGGTATATACGAAGATAATTTTACAAGTCTTGCAAGGTATGCATCTGGCTTGATCATCCAACCTGAATGTAAAGTTGATAGATTTTTCAGTGGCTTAAAACCAAATCTTCGAAGGGAATTAGATATAAGAGACTTCAGTAGCTATGAAGAAATTGTGCGCTGTTCTATTAAGGTAGAAATGGATGTTGGTGTTACATATCCATCTCATGGTTTTGACAAGAAACGAAAGATGGAGTTCAAGGAGAAATCTCAGAATAATGGTGAAAAGAAGATGAATGTTTCCTTATGCTCAAAGTGTGGAAAGAAGCATGGTGGAGATTGTCTTAAAGGGACTAGAAAATGTTTTAAGTGTGGAAAAGAAGGTCATCAAGAAGCTGAGTGTCGAAGTAATGGAAAAAGGGTTTCTAATGATGTGAATAAATAAAATACTGCAGATAACGCACCAGCAACACTTCAATGCTTCATGTTTAATGAAATGGGGCATTATGCTAATAAATGCCCTAATCCAAGGGTTAGTGATGATCGACATGAGAAACCATTTAAGGGAAAGGACAAAGGGAAGTCACATGCGATCACTATTGGCGATGTTGAATATGACAACGATGTGGTGGAATGATTAAGTGTTTATGTAATGGGATCCCAAAATAATGTTGTATATAATATCATGGAATATTGGAATATTTATGTATTGGTCTATTATGGTTTTCAATAATTTTATGGTACCAGTAACCATGGAAATTGATTGAGATATTTTTGGAAAAAAAATGATATGCGCATGATGAAGGGGAAAAGAGAAAATGAAATGTTTTATAGTATTCCTGAGCTCATGACTGATATAAAGAAATAGTTATATCATGGTTCAAGGTTTTGGTATGTGAAAAGAGTTAACTTTTGACAGCACTCATGTTTTCACTAAGATTCAATGGGTATTCATTTTTTTTCAAGAGAATACATGATTAAGGCCTTCAAATGTTTGGAATGTGACCAACAAGACATATCTCATGATATATGGGGATCAACGATGGTATTAACATGCTAGTTTTATGAACTCTTTGGTAATCGTTCTCACTATAATATGAGATTGGACATCATTATTTTGGATAAACCTAAAGATTGGAATGGATTATGTTGGACATAAGTTAGTATTGTTTATGTATAGAAGTTTTTTCGATATTATTTATGGGATGTTATAGTAATGTTGTTTTAGAAAAAGGACAACCTGCAGGAAGGGCGACAACCCATCGCGTCGGACAAGGCTGTGGGAATCGAACCCACAACGGAAGTGCGACTGGCCTTTATCGCCTACCACTGGCCTACAGAAAGACCCTGTTTAGTAGAAACTAGTTTTATTATATTAATAAGTATGATATATGAAGTATAAGTCCATTTTAGGATCCATATATGATTAATCTCACTATAGATGGACTTATGTATTTTTTGATAACTTTTCTAACCTTTTGTTTGAGACAGATGGAATGACCCATCATTCTATCACATGATCTGCTAACAAATCACGAATGAAAAATTCAACTTCATTTCTTTAAGAGATGAAGTGTAAATTTTCCAAAGAATGACCAACGGTGACACTGTACCAAAATCACGAAAGTATTTCTTTTAATTCCAATTTCATCAACTTTAGGGAAATGATCTTGAAAACCAAAAATGTTGTCCTAGTGCTCCTATATCCGATGAATCAGATGGTACCTTAGATCATCAAAAATTTATGGCTTTGTGATTTATGGATTTTTCATAGCCATTTTCTCTACCACTCTCCATCAGAACTTGATGGTTAGATATTTCTTCCATATCCATATTTTCACCTATGTTCTCCTACGTGGAAACCCAGTGATGAGTTAATTTGGGTAACTGTTACATTTCATACTTTAGTTTTTAAAGGCAAGTATTGGTATTCCTTTTTATGAGGTCGGTTTCTATTAAAGAAACTTTTGAGTAGTAAACCATTTATAACCCTGACGAATTTTGAGGGCAAAATTCATTTTAAGGGGGGTAGAATGTAACACCCCGAAATTTTATGAAAAGTATTCTTTTTAATTAATGTCTTGTGTTGTACGCTACACCAAAAGGAGCTTTCACAACATGCATCCCTTACTTGCCTTGAATTACATGCAATCGCGACCTTCCTCGATCGCATGTGTAATACGCCATACAGAGTTTCACTAAACGCGATATTATTATAATATTGTTATGAACTAGCCGTTATGAATAGTAATACCCACTTTTTGGAATTTTATAAATTTTATCTTTAAAAATGGACTTAATTTTTGGATTCGGAATATCGAAATTAGATTAGGGTGAAATTTTGGTACTTTTCAGATAACTTTCATATTCTGATGAATAGTGAAAATTACTAAATTGTAATTAAAAAAAACTTTTTTAATCGAAATAATAAATAGTGATAAATTATTAATTTGAGTGGTTTTAAAGTATATTTAGAATATATTTTTACAATTTAATACAATGTTGGTCATTGGATGTAACTTCACATTTAAACCAGACATAAACATGTGTAAATCTTTTGATAGTTATTATCTCTTAAAAACACGCTATTTGTTTTGACATCGGGAATTAATTTTTAAATTAGTTAATGTAATTGATATGTTTTGAATTTGGTAAAATATAAATAATTTTTGAATTCATAATATCAAATATATCATAGGCCTAATTTTTTGTATTTTTCTGGAAACTTTCATTTTTTGAGGAATAGTAAAACCACTAAGTGGTAGTTAAAAAAACAGAATTTTTCATAAAAATTAATTTTACCTCTTCTGTGAGTGGAATTTAAAAAATACTAGAGACACGGTTAATATAAAGGACTAAAATTTGGTTCAATGAGATGAAAATAATTTTTGGTGAATAGTAACTTTTTACTTTTTTTTACCACGGTTAAAAGTAAATAGAGTAATTAAGGGTAAAATGATATTATTATTAACCTAACACATGTCCTAATTCTATTGGATAAGTGTAATTAGACCAAAAACAATCTTAGTAATAATATATTACCATTTAGTCCCACTTGGATTAGATTAGGACATTTAATATTAATATATTTAAAGAAGGGTTAAAATAATTAAAATCAAATTTTAATAAGTAAATCATTTTTAATATTGGGTTATACATAAGATAAATTCGACTATAAATATTAATTATAAAGATAAAAATATTTCCTACATAATGGTATTTTATTTGTATTTTTTGACTTAAAATAATTTATTTTATTTATGATACAATGATGATGCAGTAATTATCTTATTAATGAAATATTGACATAATTGATGTTATAAATACCCAACTAAATGTAATTTGAGGCTTTTGATGAATTAAAAAAAATTTATATGTTAATATGACTTGTTAGTATTTATTTAATTAAATTTCTTCGAACTAATCATTCTGTTATGATTTTCACAAAAATCAATTACCAAATAGTGTCAATATTGACATAAAATAGTTTTTAAAACAAATACTATATTATTAATTGTTATTTTATTCCTAAAAATATATGGTTCGGCCTAATTACTTAGATAAGGTTATATATATTAATAATAAACAACTTGGGGTTATTGTTCCTTGATATAGTAAGTTTATTAACCTTATAGTGTAAGAAAAATAGAAGACACGGTAAAAATTATATTATCTAACTTAAAGTTAAATCTAAATGATAAGGTTAAAATTGATACCTAAACTTGTCTAAATTATATTTTATGAAATTATTTAGAACCATCCTCACCTTATATTAGAAATATATCAATTTGGAGCTATTAAAAACCGAATTTGACTTTATAATAAAATAATATTTTTAGTTATTCCAAAGGTGCCCCTCTCCTCCCTTATAAAAGGGCACCTCCTCCCTCTCTTCCTCACACCACTTTGAGCCTTCAAGCTCGGCCAACCCCTGACAATATCTCCTATCCACTTCCCTAGAAACATCATAGAGGTTCTGGTATTCTTAAAAGACCAATTTTAGTGCCCTAAGAATAGGTCTCAAAGAGGCACTTCAAAGAAGAGGTAATGTCCGTTACCGATTCTTTCAACTTTATTTCTTCTTCCACTTCTTCTTCTTTTGTAGTTTCAGAATGAAGTAATAACATCAGTATCAATCATATACTTATATGTTATTATAAGTATTAAACAACCCTATTTCACCATCTATCCATCCTACGGAAAATGAAATCATCGCGCGTGCGTACGTATGGAATACCGTCTCTATGCCGTGGTGTAGTCTATATTCCACCACCACCTTACTTGGATGGGTATAATTCCACGATCATGGGAACGATATCATCGCTCGTGCGTACGTACAGAATACCGTCTCCACGACGCGATGAGATTCATTCTCAATGATTAACCATTCATAAATGATTATAAAGTATATATAATAAGTAATCATGAAATATATGAAATAATAATGATACTGGATTTATGTATATATATATTTATGTCATCCAATTAATTCCATTCAATTCAATGATGAAATGAAAACAACGTTCATGCGTACGTACGGCCTACCGTTTCCATGAACGGTGTATTTCTTTCCATTTATTGATCTATTATGTATATGTATATTCTGAATATATATTATATATAAATCATGTTTTATATTTTGGAATTAACTAATCGTGATCTAATTAATTATATGAATAATTACAGGTCAAAACATGGACGACAAATGAAACGATTTTACACAAAACGCTCTTTAAAATGGAATTTACCAAAGAACGGGTAATATAAAGTCACAAGTGAACCATATATGATATCATAAAAATGAATATGATTCTATAATAATTCAATGACATTATTTATATCATTATACAGGATCTTCGGATACGTATGAAGCATATCGGACCTAAGGTAAGGGATAATTTATCAAATCTCATTTTTATCCGGGATTGCTTATTCGTAAGTATTTACTAGGGTTATTTATATCATCCATGTCCGTGTTTTATAAAATATTTTTCATGTATGTTTAAATTCCTTTTTACCCATTTTTGACTTTAACTACATGGTATGTAATGAATAATTCTTTGTTTTACATTACGAGGTACTTTTTGACTTTTCCGGCAAAAGTACGAGAAGAATGTTTTTTTAACGTATATGACATGAAAGGATTTTTACAGTTTTATAAAGCCATATTTTCATGAATATTCCTCCAAAATATTTCATGACTATTTTCAACAAAATATTTTTCTTTTAAAATTTCATGACATTTTGTGGAAAGAAAATGATTTTGAAGAAAAAAGGATATTTTCATCAAGAATTCATTTCAAGTGTTTTATCAAAACCATTTTAATCTAAGATGACATTATTTCATATGTGTATGTTTCAAGTATAAAGTCTCTATGATTTACATGGTTTCACTTTTCTCATTATGAAATGATATCCATTTCTTTTATATGGATTATTTGATGATGTGATGTTGTTTATGAATCCCATTTTATTTGTTGGGTTATTATGAATGATGTATGTTTATTTTGTGGCGCAAGTAAGAATGATTTCATTATGAGATGGGTGGGACCTATATCTCCATCCAATGCATTGGGTAATGATTTATATCTCATGAGATAGACATGGCTAGAATGGTAAGTTAATCTGGTTCAGTGTTACAGGACTGAAACGAGGAGTGAACTCAATTCAGAAAGGGACTTTGTCCACTAAGATGGTCTTGGCAGCAATGCCTTGGCTACTATCAAAACCATAAAATGTGCTTAATGTTTTACACAATTACATGTTTTATTCCCATGCTATGTTATCATGATTTATGTTCTATTATGATCTATGCCTTATGTACTTCCAAGATTTAAGTCGTTGCTCAAGATTTTGATGTTTAAACATTACGTTCATGTTTTTAAGTTCAAATTTATATGGTATGTTTTATTTTATCCATGCTTACCCTTACTGAGAATTTGAGCTCACCCTTTTTATGTTTTATTTTCCCCCAGGTTTAAAAGAAAGGTTTTATGTAAGGAAACAAAAAGTGGAAGATCTTTATGGGATATGTTGAAGATCTTTCACCAAGATTAGAAGATTATGTTCCAAGTTTCCAAAGGCACTAAACTATTATGGTCCTTGTGTGTCTGTTTTTGTTATGTATTAAGTATTCTGCAAAAGTATTGTAATGTACATGTACGTCAAGCTTCGGGTCTCTACATGATGAAACCATATCCTTACCAAATGAAACTTCCTTGTTTAGAGAATAAGGAATTCTGTGATTGCTTTTGATGAGAGGATCAAGAGAATGGGCATTAGTTTATCCTCCTGGTGATATTTCTTCAAAAACAAGTAGGAATAGAATATTGACCATATTTTCTTTGAAGGTGAGTGGGCCCGTGATGTTTGGAAGTTTTTCAGAGAGTCCACAGATATATATGTCTTCATCCTCATTGATTCAAATTTTCTAGAGAGGTGGTTTCAAGGGTCATCTGGGAAATGACCTTAATGGGTGGGGAGGTCTATCATACTCAGTGAAGGATGTTGGTGCCTTTGTAAGGCATGTAACAAGGCATGGTTTGAGGGGATCTCCTCCATAGGATGGTCCATCATCGTGCAAAAAAAAATGATTTTCAATTGACTTAGTCTCCATTTTTGAGAACTTTTGTGTGGCCCCCTTCTTTTGTACTTTTCATGTTAGTTCCCCCTTGGATTCTTATAAAATGGAAAGAAGGTGGGGTTTGTGGGTGTGGTAGATTACCCTAACCTCTAGCTTCAAGTTAAATACTAATGTCTCCTATTTAGTGGGCAAAATGCCTGGTGGTGGTATTGTCTACAACTTTTATAGGAGTGGGTTCTTGTCTTTCACAATTTACTTTCGGAGTGTTTCTGCTCTTCAATAGAATTCTTATACAGTACTCATGGCCCTCAACCTTTTCAGTCAGAATAACATTATTATATTCCAATAGGAAAATGACTCAAAAATCATTTGTGACTCACTGATAGAAATAGTCTCTATTCTATGGTCAGTTACCTACATCATCAGGAAATGTAAACTGATTCTCAATAGAAATATTCAGGTCACCCACACAAGGAGAGAGGGGAATAAAGTCTTTGATCACCTCACCTCACTGGTAGTCCCTAGATGTAATGTCACCTACCTTCTCAATGTCACATCCTTCAATCCTGAAGGGGTCATCTTAATTCATGGGGATTCCCTTGGTCTCCACTATTTTATACCCCCCTGAACCGTGTTTCTTTGATCTTTTATTTCTCCTTTGAATAAATATAATAGCATGATGATGATGATATAACACATAACCATTGATTACAAAACTAGTGTAAGATATAACATTTTCATTCAGTCCCTGGCTATCCATTCATGTAGTTTGACAATTGAATTCAGATTTTTAGATAAATCCTAATATGTTTGATTTTACAACCATCCTATAAACTATTGATTATGTGTATTTTATATCCATCCTTCACCCTTTATGGATTCAAATATCTAAGAATTTATCTGGGGCCTTCAATGTATGGATCAAAATTTCACTATTATATAAAATGTAAATATGCACTTGCACTAGCTCTGTCAAGGTAATTGTAACAATATCTCTTCTGAAAATCCCTTTACCCATAAGGTGTTTGTCATGATGAGACTTTTGGAGACCGATGCTCCGAAAATCTAATAGGTAATCAGTGTAGAATTCAATATCTTCTTAAATAATATATTGTTCTTCAATACAACCTTTTAGACAACTTTCATTCTTGATATACCCTTTAAAAATCTTAATATACCATTAAATGACTTACATCCATCTGTAATGGATAGCACCTTAAAGTTGAACTTATTTAACAAAGTGAACCATCAGGTGAACCATTATATCAAAAAATTATGGTGGGAATAGCATCTCTAATACACATAATATGACTACAACCTCTTTATTCATGATGGGAACCTTTGTAGGTTTTATAACTTTACTACATATGGATTTTAAAAATAAGTAGAGTCCACTTAATTAATGTCATACATTTTGAGGAAAAATTCAATGCAAATAAATAGGCATTAAATCTTGCATCAAAACCTGAAATTATGGTAATTTTATTCTTTGTAACTTCAAATTAGTCAATAACATGACATTCATGATATTTAATGAATAAACCTATGGATATTTTACACTATTAAGGAAAAGGAAACATTGAAATTTTTCTTATCTAGAGAGGGTGTAAGCTATTGGAAGAATAAATTTCTTCCCTTTACCCATCACCAGTGCCATGTCTTCCCTTATCCCCATTTTAGTCAAGTCTAACCTAGCCTTGATGCTATCTTTTCTCTTTCTATGAACACTTAATAATGTCACAATAACACTATCAAATACATTTTTTCTATATGAATGACATCAAGAAAATTTCTGACATGAAAACCATTCCAATATAGTAATTAAAAGAAAATTGATTGCTTCATTCAACCTGATTTTGTAAAGTTTTTCAAAAATGGTTTACCAAAAACAGTTTCAATATATTTTACTTTATTATATATTTTATTTTTCTTTACTGGAGATGGTATTGTACCTTGTTCGATATTCCCATCAAATGTTATCATTCAGGATTGGTATTTATTTCAGTGAGGTAAAAATTTATAATGTCCTAAAAAACTGTCTTTGAGTAATGTCTCAGTTTAGTAGGTATGTTCTTTTTTCACAAGTGGTACACCCCAAAATTACTTTAATGAAATAGCCTGATAAATTTCCATAAGCGGGAAAGACATTTATCATTCCATACAACATGGACCTTAATGTGACTTATTCACTTCTATGAGCATCATACATTGTATCACCTACATCCCACATCAATTTCGTATCATCTATCAGTGGATCCAAATAGACATCAATATCATTACCTGATTGTCACTCAAATTTACCCAAGATATGAAGGTAGAACGGTCCTTGTAGTCTAGATTGGGTTGTCAGATCCTCAGAGACCAAAGAAGTAACCTATAGACACGTACATTATATGGATTTTTTTGTCTATGAAGTGGCCAACTTGGGTTGATTTTATATGTTTTTAAGTGAACTCTAATAGACTCAAGTGAATTCAATTAAATGAAAATGGTTTGATCTTAAGATTATGCTAGGGGTGGATTGAATGAATTTTACTTCTATAGACAATTTTGGTTTAATTAATTCTTGATAAATCCATTCTTCAAAATAACACTACCTTCATCATTTTCTGGTTTGATGCAACTTAACTCAATTACTAATCCCATACACACTTAGAGAGACAAATTCATGATGTGTACAAGGTATATGGTCCTTTTAGTAATTGGATTTATCTTCCTCAAACACAATGAAGATGAAGAGTGGAAATAACTGAAGAATGGAAGTCTTAAATTAGTTAACCAATTAACAAAAATTTGTTCATAAAATAACATTAAATCCTGACTTTGAATCTTCCTAAGATCAACCAATTAAAGTTGTATCCCTCCATTGATGGTATACTCTCAATGGTGGGTGGAAGATGGCTTACAAGAATTAGATTGATGAAATTAAAACCGCGGAAATAACGAGCACTCCTCCGTGTGTGTGAATGAAATTCACACCTATGTGTGAACTAATTCAGCACAACAAATAGATATAACTATGATTTGTGATTATAATGTTTTAATGAAAGAAATGGGAATAATAGAAGAGAAATATGTTGATTAAGAACAAAGAAGTACAAAAAGGAAACATACATGAAAATTGAAATGCGATTACAAACACAAAGTGGCAGCATAACATTACAATTGAAACAAACACCCAAGATTATCAAATCCTCCAACACCACTTCCTTTAATATTAATTTTTGAGCCCTTGGGTCAATTCTCTAACAGTCCAAGTCTCCTCAATTAATTTTGGTAGACCATAGGTGGGTGGAAAGTAAGGGAGAGTGGATTTTTCCACCCTTGACCCGAGGTGGCATCCAGCTTTCCTTTACCGAATAGAATCTCTTGGAATACCTTCTAGAAGGAAGAATAAGAGTAGGCCATAGAATAATAAAATGGATCATCGGATTTCTTCTAACCGTCTGTCAAATTTGGGCCCATTTGGAGTTGTGGATTCTGAGATATGATCCAATTAGTGGGATGTTTTTCTTGGCCACAGAATCTGGCCAAGAAGTTTATCTCTAACTTGGGCCGCCTACATGGACACCATGGAGGCCGAATTAGCATTTGATCCTCAAGAGTGATTTGTTACTATAGATATCTTCTAGAATCCCACGAAATTTGGGATTCATTGGGACTTTATGTTGGGCCCCACATTCTCATCAGTGGGTTGGTTTCCAATCTGCCTTCTCCAGAATTGCTTCTTTCATTGCCAAATATATCCATCATCCTTTATGAATCTTTCATTGATCCTTTAATGAAAAATGTTCATATTGAAGTTAATATACAGTTAAAAAGAATATAAAATTAAAATATGTATAATTATATTCCTTAAAATTAGATGAATCATTGGGTACTTCTAATGATGTTAAAAAATGTACCACATAATAGTGCATTTTAACAAGGTATTACAATAATAATGTCAAAATGATGTTCAAAGTGTAAAATGCACTAAAATGGTGTTTATAAATAATAAATAACATGAATATTATGTATATTAACAATGAATATTAGCCTCATTTAGTGGATAATCACACCCCCCAACTTGAGTTTTTCTAGTCCCGAGCAAAATATATCTGAACAATATGAAATTCGAATTCCCTTTTCCAAAAACATTTTAATACACAATGATCACCATAAACCCTTATACCAAAAAATCATGAAACCTATCAAAATATTTTAATACAAGATAGTTTCATAAGTACATCCCAATCCCAATCTCATTCCTTTGTTCAAATTCATTTCCATATTTCATCCAATATCAATTAAGTATGAGGATGTGTTGTGCATCACAATTGACATGGGGGTTCATTTTTATTCAAGGGGGGAATGATGGAAGATCTAGGTGGAATCACATATCAATATTAATATGAGTATTCATTTTTTTATTGTAGTATTTTTGTTTTTTGTTTTTTTTTGTTTTTTGTTTTTGATTTTTTGCAATTTTTCCATGGTAATTGATGTTGCACTCAAAAGAGTCAACCCCTATAGCAAGAATTTGCCGATGACTCCCAGGCTTAAAGACCTTAGGTCACCAAGTGAATCCCATATACTTTGGCATCATCTCAAGTTAACTCAGTCAAAAAAAAATTCAAATTAACAAAAACAGAAATAAAATTAATAGCTCTGGGCCAGACAACTATGGAGTCACGATCCCCAAGTGCTGAAAGCCACGCATTAGGTCATTTCATTACTCTCCATGCAATTTTTTTTATTTTTTTTGAATAATCATATTAAACTAAAATGATCACCAAACCTATGCTATTTATTTAGGGGACCCCATGAACTTAAACTAATACCTCATTATCCAAAGGACGTGCATTATGATCATTTTTTTTATTTGGATGAAAATATAAACGATGAAATATCACATTGGACAACCACACTTTCCAAAATCTATGCTCATAAAATTATACAAGGATTAAAATTAGAATCAGGGCATGCTAAATTATTTGATATTTAGTTTCAAAGTGTGAAATGGGTATTACAATGTTCAATGTTAAAGGAATTTTTCCTTCCATTTACACATTTTTTTTTCAAATCATTCATTTTTTTGACACAAAAGCATTTTTTATTTTATCTCCCCACCCCCCAACTTAAAATAAAACTGTCCCTAGTGTTTAAATAAAAGAAAATTTAGAAGGGGTTAGAGGTAGGGAATTAAATTTCAAAAAGGAAATTGAAAATGAGGATCATGGAATGAAGTCACCTGGTGGTTGAAGTTGAAATTATTGCTACTCCAAATTAGTCCTTCGATCTCTTGGGGGATGTAGGCACCTCCTTGATTGAACATGTATCACCCAAAATAGTACCTGAACTATAAAAATAAGAACAAACTAGACAAAACAAACAAAACAATGACTTATTTAATTCCAAGTATCATCATTTTTATGGTTTTTCCTGTTTTTCTATTTTTTTTAAATCAAACTAACGATACATTGTCTTATTTTAATTTTCTGGGTAAGGTATTACTCAGGGTTCACACCACGTGACACGGATGAATACAGTGCTCCCCTTTCATACCCATCCATACTCATAATAGAAGAACATGTCCACAGTCTTTTTTTATAAAAATAAAAATGATTAATTAATCATATTTAAAATATAAATTTTATTAAAACAACAAAAATGATTAGAAACTTGAAAACCATGGGTTTCCTCCCATGCAGCGCTTTGTTTAACATCGTTAGCCCTACATGGATCCTAAATCTATCAATTTTTTCCTGGTTTATAGGTTGGCTCAGTTAACTTAACCTCTATTTCCTGTTTATTGAATGATTCAATGAATGGTTTTAACCATTGACCATTGACCTTGAAAATGAAACCACTTGTGGGATCCTGAATCTCTACTGCCCCATGGGGGTACACATGATGCACTATGAAAGGACCTGACCATCTAGACCATAACTTTCCTGGGTGTAAATGATGTTTTGAACTATATAAGAGAACAAGTTTTCCCGGTTCAAAATGTTTGACCTGGATATTCCTAGATTGGTAGGATTAAACTCTAGCTTTATTGATCCTTTAATTTTCATAAGCCTCCATCCTTAGTCCCTCCAGTTCATTGAGATCTAATTTCCTTTTTGTTCCGTCCAATGAGAGGTCATAATCCATTTTCTTAATTGCCCAAAAGGCCTTATGCTCAATTTCAACAGGTAAATGGCATACTTTTCCATAAACCAACCTATATGGGGACATTTCTAGGATGGTTTTGAATGCTGTAAGATATGACCAAAGAGCATCTAAGAGTTTCTCAGACCAATATTTCCTAGAGGGGTTGATAGTTTTTTCAAGAATTTTTTTAATCTCTCTATTTTATAACTCAGCTTGACCATTGGTTTGAGGATGGTATGCAGTGGAAAATTTATGAGAAATACCATACGTAGACATGAGTGAATAAAATGGGTGATTGCTTAAATGGGTTCCTCGATCACTGATTATAGCCTTAGGAATTCCAAATCGAGAAAATATGTGCTCTTTCAGAAATTGGATCACAACATGATGTTCATTAGACTTTTTGGGAATGGATTCAACACATTTTGAGACATAATCAATAGATAAAAGGATATAGAGGTATCCCCTAGAGTTTGAGAAGGGTCCCATGAAATCAATTCCCCAACAATCAATTATTTCAACGACCAGAACGGGAGTGAGGGTCATTTGATTCCTTTTGGTAATGGATCTTAATTTTTGACATTGAGGAAAACTTTGGCAAAGTTGGTAGGAATCCTTAGTGAGGTTAGGCCTGTAGAATCCAATTTGGAGGACCTTTGCAGTGGTTTTCTTTGTGGAAAATTGGCCTACACATGCCTCTGCATGACAGAATCTTATAATGGACTCTTTCTCAGACTCAGGAACACATCTCCTAATGATTTGATCAGGACAGAACTTGAATATGTAAGGATCATCTAACACATAGTGTTTGACATCAGAAAGAAACTACCTTCGAGCTTGTGTACCTAGGAATTTTGGAACGACTCCTGTAACTAGGAAATTGGCTATGCCAGCATACCAAGTGCATTCACTCATAGAGTATAGGTGGTCATCAAGAAATGAATCATACACAGAAAGGTGATTTGAGTTTTCTTTGAATTCCATCCTAGAGAGGTGATCAGATACAACATTTTCAACTCCCTTTTTATCCTTGAATGTGAGGTCAAATTCTTGTAAGAGAAGGACCCACCTAATCAGTCTAGCCTTAGTATCTTGTTTTTAGAAGGGGTATTTTAGTGTATAATGGTCAGTGAACACAGTGATGGGGGATCCTAAGAGGTAGGACCTAAACATATATAAGTAAAACACAATAGCAAGTAACTCATTTTCAGTGGTGGTGTAGTTGATTTGGGAATCATTTAAGGATTTTCTTGCATAAGAAATGACATAAGGATTTTTATAACAACGTTGTCCTAACATAGCTCCTACAACAAATTCACTGGAATCACACATAATTTCGAAAGGAAGGTTCCAATTTTTAGATTTCACGATGGGGGGATATGTGAGAGAGGATTTGAGGGTTGAGAATGAACCCTCACAGCTTTCTGTCCAAACAAATGGAGCATCTTTTACTAGCAGAGAACAAAGGGGACGAGAGATTCAACTAAATTCATTGATGAATCTTCTATAGAAACTAGCATGTCCTAAGAAAGACCTCACTTCCTTGACAGTTTTGGGTGATGGAAGGTGACGAATGATGTCAACCTTGGCTTTATCAACTTCAATCCCCCTACCTGAGACCAGATGGCCTAGAACTTGTCCCTCTTTAACTATGAAATGGAATTTTTCCCAGTTTAGGACCATATTTTTTTCTTCACATCTTTACAAGACTCTCTCTACATTCCGTAGACATCCCTCAAAAGTATCCCCAAACACTGAGAAGTCATCCAAGAAGACCTCTAGAAAATCCCCTACCATGTCTGAGAAAATTCCCATCATGCACCGCTAGTAGGTTCCAGGAGCATTTCATAAACCAAAGGGCATGAGTTTGAAGGAAAAGGTACCGAATGGACATGTGAATGTAGTCTTTCCTTGATCCTGTAGGGAGACCTCAATTTGATTGTACCCTGAGTACCCATCTAAGAAACAGTAGAAGGCATGACATGCCACTCTCTTAAGGACATGCTCAATGAATGGTAAGTGTAAATGGTCCTTCTTGGTGAATGAGTTTAGCTTCCTATAGTCAATTTAGACCCTCCATCCACTAATCACCCTTGTTGGAAGAATCTCTCCATCCACATTGGTTATCACTATGGTTCCAGCCTTTTTTGGAACCACTTGGATTGGGCTCACCCATTCACTCTCATCTATGGGATATATGATACCAGCTTTTAACAATTTCAGAAGTTCTTCCCTTACTACCTCCATGAGATTAGGATCGAGTTGCCATTGAGGTTGACGACATGGCTTTGAATCAGATTCTAGAATAATCCTATGAGTCCCGATAAGTGGGATAATCCCGGGAATATCAGACAGGGTCCAACCAATGGCTTTCTTATGTTTCCTAAGGACATCTAGAAGCATCCTCTCATGATTGTCTTCAAGATAAGAAGAAATGACAATAGGATGTCTTTGATTGTCCCCTAGGAAATCTTACATGAGTGCAGCGGGAAGTTCCTTCAATTCAAGATCAGGTTGGTTCAAAATTTCAGCAGAATATTGGGACATTGGATCAAGTTCAATTTCTTCTTTTTGAGTTTCAGATAGGATTGATTCACCACATGTAGAAGTTTCAGCTACTAGATTGGCTTGATCAGATTTAGGGAAGGGAGTTTTATTGGTCTCCATGAAATTGGTTTCCTGAAAGGTTTCACTAATTTTTGGACCTAAGACTTCATCATAAGAGAAATTTGAAAATGATTCAATCCAAGGAGATAAACTTTATTCATGTGAACAATGTAAATCAATCTCATCCTAACTTAAACATTCAGCAAATATTCCTTGATGTTCTATAAATTCATTATCAATGCTTCCTATCATGTTTACTTCATGAATGTCCTCATCATCCCCTATTTGTGAGCTTGCATTATAGATGTTCCAAGTCTAGACTCATGTTCCCAAAAGTGATGGTCATGTTCCCATTTCGGACTCAGATAAAAGATTTTATTGTTGCACGAAAAGGACGGCCAAGGATGATTGGGGTTTGTTCCTTATTTATTAAGTTTGGATGATTGTTAAGGACAATGAAGTTAGTAGGGTAGATGATGTTTTCAACCTTTACCAGAACGTCCTTTAAAATCACCTTTGGAACCCTAATGCTACAATAAGAAAGTTGAAGTGTGAAAAATGTGGGTTGGAGTTCTTCTATGAATAACTGGCATTACACGGCATAGGGGATGATATTGACACTAGAACCTAGATCACACAAGGCCTTTACAACTTTCTTTTCTCCTAGTTCAACAATGATGTAAGGGAAACCTGGGTCTTCCAACTTAGGAGGAATGGTCCATTGAATGGTGGCACTCACATTAGAAGCCAAAATGACTTGGTTTTTATGTGAAAAATTTCTTTTTAAAGTGCACAAGTCCTTAAGGTACTTTGAGTAGGCAGGTATGGTTGGATGGCATCGAGAATGGGAATGTTCAACTTGACTTGTGAGAAGATTTCCCTCAATTTTTCACTCAGTTCATTCTTGGGTTCCCCCCTCATGCATTGAATAAATGGTTCATGTTGTGGGGTTGTTTGTTTAGGAGTTGTTTCTTTCACATTGTTATCAGTTTCCTCAGTTTGATATTTTGGTTAATTTTAATTTTCATCCAAGTTTGAATCTTTAGGTGGGTTCTGAATTAGTTGTTCAGGTTTCTCAATTGATTTCCCACTTCTTAAAATAGTCACAGCCTTTAGTTGTTCATGATTTGTTTCAGCACAACTTGACTTTCCCCTTGAAGTTGAGGATGGAACCTCCTGAGTAGGCATGGGTGCCTTTCCAGTTTTGATGGTTTGAAGTTCTTGTTTTAGGGAATAGACTTCTGAGTTCATTCTCTCCATTTGTTTTCACAGTTGTTCTAGTAGGCTTTGTGTGGGTTGGTGCTTGAGAAGATTAGTTTATCCCAGGGGGGATATTTTGGAGGTGGTATGGTTTGTTGAAAATGGACAGGTGGTTGTTGGTATTGGATAAGATGGGTTTGGAACTAGTTATGGGATTTGTAGTTATGCTGGGGGTAAGGATTTTTTCCCTGTGGTTGGCTAGGTTGTTGGTTATCTTTCCAGAGGATGCCTGGGTGGTCATTATACCTTGGGTTGAAGTTGTTTTGGTATTAAGGATTTTTAAAGTTCAAGGCATTTAATTCCACTAGGGTTCCTCCTAAATGAACATCCTTGATGGATGGAATGGTTGGGATGTTGTCTGTCTTTTGGTTATGTTTTTCACAAATTGTGCAAACAGGGTCAATGGTTTGGATTTCATGGACATTTCTAATGTCTATCTCTTCAACCTTCCTAGAGAGTGCTGTGAGTTTAGCCCTAAGGATTTCCTCTTCTCTAAGTGTATAAATTCCAGTAGTTCTTTATGGATTTTCAGAATAAGGTGAAGTTCCCCATGTTTGTTTTTGTTCAGTAAGGCTTTCTAGATACTCATAAGCATCATTTGGGGCTTTGTTTTTAAAAGGTTCCATTACACATCATGTCAATGAATTGTTTGTTCCCTGGACCCAACCATTCATAGAAAATTCTCACTTGTTCAGGTATAGAAAAACCATGGTGTGGAACCAATTTTAGAGTGTCTTTGAACCTCTCTCATGTTTCATAGAATGACTCTCCCTCTTTTTCAAAAAGGTTTTGGATACTCTTTTTTATGTTCAATTGTTTTGTGGTGGGGAAAGTATTTTTTGTATAATTCTCTTTGTAGTTGGTACCAAGAGTTTATGGATGATGGTCTCAAATTGTTTAGCCAATTTTTAGCATGATCCTTTAATGAAAAAGGAAATAGCCTCATCTTATCTGATTATAGTTGATGTGGGGGACACATGGTTTCTACAATGTCATTGAATTCTTTAATGTAATGGTATGGCATCTCGGAATCCATTCCATGGAATGTGGGAAGGTGGTTTAGGACATGGGGTTTAAATATGTAGTTTGCATCTTCTAGGGAATCGTGTCTAATGAATGAGGGGGCATTGGTCCAGGAAGGTGTGAGGTAGTCATTCATGGTTTGATCCATTGTATTCCCCAAGTTTGGGGCTGCCTCATTTGGGTTTCCATTTAGGTTCCCACCCAGGTTTATGAGTTGGTTTATTTGAAGACATTACATTGAAATGGGCTCAGTTTTTTACTCTGTATTATTAGGAAGATTTGGATCTAATGGAAAGAGTTCCCTTGGTGTAATTGACTCCCCAACCACAAGACTATCCACCATAACTAGACGGTTTGATTGATCGCGGGTGTAGGCGGACCTGCGCCAAAAGAAAAAAAAACGAGAAAGGGACAAGATAAGAGAATTTGGATGAGAAAAGAAGAAATGGGGGAGAATAGAATGGGTGTTTAGATGAATAATTTGGGTCCCCGTAAATGGCACCAAAATTTGATTCTCGCTCAAATTTACCCAAGATATGAAGGTAGAACAGTCATTGTAGTCTAGATTGGGTTTTTGAATCCTCAGAGACCTAAGAAGTAACCTATAGAAACATACATTCTATGGATTGTTTTTGTCTATGAAGTGTCCAACATGGGTTTATTTTATATGGTTTTAAGTGTACTCTAAGATAATTAAGTTAATTCAATTAAATGAAAATGGGTTGATCTTATGATTATGCTAGGGGTGGATTGAATGAATTTTACTTCTTTAGACAATTTTGGTTTAATTAATTCTTGATGAATCCATTCTTCAAAATAACAACACCTTCATCATTTTATGGTTTGATGCAACTAAACTCAATTAATAATCCCCTACACACTTAGAGAACAAAATTCATGATGTCTCCAAGGTATATGGTCCTTTTAGTAATTGGATTTATCTTCCTCAAACACAGTGAAGATGAAGAGTGGAAATAACTGAAGAATGGAAGTCTTAAATTAGTTAACCAATTAACAACAATTCGTTCATAAAATAACATTCAATACAGAATTTTCATATTCCTAAGATCAACCCATAAAAGGGTAAGCCCTCCATTGATGGTATACTCTCAATGGTGGGCGGAATATGGATTACAAAAATTAGATTGAAGAAATTAAAACCATGGATATAACGAGCACTCCTCCGTGTGTGTGAATGAAATTCACACCTATGTGTGAAATAATTCAGAACAACAAATAGATATAACTATGATTTGTGATTATAATGTTTTAATGAATGAAATGGGAAGAATAGAAGAGAAATATGTTTATTAAGAACAAATAGGTACAAATAGGAAACTTACATGGAAATTAAAATGCGATTACAAACACAAAGTGGCAGCATAACATTAGAATTAAACCAAACACCCAAGATCCTCAAATCCTCCAACACCACTACCTTAAATAGGAATTTTTGTTCCCTTGGGTCGATCCTCAAACAATCCAAGTCTACTAAATTAATTGTGGTAGGCCATAGGTGGGTGGAAAGTAAGGGAGAGTGGATTTTTCCACCCTTGACCCGAGGTGGCAGACAACATTCCTTTACCGAACAGAAGTGCTAGGAAAACCTTCTATATGGCCGAATCCGAGTGGGAAATAGTGTACGAAAATGGAGCCTCGTATGTCTTATAACTGTCTGTCAAATGTGGGACCATTTGAAGTTGTTTATTCCGATATATGATCAAATTAGTGGGCTGTTTTTCTGGGACGCAGAATCTGGCCCAGAATTTTATCTCTTACTTGGGACACCTAAATGGACACCATGGAGGCCGAATTATCATTGGATCCTAAAGTGTTATTTGTTCCTATAAATATATTCTAGAATACCACGAAATTTGGTATTAATTGGGTATGTATGTTGGGGCCCACATTCTCATTAGTGGGCTGGTGTCCAATCTGCCTTCTCCAGAATTGCTTCTTTTATTTCAAAATATCTCTATCATCCTTTATGAATATTTCATTGATCCTTTAATGAAAAATGTTCATATTGAAGTGAATATCCAGATCAAAAGAATATAAAATTAAAATATGTATAATTAGATTCCATAAAATTATATGAATCATTGGGTTCTTCAAATGATGTTAAAAAATGTACCACATAATAGTGCATTTTAATAAGGTATTACAATCAGAATGTGAAATGATGCTCAAAGTGTAAAATGCACTAAAGTGGTGTTTATGAATAATAAAGAACATGAATATTATTTATATTGACAATGAATATTATCCTCATTTAGTGGCTAATCACACCCCCCAACTTGAGTTTTGCTAGTCCCGAGCAAAATATATCTCAACAATATGAAATTCTAATTCCCTATTCCAAAAACATTTTAATACACAATGATCACCAGAAACCTTTATACCAAAAAATCATGAAACCCATAAAAATATTTTAATACAAGATAGTTTCATAATAAGATCCCAATCCCAATCCCATTCCTTTGTTCAAATTCATTTCCATATTTCATCCAATATCAATTAGGTATGAGGATGTGTTGTGCATCACAATAGACATGGGGGTTCATTTTTATTCAAGGGGAGAATGATGGAAGTGTTAGGTGGAATCACATTTCAATATTAAGATGAGTATTCATTTTTTTATTGTATTAATTTTTTTTTGTTTTTTTTTTGCAATTTTTCCATGGTAATTGAAGTTGCACTCAAAAGTGTCAACCCCTGTAGCAAGACTTTACCGATGACTCCCAGGATCAAAGACCTCAGGGCACCAAGTGAAGCCCATATAATCGAGCATCATCTTGAGTTAACTCAGTCAAAACCAAATTCAAATTACCAAAAATAGAGATAAAATTACTAACTCTGGGCCAAACAACTGTGGAGTCACGATCCCCAAGTGCCAAAAGCCACGCATTATGTCATTTCCTTGCTCTACACGCAATTTTTTTTAATTACTCGTATTAAAATTAAATGATCACCAAACCTATTCTATTTATTTAGGGGACCCCATGAACTTAAACTAATACCCCACTATCCAAAGGACGTGAATTGTGATCTTTTTTTATTTGGATGAAAATATAAACGATGAAATATCACATTGGACAGCCACACTTTCCAAAATCTATGCTCATGAAATTATACAAGGATTAAAATCAGAATCAGGGCATGCTAAATTATTTGATATTCAGTTTCAAAGTGTGCAATGTGTATTACAATGTTCAAAGTTAAAGGAATTTTTCCTTCCATTTACACATTTTTTTTTCAAATCATTCATTTTTTTACACAAAAGCATTTTTTATTTTATATCCCCCCCAACTTAAAATAACATTGTCCCTAGTGTTTAATGAAATGGAAATTTAGAAGGAAGTAGAGGTAGGGAATTAAATTTCAAAATGGAAATTGAAAATGAGGATCATGGAATGAAGTCACCTGGTGGTTGAAGTTGAAATTCATGCTGCTCCAAATTAGTCCTTTAATCTCTTGGGGGATGTAGTATCCTCCTTGATTGAACATGTATCACCCAAAATAGTACATGAACCATAAAAAGAAGAACAAACCAGACAAAACAAACAACACAACGACTTATTTAATTCCAAGTATCATCATTTTTATGGTTTTTCCTGTTTTCCTGTTTTTTTTTAATCAAACTATTGATACATTGTCTTATTTTAATTTTCTTGGTAAGGTATTACTCAGGGATCACACCGCGTGACACGGATGAATACGATTCTCCCCTTTCATACCCATCCATACTCATAATAGAAGAACAGGTCAAACGTCTTTTTTTTAAATATAAAAATGATTAATTAATCCTATTTAAAATATAAATTTTATTAAAACAACAAAAATGATTAGACACTTGAAAACCATGGGTTTCCTCCCATGCAGCTCTTTGTTTAACGTCGTTAGCCCGACATGGATCCTAAATCAATCAATTTTTTCCTTGTTTATAGCTTGGCTCAGTTAACTCATCCTCTATTTCCTGTTTATTGAATGATTCAATGAATGGTTTTAACCTTTGATCATTGACCTTGAAAATGTAACCACTTGTGGGATCTTGAATCTCTACTGCCCCATGGGGGTACACATGATGCATTATGAAAGGACCTGACCATCTAGACCTTAACTTTCCTGGGTGTAAATGAAGTTTTGAACTATACAAGAGCACAAGTTTTCCCGATTCAAAATGTTTGACCTTGACATTCCTAGATTGGAAGGCTTTAACTCTATCTTTATTGATCCTTGAATTTTCATAAGACTCCATCCTTAGTTCCTCCAGTTCATTGATATCTAATTTCCTTTTTTTTCTAGCAAATGAGAGGTCATAATCCATTTTCTTAATTTCCCAAAAGGCCTTATGCTCAATTTAAACAGGTAAATTTCATGCTTTTCTATAAAACAACCTATATGGGGGCATTTCTAGGATGGTTTTGAATGTTGTACGATATGACTAAAGTGCATATAAGATTTTCTCAGACCAGTCTTTCCTAGAGGGGTTGACAGTTTTTCAAGAAGTTGCTTAATCTCCCTATTTGCTAACTTATCTTGACCATTGGTTTGAGGATGGTATGCAGTGGAAACTTTATGAGAAATACCATAATTAGACATGAGTGAAGAGAATGGGAGATTGCAGAAATGGGTTCCTCAATCCTTGATTATAGCCCTATGAATTCCAAATCGAGCTAATATTTGCTCTTCCAGAAATCGGATCATAACATGATGGTCATTAGACTTAGTGGGAATGGCTTCAACACATTTTGAGATATAATCAACAGCTAAAAGGATATAGAGGTATCCCCTAGAGTTTGGGAAGGGTCCCATGAAATAAATTCCCCAACAATCAAATATTTCAACGACCAGAATGGGAGTGAGGGTCATTTGATTCCTTTTGGTAATGGATCCTAATTTTTGACATTGAGGACAACTTTGGAAGAGTTGGTAGGAATCCTTAGTGAGCATTAAAACACCATTTCCCAGTGACACCATTAAAATGACCATTAATAATTTTTGAATACTCCACTATTTTACATATATATACTCAATAAGAAAGCACCATAAGTCATGATAAAATAGTGTGAGGATCAATAGTGTTAGGATCAAATAATGTTTTAATAGTGTCGGGATCAAATAATGTTTTAATCCAACAGGATCAATTGTGTCAGGATCAAATAATGTTTTATTAAATGACCATTACCTAACTGGGAAATGGTGTCTTCTCATGTTTTAATAATGTTTGAATGGTGTTTGAAAAGAGTCAACCACTGTAGCGAGACTTTTCTGATGACTCTCGGGCTCAATGACCTTACGACACCATGTGAAACCCACATACTCGGGAATCATCTCGATTTAACTCAGTAAAAAACAAATTCAAATTACCAAAAATAGAGATAAAATTACTAACTCTGGGCCAGAAAAATCTGGAGTCACGATCCCCAAGTTCCAAAAGCCACGCATTAGGTCATTTCATTTCTCTATAAATAAATTTATTTTTTTAAAAAAAAATTATTGAATACTCATATTAAAACTAAAATGATCACCAAACCTATGATATTTATTTGGGGGACCCCATAAACTCAAACTAATACCCCATTATCCAATGGACGAGCATTGTGATTATTTTTTCTTTATTTGGATGAAAATATAAAGAATGAAATATCACATTAGACAGCCACACTTTCCAAAAATCTATGCTCATGAAATATGCATGGATTAAAATCAGATTCAGGTAATGATAAATTCTTTGATCTTCAGTTTCAAAGTGTACAATGTCCAATATCATGTTTAGGGATCAAGAAATTTTCCATCCATTAAGGCACACTTTTTTTTCAAATCATTATTTTTTTTACACAAAAGAAATATATTTTTTTATCTCCCCCCCAACTGAAAACAACATTGTCCCCAGTGTTTAAAAAAATAAAATTTAGAAGAGGGCAGAGGTAGATAATGAGAGTTAAAAAAGGAAATTGAAAATGAGGATCATGGAATGAAGTCACCTTGTGGTTTATGTTGAAATTCTTGTTGCTCCCTTCTAATACCTTGATCTCCATGTCACTTTGTGAATTCTCTAGTGGAAGAAGAAAAAAACAAAAAAACAAACAAAACAAAACTATATACATATATATATATATATTCATATAATAAAAAAATTAAAATATAAGAATATATAAAAAATTTATTGAATAAGAAAGCACCGTAAGTCGTAGGTCGGTGGTAAGTGCGCTCCCCTGTCTCCCTTCGGTCCCGGGTTCGAGTCCCCGCGGCTTCACTGGTTGTGACAGGTTTTTCCCCAGGACCTATGATGTGGAATTTTTATTAATTTTTTTTATTTTATCCTACAAACACATAAAAATAAACTAATGATACATTGTATTCTTTTTAAATTTTAGGGTAGGGTATTACTCAAGGATCACACCACGTGACACAGATGAATATGGTGCTCCCCTTACATACCCATCCATACTCATAATAGAAGAATAGGTCAACATTCTAATTTTTTTATTTTTTTATTTTTAAAATATCAAAAAGATTTACTAATCCTATTTTAAAAATAAATAATATTCACAAATATTGGAAACATGAAAACTACGGGTTGCCTACAGTGTAGCGCTTTTGTTTAACGTCGTTAGCTTGACTTGAACCCCACAAATTACCCAATACCAACTTTCAAAATTTTAAGGACCACATGTTTCACCAATTCTACTAGGTTGAGATTGATTCTATGTTTATAATTTGTTTCATTCACAAACCTATGTTGTACAATGAGTGGGAAAATCCAAGGAATATCAGAAATGGTTGATCCAGTTTCCTCTATAGTCTTGCCTAAGACATCAACGATTATTCCATATTTTTTGGTTTATAGAGAAGAATGAATTCAAATTGAAAGGTCGTGATTATACCCTATTAAGGGATAATTTAGTGGTTAAATAAGGATAATAATTTTGAACTCAGGTTTGACCATACATTCAAACATAGGTTGAGATTTTGAATCCAACTCAGTTTCATTTTCCAAATTCCTCAACAAAATTGGTTTCTTTTGAGTAGAAGATTAAACCACCAAATTGGAAATATTATATTCAATAATGGGTATGGACTAGAATTTCATTATTTCTTACAATGGTGTAGTGTTTTTAATTTTTGAAAAATCATTAATGGAGCAATATTTAGGACACTCAATCCATGATGTCAAATTTACCTCTTGTGAATACAAAAAATCAGTTTCCTCTTCTTTTAAAGACCCTTCAACAATTTATTGATTAAATTCCCCAACCCCAAATCCAAATTTTGGTTCTTCAATAAATTCATGACAGGTCTTTTCGAAACTAGACACTCTACATAAGGTTTTGGAAGGTAAAATTGGTGTAGGGATGAGTTCCTCATAAGTATTAATGCATTTTAGTCCTAATATAAAAGATGATACATTGGAATAGATTATCTCCATTTAATTACACAATTGTTCAATTAGTGTTTTAGTAATAGAATTTTTATGAGGTTTAACATCATGGACTTCCCCAATATTTATCTCTTCAACCATCCTTGAGAAGGCTGTAAATTTATCCTTTGAATATTCATCATCCCAATGATTGTACATGTCACCAGGTGTGTGGTAATTAATCAAGGTTTGATCAAATAAATTTACTAATTTAGGGGAATCCAAAGATTTATTTTTCATTTGATTACAGCATGTGTTTGTGACATGGAAATTTGGAAGATACTCCATTGGAGATGACAAAAGTTGGATTCTAGATTCTCAGGAAACACACAAACAAAAAGGGTAAAGATAAGAGATATGCGGGTGAGAATAGAGAGTGTGGGGTGATAAAAGGATGAAAGTGTATAATATAACATACTTGGGTCCCTATAAATGGCGCCAAATTTTTATTCACACTCAAATTTACCCAGGATATGAAGGTATAACGGTCCTTTTATTCTAGCTTGGGTTGTTGAATCCACTTGGACCTAAGAAGATACCTAATATACACAACCTATGAGATGGATTTTTGGCTAAGATGTTGCTAACTTTGGGTTGATTTTATATGATTTTAAAGTATCACTAATAGATTTAAGTTAATTCAAATTAAGATAATGAGTTGATCTTAGGTTATCGCTTGGGGTGGATTTGAAGAATTCCTTCTTTTAAAGAATCATACATATTCATTACAAACATGGTGTAGAAATCAATTGATACTTACATAATGTAGAAATCAATTACAAACATAAGGATGATCCTTATGTACTTCAGGTATATTATAAAAACATGGTGTAGAAATCATTTACACCCTCGATAAAAACATGGTGTAGAAATCAATTGTTTGGTATCATATAAAACATGGTGTATAAAAACATGGTATCATATAAAAACATGGTGTAGAAATCAATTGATACTTATAGACATGGTGTAGAAATCATCCTTATGTACTTCAGGTATCATCATTACATTGTTTGGGATGATCCTTATAGAATCAGACATATTCATTACAAACATAAGAATGATCCTTACACAATTATAGATGATACTTACATATTCAATAATGATACTTATTAATCCTATATTCATCCTTATAAACTCATATCCTTCCCATTTTTGGTATCTCTTGTGTTTAAATGACACCTTCATGGATGTCAATCGTCCTTATGGAATTCTCTTAACTTATACATTTTTTCTGTTCTAATTATAGATTTATAGAATTTTATAAATAAGTTTAAATTAACATAAATTCATCTAAAAACATCTAAAATATCATCAAATAACCTCATAATAGCTTCAAATAAAAATAATAATTGATATAATATTTATAAAACTCTTCAGAAAATTTCAAATGTTTTTTATAGCATTTGAGTACTCAAATATAGATTATTTATAAAAATCTCGTGGACTTATCATTGTATCCTGAAATATGATTTTTAAAACCTTTATATATGATATATGATTCGCTATATTTAGTGGTCTTCAAAATATATAAATCATGGATGGTTTCACTATAAGTCCATCCATCTTTTTTAATCTTTAATAATAGTTATCTAAGCTATTTTCCAATATCCAACTTTTATAACTTTATTTCTAACATGTTCTAGGTAGTGTTACAGTCTCCAATAGTACTTTTCATTGATTTATCTGAATTTAATATCTCTAATCATCTAGTTTGATGGTTTTATCACAAATAAGTATACAACTATTTTAAATTCAAATAAATTTCATAGATAGTGCATTCCTTTTTAATTTTTCACTTTTCATGAAGACATGCAAACTATATCTCCAATCAATTGATTTATATAGCTATAATATTTAATCTAACAAGATATATATTCAAGGAAATTAGGCCCATGAAATTATTTACACATAAAATAATAGAAAACATATTCATATTATTTATTGAGTGGATAATTTTTCAATCACACAACACTCTTATATATATATATATTGATACACATTAATAAAAAATACAAAAAACACAAGAATACGGGAACATCAATTTGGTATCTTATTGTTCCATGTTTTTTTAATGTAATTGGTACTTTTTAGGTCCCTAAATAGGTTTAACTGTAAGACATATACCTAGATAAGCGGTGAATCTATGTTTGTAAATTCAATAAAATCTTAATACTTTTACTTTAACCTCTTACATCCCTCGATATCTTCACCTCATAATAATAAGGGTCGCATATTTTCTATTATTTTCAATGATAATATACTTACCACTTTATTGGAGTAGTAATATACTAGATATTAATCAAGGTTTTGTCAACCAAATTAATATTTTATTTCATGAAAGAGATAGGGAAGGAAAATAGAACATATGACATGTATATTTTTACTTGGTCTACTACCACAAGATATTCCAAGGATATTGCAAATGATAATGTGTTTCTATAATGAATCACTAATAAAACTAATTATGATATTTTATACTAGGTCACTCTAGAACATGTTCACTCCCCTTACAAATGTTTTAGGTTTTCTCACTACAACCTAGGGTAACTTCCCTTACAATTCATTGCATCGCTTTCTACTGAATATGGAAAAACATTGTTTGAGCATAGTCCAAATGAACAATATCCTCTATTGTTTGAAATTCACAGATGTAGATAGGTTTCATCAATATCCTCTTAATACTTTATATTTTTGCATGAATATCAATATGAGAAGAATCTATTTTTCATTACATGTTATAGAACTAAATGTATTCACCTTCCATAGTAGACCTAGAATTCATCCTCACTTTATTGCACTACAGTGCTCCCTTCTTCTTATTCTTATTTAGAAATTCATTAATGAGTGTCAATATCATTTCTCTTATCATAATTTTACATTGAGAATAAATTCCCTATAAACTATTAGATTCATATTTCTAATATGTCTCACATATTAGATCTCTAATATGTTCTTTTAAATACTGATCTCTCTATGTGAGTAGATTTTAGATGTTTCCCTTATTTATTTCAGAACTTCTTATTGGAATTATTACATGAAAATATTCATTAAACCAATTTAATTAAAGTTTTATATTGAATATTCTTCATCTTTCCTTATAATATTTGTCAATGTGTCATACATAATTTAATTTAGTGATTAAGTTATACTTAAATCACCTTATATCCCTTAAATTCTGAGCCATAACTCCCTAAATAAGTTTAGTTTTTATGTAACTGCTTGACTTTGGTGTGATTTTTGTTTCTATAGAATAGTTATCATCTTTTATGGATTTCATATTGTATAGGTATTTTAACAATAGTTTAATCTAAATTTTCCATCTGAGATTATGTCAGGGATCACTTCATTGTGTCTTAGCCTCCTATAGTTGACCAAATCCACAAATTTTACACAAATTACTTCCTTATAACTCACCCGAGATCACAGCATGAACTCATAAAACACATTTAAACCATTGAATTAGTTGGGGAATTTTCTTCCCTCTATGTTTCAATCTTTTATAGGCAAAGAAAAATTATTTTTCCTATACTTTTCCAAAATTACACCCTCGATAACACAATCCCTTTATGGGATTAGGTATCACTAACTACACTATAAATACGAACTGACCATTACCCAAGGTGCAAGACTCCTAAAAACTCCAATGAAAATTAATTTTGATTGATTACCCATAAAAAATGGTTCCTTATTCTATATAGAGTGCCACATTCACTCCACATGAACTCTTTTTCTGAATTATACAGCATAGCCTTTTGTATTACGGTGTTTTCCAAACCTACTGATATCCCCCATCAGAATTTCCTCTAAAATTAAACTTATATACCAATAATGGCATGTCAAATACCACCATCCAAATACATTAGGACCCAAGTAGTGTCAATGGGTCATATTACACCCCACACATGTTTTTCTCTCCACTGTGCCACCCTATGTTGTGGTTTTCTCCCTTGTACTAACAAACACTAAAACAAATTTCCATTATTTCATAATCCTGAAGTATTATATCGCGGTTCCATACTATAGTGTAGATAGATATAATATCCTAGAAAGAATACTCCACCCAAACAATTCATATAGTGCAGCCTTAATTTTTGTGGTATAGTTTATATCCTCTAAACATATTATCTTCTGTAGCTTTTAAATCACTTATTGTCATATAATACAATAAAACTCTAAATTTTCCACTAAAAATGTAAAAAAACACTATGAAACATTGATATCTTTCATATATTCTCGCATAATGGCTTTAATTAAAAGCATAATGATATCCGAATAAATTAATAGTGGTACAAGCATAACATGGCTTCACTGCTATTGATTAACATTCTCCATGATCCATGCCATTATCTATAAATATAACTACTATAACAATGAACTCTATTTTCCATAAAAATACAACATGATCAGTATATGAAATCCTTGTCAATTATATTAAGAAGAATCTATAAAAGTACTCCAAGAAACATTTTTCCCAGATTTCACATATATTTTCAATATATCCAACAAAATCCCAAAGATTTCCAATAGTATCCCCCTTTGGATTTCATTAAAAATATGTTGTATTCTTACACTCCATTAGTAAATTAAATCCAAACGGTGGATTTAATACTCATTTAACATCAAATTTTTACCATAGTAATGATTTATTTCCATAAGAATAATTCATAACTTTATCCAGGTGCACACTCCCTATATTTTAAGAGAATAAAAAAAATCATCAAATTTGGTTGGACTCCAAATTTGGAAATAATGTCCTCACACTATATTTTGAGATCCCCATCTGAAAATATAAGATTTTATCCTGAAGGGATTATAATCACCATTTGATGGTAGATTTTGGACATCTGTCTCTATGTCAAATCACATCATCCTTTGCATTCAACCACTTTTTGGTTAACCAAATAATCTATATACCAATTATTAAAAATATCTATTTGTAATGTCCAAACCCAAAATACTTAAACAATCTATATTTCATTTTAAATCAATTATCTCAAATAGATTCAATGTTTGAATTTACCACTTGGAATTTTTTTTGTTAATAAATCCTCTAATCATAATAATTTGGGGCTCACTGTAAGAAATAAGAGTTCATGTTAACCTCCTCAAAGTTATCCATGTAACACATGGATACTAAACAACTCATCACATATTCAATGAGAAATAATAAACCTATAATCTAAATCACATTATCAAAAACTATTAGGGTATAAAATTTAAAAAAAACAAGAGTGTGAGACATACCACTTAAATAAAAAATTGATACCAATTGTTAATACTGGACTAGAAATGCCACTTGAAATCCATGTCCTAAAATACATCATTAGATTATTTATTCCTGGATAAGTCTTAATTTCCTTTAAAATTTTCCCATTAAATCACCCTGAGTTATAAAATCAAATCTAGAAAAAAAATATAGATGTTTTCTACCTTGGTGATGCCACTTGTTGAGAATAACTCCCATTAAATAGTAGCATTTAGTATCTTGAAAAATAATTAGCCGATACTAATTGTCAAAAAACATAACCAAATGATTTTTATTAATGTATAGTATTTGTTTTCCAAGTTTTTCATTCTATTTTAGCAGTTTTATTCCACTAAATCCTTTTCCAAATATCAATTTCTAGACACCATATTGAACCTGATACCACTGGTTGTTTCATATATATCTTTGAAAACTTTTATTTTTCAGAGTTTAGATCCTATTTCTATATAGTTATCCATATTGTAATTATCCTTTTCATGTATCTTTTATCTCTTATATAGATAAATTCTTGTAAAAAACATCTTTATGCACAACCATCTCAAGAATATATATTTTTTACCCATTCAAAAATAATTTTTTAGCACATTTACTCCATGGATCATATAAACCACTTAATTCTACCCCACTTTAAAAATAATTAGAAGAAACTAAAGCATATAGAGGGTACAACATACTTCCTTAAGAAGAGGAATATCATTGGTCTTGGTGGATGGTCCCTTTATATTCCACCATTCTTTTTCCTATTTTCATATGTGTGGAAAGAAATTCCATCACTTCATTTTTATATTTTTATTATTTATCATCCTCTAGGGAGATCTTTGTTAATTTCTTGAAAGTTTATATTCATTTTTTTATTAAAATTACATGTATTTAATTTTTGATAATTTCTAAAGAGTTCCTATTTCGTATATTTTTCTTATTTTCCATTATGAGAGAAATATCTTATGTGGATTTTTTTAATTTCATAATAATGTTTTCACCTTCATGTTTCATCTAACATTGGAGGATTATTTTACCAGTATTTAGTTATTTCCTTGTAGTAGTTTTTTAGTCCAATTAATCTTGATTATCTTTGATAGCCATGAGACCCATCTCAGAATCCTTCTTCCTTGTTGGATTCTTCATCACACATTCATCTACCTTTATCAACGTTGGAGAAACTCCTTAGTTTTTCTTTCAGGTTTCCTTTTATTCCTTCAATGATGTTTGTTATGAGTAACCATATATTAGTGTTTTATGTACCCTTTGTTGAATTCCCTGATCATCCTCCAAATTCAAAAACCTATTTTCTAGTTTAGTGGGATTATTTTCAAGAAAAATTCAATCATTATATTTTATAAGTGTTGAGGTTATCCTTTTAAAGTTTTATGGTTTCTTATGCCATAATATCTTATGAAATGACCAGGGTTTGAAAATATAAAACATCTCCTATAAATAATATACCTCATAAGATTAACAATTGGTTAAGATGTTTTTATGGTAGATTTTCTCTCACAACTAGGCATATTAAATTCAAAAAACATGCTCATAATGTTCCCAAATCTTCCACAAAATTATCTATTTGTTGATATATTCATTTTGGATTCATATTTTCAATATTTTCTAATAAAATATTATTTTTTGATAAATATTTATTGGAATATTTTATTGTTTCTATATATAAGGTCTATAATCTCTATGTCTATAATTTTTGGGGCTCGCAAAGTTAGAATTATCACCTTACTATTTCCTATTATTGAACTAATATTAGTATCCTATTTCGTGATATTTTTATCTTTTTCATTTAACTTAGAATCCATATCTTTCAAATTTAAAGTTTAATCCATTCTATCTTGTATTCCTTATTCAATTTGTGTTTTGGGTGTAATTATTCATGCCTAAAACTCTTTCTCAGTGTCTATATTGTTTAATATTTATTAGGACTATTCTACAAGCATATAACGTTTCTTCTTTATTTTATCTTCCATTTTCTTCATGTCAAACTTTAGGGCCACCTATTATTTTTTTATCCATCTATTCTTCAAATCTAAATCTTAAACTATCGAATATGATAATTTATAATCACATCTAATTGATCTAACTTGTCTTATAATTCTTAGATTTATCTTTTTATGCTAGAGGAGCTTTCTTCAAATTGAAAATGTAAGGTTGTTTCCATACCACATTTATTTTTATCAACTTGTGAGGGGAGATATAAAATATATAATACACATGAATGCTCTAAAATATTATTATACATGGATATATCATTATATTTAGGATTAATCAAATTAATTGGTAAGTTATTATAAAGTGGATTTTATATAATTTTTTTATTCTTTTTTACCTTATAAATAAGACAATTATAAACTGGTTTGTTCTTCAAAACTTTTTCGAATATATATTCTATATTGTAAAAAAATTGTTACCATAAAAATATCCTTTAAAAAAAGGAAGAGATCAATCCTCTTGAAGACATTTTACTTTAAAGCATCACTTAATTTCTTCTTTATGTAGGAATAAATTTCTAAATACTTTTTATCTATTTCAAAAATAACTCCATGATGGATTAACAAAACAATTCCATTCAACAATGATTAATAATGAATTATAACATATTCTTACAAGTATTCGATGAAATACTTCTTCCAAATTTTGAAATAATTTCCATCAAACAAGGTATATTTCAATATAAATTACATTACTATTGAAAACTCTCAAATCCAGTTAGAAAAAAAAATCCAATAGAAATAAATATCACTCTGATAAAAATTGTTAGGTCCCTCAAGAGTCTTAGATATGATATTTATACCCTAACTATGGGTGAATAATGGTTTGGAAGTTCAATCCAATTTAATCACATTTCATTAAACCTCTCACTTCCCTTAGGATCTTAACCTCTTAATTATATGGTTCATGTCTTTTTATCTTATTTTAAATGATTATCTAATTACAATGTTACCAGAACATCCTTACATAAGATATTATTTAAGGTTGTTTAATTTTAATTAATAGTCTTTGTATTCATGAGATTAGGAAAGAAAAAGTAATATAGGATAATATTATTTTTACTCGATTCACCACTATAATATAATATAAGGATCATGAAATTGATAATGTGTTGATGCACCAAATCACTAAGCTCATTGCTTGTGATATTTTAAGCTAGGTCACTTATACCTAGGATCACTCCCTTACAAATTTTTTAGTTCAAATCACTAACCCCTTAGTATAGCTTCCCACTCAATTTCATCCTTCACTCAAGACTCCATAGAGAAAAAAAAGGTTGTCTTGTAGACTATATAACAATATCACCTATTATTTTAGACACATTGATGTAGATAGGTGATGTATATTACTTATTTATACTTCATAATAACTAATAATATCACCATGAGAATAATAGACAGTCCATGAGATTTAATGGAACCTCATTTTTTAACTTTCTATAATAGAACTATAATTATTCTTCACTTCATTTCACTAAAGTGCTCCCTTATTCTTTTCATTCTTTGGTAATGTGTTCAATGATTACCAAGACCATTTCTCCATTAATTATTTATTTTAAAGCATAAAATCCATCTACTATTTGTGATGCATACTTTCAATATGAATTAATTCATGTATTTATAATATAATCTCTAAAATTTGGATATCTCAATGTGTAAATATTTCATATATCTCCCCTCTTTATTTCAAAACATCCATTGAGTAGTTTTATAGAGAAACCTACATTCAACCACTTTGATCCAATGGTTGTAATAAACTCTTCTTCCACTTTCTTAAGATCAAGAAATGTTTTATCTATAATTTAATGTGGTGATTAAAGGGAATTTTAATTTCTTTAAATCCTTTAAAGTATCATTCATAACCCAGAGAAAAAAAATTAGGTTGTATGTAACTACTTGACTATGGAGTGATATCTATTTATAAAATATAGTCATCATTTTCTATATGTTTCATATGGAATAACTCATTATAATACGGTATGGTTTGGATGAACCATATGAGATTTCATCAAGGATAACTTCACTATGATGTGTGTTCCTATAGTTGAACAAATCTATAAATATCACACAAATAAATCCATCACGACTCGCCAACAGTCATATGATGATCTCCTCAAACTCATTTGAACCACTAGACTTGCTACGATTTGGCCTTCCCTAAATGGTTTAATCTCTTATAGGCATAAAAATTCTTACATTTCTTCACTCTCCAGTAATCACACCCACTATGATGCAACCCCATTATGTGGCCTAGAAATATCTAGTTTCACCATGACTAAAGCATAACCCATATCTATGGTGTAGGACTGAAAAAAATTCCAGTGACAAAAAAGTTAGATGATCACCCTAAAAGTGTGGTTACTTGAGCTATAATGAGTTCCACATTTACTCTACATGAACCCTTTTCCCTATATTCTTTTTCATAACCTTTGGTTTTGAGGTATGATCGGAACCAACTGGTGTCTCATATTAGACTTAAATTTAAAATAACATTATTTTATCAAAAGGAGACTCCAAAGAACACTATTAAAATACCTTAAGACTTATAATTGTCGATGGGTCACATGTCACTCTACACGTGATTTTTTCTCCCTCATGCCTCCTTACATCTTGGTATTTTCCCTGGTGCCATCCCACTCTTGGCCTATGAAACACCTCTCCATTTTGGTGAAATCCTCACGTTTTTTGGAATGGTTCTATTCTACAGTATAGAAAATTTAAATCTTTCAGAAAGACTAATCTACCCGAAAAAATTCTATGGAAAAACCATAATTGTTGTGGTATTAAATATTTACTACGAATATATTCTCTTTAGTACCTTTCAAAGTACTTATTACTATATTATTTAATGAAACATATAATTTTTTTCAATTGATAATATAGAAAACAATTGGAAAAAATTTCATCTTACATATGCTCTTGCATTATGGATCTAATCCAAAGCATTGTAATATATGTATAAATTATGATTGTTAAAGAATATTTTGAATTCAAAGCTCTATATTAACCTTCTCTAGGCTGCATGCCTTTTTCAATAAATCCAACCATTATAAAAATGAACTCCACTTGTCAAAAAAATCTTACATTCTCAACATATTTCATCCTTTTGAGCCTTATAAGAATGAATCTAAAACATTACTCCAAGAATCATTTTTTCCATAATTTAAATATAATATCAGGAAACCCAACAAAAACCCATAGGTTTAAACAATATTACTTTTTTGTGGATGTTATGAAATATATGGTGAGATTTTTTAAGGATCTCTATAGAATTGTCTCACTACTAACCCATGTATATAGTGGTGAGGTTCTCATTATGCATAATATTAAAAACATTTTCTAAAACGTTGAGGATGTTAATAGTTGTATTAAAAGTATTTTATGAGGGTGGATGTGTATCACATTGATACATGATATGGACTTAATAAATTCTATTTTTAAATAACCATAATTATTATTGGAATTTTTTATTTCTTAGGATATTATAATTATTTCCAAATCAACTAACAAGATTTTATTGGGTATAAGGAGAATGTTTTATGTTGTTAATATATAAGGTGGCGATTTGTGAATTTTTATATTCCCAAATTTTATAAAAGTTAATTTCATATTGTTTTTCTATTTAAAAAAGTTTTCATTTAAATTTATATGCATTATATAAATGATATACTGTAACAAATATATGTTGGGAAGTTATTTATTTTATTTTCACCTAATCATTATCATAATTTTATTCTATTTATTACCCAATATTAATTTTTCCTTCTTTATCCTACAATCTATGTATTTATTTCTAGTCTACTATAAATTATCAATCATTTTGACCATGTAATTTTGATTTATCTATTTTTTAAATCTATGTTTCCATGCTGATTTCTTGGACCAAAATCAATATCATAACCCACTAACCTATCATATTGCTCAGTGTTTCATCACAAATCTGACCCTTGAGATCATCCATGATACATACACTCCATCCCAACCATTTGATTATAACTGGCATACTTACATAATTTTATTAATGTCACTCTTGGATCCATGATTACCACATTCCATTAGGGTACTTTGATCTGGTTTTATTCATTCACATGGTCTATAGATTCATTTTTATCTTGTATTCATTTTATATATAAGAATTGAGAGATAAAAATAATGATATTTTTAGGGATACTATTTTGAATCTTCAATAAGGAGAGATTTATCATAGAAATTTTGAGAGATTGGAAGAGAAAAATGAGTTAAAATCTATTCTCATTTCATTTCCCAACAAATTTGGTTGAGATCCTAATATATTGTATTAATTTGGAGTGAATATGAATGCTTTTCAACTTATAAGCAATAATATTAATTTTTACTTGCATTAAATATTTATTCTATATTAGACTTTCAATATTTGGTTGATCCATTTAAAGCATAATTGAATTTTTGGTAACGGTAAATATGAAATGAAATACTTTTTTGTTTTTTGTTTTTAATTAATGTATAAAATATAAGATATTGATAATTAAATATTCACGTGTATTTGTGATTTTATATAGATTCAAGTAATATGTCTCATTTCTCAATCTTGGTTTGACTAAAACCTATTCGAGTGGTAAGATCCCCAATTTTGGTAAATTTCATAGTCCTTTTCAACTTATTCTCTCCTATATTGTAATATAGATTAATTTTTTCATAGTGTAAAACGAGTTTCCCCTTAACCCCATTCACATAATTCGAATATGTACTATATAGTATAAAAATATTGGTGTCCTTTTATTTTTACTTTAAATTATTTCTGGAAATTAAAGCTAAAAAATACTTGCAACTTTAATTTTTTATTATATTTTTATTAAATAAAACTTTTTTATCCATCTACATGTTGATCTTGTTATATTATTGATTATTTCACACTATAATATAATATTTGATACACTTCAAATTTTTTTATTTGGTTTTATTTTAAACATCATGCATTATTAATTTTGTTTAACTTTTGTTATTATATAGTATTAACTATAGATTATTAATTATATTTTTTTAGAATTGAATATATTCTATTATAATCATGAATTTAAGTTTAAAATATCAAAATATATTAAATCCCTTAACTTTGTGTTTTCGAATTATTTATTATGATATTTTTATATATCATTATTGGTCCTATAATTATTATTCCTATTAGAGTAAATTTTTAATTCCTTTTATTATTTTTTTAATTGAAAACCATTTTAGAATTATAAACTTAAATATTTTATTTTTTTTTATTTTTATGAACCATCATTAAATACAATAATATATATGGCCATTGAATGTGTATGTAATAATATGATAAGTGATGCAACAAACTGGCCCAAGATTCCACCTGAACTAGCACCTGTACCGGCCCACCAATGGCTTGAGAAACATTCTCAATCACCATGGGATGGAAACTAGTGCTAGGGTATCACAAGTGACAATTTGTAAATGATTTTAACCTTAAGAATATAAATATAAACAATGGGTTCCTACCAGGAAACTGACAATATGTATCCAAAAAAATTAACAATATCCCAATGTAAATAATCAGTTTTAAAAAATCACATCTAAACATGTAATAATAATAAATCACTATTATAAATGCATATAAATTTATTAACCTAAAAAAACCATTTAATAAAATATTTAAAATCAACATACAAGAACTAAAACAAAATCATAGTATCAAGAAGGTTGATTCACATCACAACCCAACTAGTCTAATTAACTCAAGATATTAACCACACCACCAACATGTGACTCTCAATTTATATAAATTAATTAACATCTATCCGCTTTTAATAAATATCAATACCAAAATAAAATCAGAACCCAAGGTATGAAGAACCTATATAAAACATAAATACTACATACCTACCAATGTAAGTATATAGGGTGTTATACATTAGCTATTAGGAAACTGCCATGAGTCCATTTCATTGATTTTATTAAAGAAAAAAATCATCTAGTTTCAAAATAAATATAAATAAATAGGTTCTAATTTATTTATTAATATTTCAAAATGAATAACACTTAAAAATTATTTTATAAAATTAATCCCTTAGTAAACTCAAGATAAACCTTCCATGTACCATATGAAATTAATCTTAAAAAACCACATGACCCATTTTCATTAAAACCTTTACACCATCATAAAGTAAAAATTAAGAACAAGGGAAACCATGCGGAAGATATTCCATATAAAGTCAACAAATGATATAAAAAAATGGATCAAGGTAAACCATATATCAGCAACGATCAATAATACGTGAATCAATGAATAAAATGAAAAATTAAACAATAAATAATCCACTTTTATGAAAAATAATAAATAAATAAATAAAAAGTAAGATACTTATCATGAGGTTATACTATAGAGACTGGAAGGAAAATACTTGACATGTATTTGTGGAAACCTTAGCCTGCAGGTCTTATGGTCTTATACTCTTTATTTTAATCACTCTCAACAAACCTCATTGGTGAACATAATAAAGATAGATGAATCTAAACTATAGTACACTAACTAGTGAAAAAACTAAACTATAAAATAATTCATTCTTGATTTCCCACTTAGTAGTCTAGGGATCCTTGTGGAATAAATAATGGAGTTGGACCACAATCAATCCAATGTAAGTCACATGAAAATAAAAAATGTCCAAGCATAACAAAAAAATAATAATCTTTTTACCTCAAACACCCCCTTTGTAACACCCTCATATTTCAAAATAAAATTATGTTTGATTGTGTGTACAACAACTAACACTGAGTTTAAAAAAACAGTGATATACTATTAAAATATTATAATTTAAGCATGAAAATTGTAACCTAGATATTAAATTTGGTGATATGAATATTAATAATCACCTCTTGAAATTTAAGTATAAATTATGAAGAAAATATATTGACAAATAAGTACTTAATTTTTGGTAATGCGTATATGGGGTTTCAAAATATTTTTTTCTCAAAAAAATGAGTATTATTTTTTGGTGAAAAAATAATAAAATTAATTTATACAATTTTAAAAAATAAATTTTATAAAATTGACTAATTTTTTCTAATAAAAATGGAAAAATTGGAATTTTTTTGTATTTTTATAAAAAAAATATTTTTTTAATGAATAGTGAAAATATTAATTTTATTGAAAACTTCTTTTATTTAAATAATTTAAAACAATATATTAAATTTTAAAATAGTTTATATGTATAATTAGTTCAATTATTTTATTCTTACTTCATTTTAGGTCATTTTAATCAACTTCATTTTGAATTTTGATTTAAAAAAATTATACTTGTTAACACTTTTTCTTCAATGAAACTATTTATTTTTGTTATGTCTGCATGTTTAATATTAAATTAAATTCTGCCGCTTCTATGAATTATATTTGGAAAAATTGATTGAAAATTTTGAATAATAATAATTTGAATTATATAATAAGCTCAATTAAAATTTTTATCATAATGAATAGTAAAAACATTAAAAAATAATTGTCATCATTATGGATAAAACAGGTTTATCGAGGGTTAAACTAAAAGGATAAGGTTTAAAATGACCTAAAAAATTGTTCAAGTCCTATTTTATGTCTATATTTAGACCTTATAACATATAAGGTTTGATAATGATGCATTTTTTCCATTTTATGTCATAAACATGGGTATAACTTTTTCCTTTCAAAAATTTCAAGTGTGTCATCTCTCCCATTTATAAAAGGCCATCCACTATCCTCTCCAATTTATACTAAATAAGCCTTATAGTTCATAAAGTCACTATCCAAATACCTTAACTAATCCCATATTCCTCCCCCCACATTTTATAGGCATTTCTTTGATCATAAATCCAATCTAGGGTGGATTTAGGTATAATCATAAAGAGGTGCTCTGGAGAAGATGAGACATTCTTAACTGAGTGTTTGAATTTTGTTTCTTATTCCACCTATTAAAATATGAATAAACCATGATAATATAAGAAAATAAGTATCTAAAATATACTAATATTTTATTATATTAATATAATAACTTACATCCATCTTATATTCAATCAAATGGGAAGCGAATACATCATTCGTGTGTATGGTCAATTATCGCCTCACAAACCGATGTAATTCATTTTCCATAATCACCTCTCATATATATTCAAGAATATTGATTTAATATTTATATATTATATTTAATAAATATTAATCATTCATGAAAATTAATATATCATATGCTTTCTTACCTTACCGTCCATTGAAAAATGATAACATCATTTCTGTGTGCAGTGGTCTACCGCCTCGCGAAATGATTTAATTTAATTTTTTATTATCACATCACATGGATGGTATATGTAAGTGTATTTAAATAAATAATATTATATTTATGATGGAATTATCATTAATTAAATATAAAGTAACACTTACCTTATTTTCATCATCGTTTTTGAAAAATTAAAATGTTGCACATGCGTACATATAGCCTACCATCTCCATGATTGTAACGTAGTTCATTTTTCATAAAACTATTTCATGATTGGTTTTAAAAGTATAATTTATGTATATAAATTATATTTATTTCATGATTACTATTTTTTAGATTATGTAACAATGAACCCTTTTACCATTGTCAACACACTGATGCCATTTCGAAATTATGAATTGAGCATCTTCAAAACACTAAACTTGGATATAAATAAATAAGTAATTAAATATTTCATTAAAATAAAATAATTACATGACTCAAGAAAAAAGAATTAAACCTTTAAAATGATCTCAATAAAAAAATAATTTATATTATTTTATTATAAAGTAGATAAATGACATATAAAAAATTTGTACTTGAGAAAAGTGATTTCTCATCTCACTTTTGCCCAAATGATACATATTCCATATTCACCACTTATTACTTTGTGTGGTGTATATAATTCCCATTTTAATTTTATATCATGAATATATTTATCTTTATGGTATATAAATTTTCATTTAAGTTTACTTCTTTTATTGTGGATAGGATTCAAAATTTACCAATGTGATAAGGGTTTATTCACAATATCATCATTATTCGGGATTGATTATATTGAATTAAACCTTGGAGTAATTGTTTGATATTTATATATTAAACTAGATATATTTTATTATTCTCTAGTTATTCATTAAATTTTCATGTAATATTATAATTTTTTAATCTTTGGTACTCAAAATGGCTGAGAAATGTTTCTAAGAAAAGCTGATTTTATTTATCTCTACGGTTAAAATAATTTTTCTTCTATATCCATGTTTTCAAAAAAAATTAATATTGGGTTTAATATTTTATAAATTATTTATTAAATAAATTTTTACCCATGTTTGAATTTTTATAAAATGGTTTGAAAGGAATATTCTTTTCCTTTTTCAAATGACGTGCTTTTAAACATTTTTACAATAGTGTGAACATAATTTATTTTTAACTTATAATAAATGTAAGGAATTAACCATATTTAGGACCAATAAATTCTATGAATCATACTTTATAATTGTATAAAATTATTTATAATTAAACATTAATCTATAATATTTTGTAATTACTTTGATTTTGAAGAAGTGGTTTCTAAGTTAAAAGGGAATTCTCCTCAAGAAATATTCAAGGTAATCTTTTAAAAACATATTTATCAATGATGAAAACTTTTTAGGTTATATATTACTTCTAAATTATGTATATATATATCTCTCATATATACCTAAATTATTCTCCCTTACTTTTATAGGGTAATGTATGACTTATTTTCATCTCTCAAATTCCTTCATTAAGAAATTTCACTTGACTATTATATAAGAAAAGATAATGAAAATCATTTATTTCCATGGGTAATTATTATGTTTATATATTTTGATTGATTTTATTTTTTGGAACAAAAAATCATGAACAGGTTATGATGGGTGCACTAAGATAGAAATACAATTAATTGGGTAAATATTTAGTATCATGAGGCATCATGTGTGGGATCATGTAGTAAACCTAATCCATTATGGGACTTCTTCTACCATGTGATATTGTCTAGGCAGTTAGTCTTGACTCATGTTTATTCTATGTTATATGTTGTTGCCACATTTCCTTTGGTATCATGATATTATGATTCCATGTTCTTTTTTTTATTCTCCCATTTTATGACTCTTAAGCCTTCTCTTTTATGTAATCATTTCATACCTTTGACTCAAAAGTTATCCTTCTGTATCATGTTTATTCCATTATTTGTATTTTTAGCTCACACCATTTATCTATGTCTTTTCCTAGGTCATCCCAATCAGTTTTAGGACCTTAAATTATTTAGGATATCATTATGGAGAATAAACTAAATAAGTTTTATTTTAGTATTTATTTTATTCATTATTATCCTAGTCTTCAAAAGACACAAGGCCTCATGATATTTGGGTTGTAATTATTGGGTTTTTTGTTAAAAAACAAGGAATAATATGTGTCAAAGTCTTGGGTCACTATAGTTAGTATCATAGAAAGTTCTAGTTATTGTTTGGGATTTGGACTAGAATAATTTAGTAATAACGCTTGGGATAAGCCAATGTATTGGAAAATATCATGGAATTTTGGTGAATACTAAACGGAGTGGGTTCCTAGAAAGTGAATACATTTATGGATACTAAAAGTTGATGAGGCTCTATTATAGTTGTACATATGGGTAATAACTTTGGAAAATGGGAATTGGGAGTGACTCAATCATCACCAAGGGAACAAAAATGACCCTTTATGCACACCTAGTTTGACATTCCCAAGGGATATGTTTCATATATTTTAAAACTATTTATGAACAAATATGAAGGAATTAAACAAATTTTTAGGTTAGAAATCCTAGTAGGATATTTTACCAAGTAGAACTAAGATTCAAACCTATAGACTCATAAGTTAGGATATACTTATCATTTATAGGTTATTATTTCTAGATATATAATTTCCACTTTTGTTTGTTAATTCATACTCATCTTGTTTCTTTTATTATTTTTAGCAAATGATGAGAAATATGGGGAAGTATGCCCATAACCAACGTAGTTGGAAAAGTAATGGTTTCAAGAACAATATGAATAACCTAATGAAAATGGCATATATGCATCTTTTGATCATGAAAAATAAGTTATATTGAATTATATCTAACTATTTTAACAAAGTTGAATTTCCAAACACTTAAAATAAGATATATATGGTATCCCATTGATGTTTAAGTGTAAAATATTATAAAGAAAATATAATTAAATTTTCTACATGTCAAAAATGTAGGAAGAGGTCCCATGGAACATGCATTAGAGGAACCTCAAGATGATTAATGTCTGTAAAATTAAGGCATAATGAAGATAATTATTGAAGAAAAATATAGATTCTGGTTAACAATATACATAGAAATAAATTTTAATCAAAGGAACCACTAACATATCACTGTTCTATATATAGGGAACTTGGTCATTATATGAGTCAATTCCCTAATCCAAGGATTAATTATTAAGGGAATATGTAATGAAAATCAATTAATTGTAGTGATTTAAGTGTTTAGGTTTTGGAACTTTATAATCATGTTGTTGATGTTTTTATCAATGGTATGTTGGTTATAAGAATCATGAGACTTCTAAGGATTTTTATGTAGTAGTTTATCTTTAAGTATTTTCCAGAATATGTCGAACAGTACTAATGAACTAAAAAACCGATTTATTTTAAGGTATAATTTTATGAAAAAATACATAATTAAGGAAAAGATAATATTTGATATGTACTTAACTCAGATTTAATTATAGTCAATTAATATAATTTGCTTTTGTGGAAAAATAAGTTTCATATAAAACCTTAGTGGTTACAAACTGATTTGAGGATTAATGTAATTTTAAGGATGTTAATAATATTTTTGGGAACATTATATAAATTATATTAATATTTTTTTTTCAAAAAATACCACCCACATGATGGGTGAAAACTCATCATATATGGAAATACTATAGATATTGAACTTTCAACTGAAGGGAGATAAGGGTACAGTGCCTACCTATGTCCAACTTGATGTACTGGTTAGTATGACATTTTCAGCCATATTTCCTACCTATGTTCAACCTTTTTATGTATAAATAATAAGTTAATTTTGGGAAAACTATTTTAGGATTAAATATTTTTAAATCGTAAGGTTTTCTAGAGATTAATGTTATTTTAGGAAATAGTTGATTAGGTTGAGGTATATATAACCCTTAGTTATAACATCTGATTTAAGGTAAAATATTATTTGTGATGAACACAATTAAATCTTTGAATGATGAGTTTATTTGTGATATAGGGTTATTTGGTAATGGAATTATTTAATTTGAACTTTAAATTTGGATATTAACATGAAGGTATATTCATTTTGAGAATTATATTACCATATGATAACCGTTTATGTTTTTTGTTAATGTATAAGGACAATATAGATATCTTGATTTTAATTATTTGGAATCATTTGATATAATAGATGTTAATTTTCATGCTTCATGCATGAAAAATTTATCTTGATTACTCATTGTTTGGAAAAACAGTTAAGATTGTGGTGAAAACAAAATAAAGGATGAAATTATACTTTTCAAGTAAGTATATTTCTTTTCTTCTATATTCTAGATGGTAAAATTATCCCTTAAATTTAGAAAAAGGACATTAAAATAAAAATGTTACTCATTATTGATAAATTGGCAATGTATTCTCCCTTAAAGAATTATAATTTTATCACCTAAATGGATCTTATTTTCAAATAAATGTTTTTACTACCTGCCAATGTTTTTCTATTTGAACACCTAGTTAGGTGAGGACCTTCATTTTTCATTTTCCTCCTTTTGAAGTGGATTTTTTATTAACCATTTATATGATGTGGGTTTTATGAAAACGAATTTTCACATTTTAAAACCTTTATTACTAAGAAAAAGTTAAAATTATGAGGAAATAATTTAATTTCGGGGGTATAATGTAACGTCCCACAATTTAAAAATAAATCTATGTTCAATAGTGTGTATAATAATAAATACTGACTTTAAACGAACCACGACATACTACTAAAATATTATTATTTTTACAAGGTCATTATAACATAGATGATAAATTTAGAGGTATAAATAGAAATATCCCCCTTTTTAAAATTAAGTATTATGGAAAAAGAAAATATATTGATAAATAAATACGTAATAATGGGTAAGGTCTTTATAGGCTTCTAAAATACCATTTCCTCAAAAAAATGTTTTTTATTTCTTTTTCTGAACAAATAATAAAATTAATTTTTTCTAATTTTACAAAAAAATTATTTGAATAAAATAAATTCATTTTTGGTATCAAAATTACAAACTATCATTGGAAAAAAAATTGTGACTTTTCTAAACAGTTTAATTTTTTAATAAATGGTGAAAAAAACTGATTTTTATTGAAAACTACTTTTTATTTAAAAACATTAAAAAGTGATATATTGTTTTAAATAATTTTAAATATAAAATTAGTTCATCATTTTTTTGATAAAATTTAGTTATTTGAATTAAATTTCATGTGGAATTTTTATATAAAAACTTATTATTCTAATAAAATCTTTTTCATTGGAAAATCATTTTTTCATCGCATCTACGGGTTTAATTTTAAATTAAATTCTACCAATTTTTGTGTAATAAATTTGAAAAAAATCGTTTTCATATTTTTAATAATAATAATTAATATTATAAAATAAGTTAAACTAAATATTTTTATAAGGAGTAGAAAAAATAGTAAAAATATAAATTGTTATGGTTAAGGTTAAAACAGGTTACTCGGGGCATAAACTAAAAATATAAGGGTTAAAATGACATAAAAACTCTACCAAATACTATTTAATAGAAATATTTAAATCTTATATATTATAATGTTCAAAAATTATTAATTTTGGATCCTTTTCACTTGTGTAAAATGTGTTTATAACTTTAACTTTTCCAAAATTTCAAGTGTGTAATCTTCCCCACTTAGATAAGAGTACCCACTATCCTACCCTATTTACACAAAAACATTATTGTGGGTAAGTAAATTCATATCCAAATAAACTACTTAATTTTCTCCCCAATACATAGATTCATTTTTTTTATCAAAAATATAATCTATGGAGGCTTTAGGTATAATCTTAAAGAGGTGGTCCAAAGAAGAGGTGACGTTCTTAACCAAGAATTTGTTTTTTGTTTCTTCTTACACCTCATTGAATTCATATTAAAGCATTATTATATAATATAATAAGTATATAACATATAATTATATGTTATTATATTAATTTCATAACCTATATCCATCACCACTTCCATCAAATAGGAAACGAAACCATCGTTAGTGTGTACGGGGGACTACCGCCTCCCGAACTGATGTAATTTGTATTCCATCATCACCTCTTCTGAATATTCATGATTTTTTATTTTATTTTTATATATAACATTCATGAAACATTAATAATTCTGTAAAAATTTTATATCATATACTTTCTTACATTACCTTCTATTGAAACCTGATAACATTATTCATGTATTCGAAAGACTATTGCCCTATAAAGTGATGTGATTCGATATTTTATTATTGTACCCCATGGAAGGTATATGTAAGTGTATTTAAAGAAATAATACATTATTTATGATAAAATTATCATTATATAAAGATAAAATAACACTTATCTTATTTCTACCATGATCATTGAAAAATGAAAATGTTACTCATTCGTACGTACGACCCACCATCTCTATAATTATAATGTAGTTCATTTTTCACATCCATATTTAATGTTTTTTTAAGTATAATTTATCTATATTATTTATAATTATTTAATTATTAATATTCTTGATATTATGGAATAATCACCCATTTTCCCATAGTCTACACATCGATTCTGTTTAGAAATTATGAATAGACCATCCTCAAAAAACCCACTGTCGACATAACTGAATAAGTAATTAAATATTTCATTAAAATAAAAAAAGTTAAATGGTTTAAGTATAAGGGATTAAACTGGGAAAGGATTATTAAGAAAAAATTAATTGATATAAGTTTATTATATAGGAGATAAATGACATATGTGACAAGTTTATGCTCAAGGAAAGGGATTTCTCATCTCACATTTACTTTGTTGAGACATAGGCCATATTCAGCAATAATTTATTTATGTGGTGTACATAGTTCCCCTTTTAATGTTATATCTTGAATATAGATATCTTCATGTTTTTTAAATTTTTATTTTAAGTTACTTATTTCTTGGGGTTAGGAATTAAATGTTGCCAAAGTAGTAAAGGTTTATTTGATAATATCATCCTTTCTTGGGATCGATTATGTTTATATATCCCTTTGATTAATTTTTTGATATTTATTTATTAAAACCAATATATTTTCAAATATTTTAAATATTAATTAAATTTTAAAGTAAAAGTAACATTTTCTTAACTTTTTCCTTAAAATTATTGGGATTTATTAAAGAAAATTAGACTCTATTTCTCTTTTCGGTTGAAAATAATTTTTCTTCCATATAAAATTTTTCTAAAGTGACACAAGTTTCATTGATTTAGGTGCTTGGTATTGGAATTAAATGTCTCCCCACTCCCCCAACACGTATCTATCCCTCATCTACAACCACTCTTAGGTTTTTTGACAAGATTCTTCAATGGTGAGGTGATCTCCAGGCCTCCCACTCTCTCCTTCCCTGGTTCTCCTCTTGGGGTCTCTCTCAGTATCACTCTCTCTTAGGTTTGTCCTGGGTAACCCACTTCTCCCTTGGTGATTTTTGGATTCTTCATCATCTGTGTTAGCTGGCAGCCTAGTTCTTCCCCCCATGGGTCATCAAGGAATATTTTTCATCTTTCCTTGGTGGTGGCCCTCTCTCCTCTCTATTTCCTATTTTTATATTCTTCTATCTGTATATTTATTATTTTTTATATATTTCTTTCTTTTTTCAGTGTTAGGGTTTATATTTTTGGTGATTTGTTTCTACATCCTAGGGTCTCGTTCAACCCCATCATTGCTCGTTTCATCTTCCCCATTGTGCTAGACCCCATTTTTGGTCTAGCACAATAGTGTGTTTAGAATATTAAGATTTTGAGTTGGAGTTTTATGGTTGATTAATTATATCATGTTCCGGTGTGGCTCTCATAGCTTGGTTCTTATTCTTTGCAAATTTTGGATTGCATTCACTCTTCCTCTCCCCTTTCCACCAAATTCACTACAATTGAATCCATTTGGTTTGATTTTATGAAACTCATTTGTGGTTTGGGATTGTGATGGGGTATTGTTTGTATACATGAGTGTGTGACCTACTTTTCTGGTGTCGGATTCCAGAGGTTTTAACACTACTCATGGTTGAGGACTGAGATTTTTCACTGGAACTGTTGTGATGATGACTGGTATTTTCTCTCAGGTAATTAATCATCATTTTACTATTTTATAGGGATATTATTTTCAATTTGGTATTATTTTTATGTATTGAATTTACTCTAGTGGTGATCATGCAATGTCTCGTTAGTTTCTGAGTGATTTTTGTTTAACTAGGTTCTGTATTAGTTGATGATGATGAGGGATTTTTGATTGACATTTTGTAGGTTTTGGTCTGGTTGGTTTTGTTTCGGGTGCGTTGTAGTGGTGATGATGGATGTTTTTGATGAAAATTGTTCTCTGCTGTCATGGTGATGTTGTGGGAAATATTTTTTGTGTTGGGATCGATGTGGCACTTATACGCCATTTTTCAATTTGAAGTTTTAATTTTAAAATTTTAATATGTTTTGGTTTGAATATGGTTTAAAATTTCATCTATTTTTTATGTTGTATTTGATATTGGTAGTTTTTTTGGGTTACCAATTAGCCCAAAAAGTGAATTTTCTTAAAATATCATTGTTTTCTAAATATAATTTCAATAATGTTTTTAAATTTATAAAAATTATTTTTTAAATATATTTTTACCCTTGTTTTAAATTTTTTAAAAATTTACTAAAAGTAATATTCTTATCATTTTCTAAATGTGGTAATTTTTAACCTTTTTGAAATAGTGTGAAATGAATGTTTTTTAAACTTATATGATGTGTATAAAATCACCCATCATCATAACCACTCAATTATTTGAATATTTCATTATAATTTTCCATAGTTCTAAAGAAACATTTTTATATAATATTTTAGTAAAAAATTATATTTTTAAGAAGTGATTTCAATGAGAAAAGGGTATTTTCCACATGAAATATTCCATGTAATCTTTGTAAAATATTTTCATCAATGATGACAACATTTGATGTTATGAATTAATTCTAAATTATTTATATATATCTCTCATTTATATATCTATCTTATTCTCCCTTAATTTTATGGGGTAATACAAGAATAATGTTCATCTCCAAAATTTCTTCATTATGAAATTTCATTTGATTATTATATGAGACAAGCATATACAAACCATTTCTTCCCATAAATAATTATTTTTTTTATAAAATATGATTGATTTACTTTTGTGGATGATTTAACCATGAAAATGTTATGATGGGTGTTCCGAGATAGTGCTCCAATATATTGGGTGAAGCTTTAGTATCATGAGGTGTTATGTATAGGATTATGGAGAAAACCTAATTCCTTACAGTACTTTTTCTACCATGTAATATTGTCTAGGTAGTCAGCATTTACTCTTGTTTATGTCGTGTTTTGTTTTTCTACCACGTTTCCTATGATTCCATGATCTTATGATAACATTTTCGTTATGTTATGCTTCAATATGATTAATCTTGAGACTTTTATTTTATGTTATCAAGTTATACCTTTGAATCACAAATTGTGCTTCATTATCATGTTTATTACCTTATTGGACTTTTTATATTTCCTAATTTTTCTATGTATTTCCCTAGGTTATCCCATGTAGTTTTTGGAGCTCGAAAATATTTAGGTGTTCATTATGGATAATAAAATAAATAAAATTTATTTTTTCCTTACTTTGATTTATTATAAACCTAGTCTTTTAAATACACTAGGCCTCATGATTTTTGGATTTTAAATATTTTTTTTATGCTAAAAATCATGGCATAACATGTGTCAAAAGATTGGGTCACTATAGTTGGTATCAGAGGAAGGCTGAGTTATTTTTGGGGATTAGTAAAATATTAATTTTTTGAGAACCCTCGAGATAAGTCCATGTATGGGAAAATATCCTAGAATTTTAGTGAATTTTAAATTGAGTGTGTTCCAATAAATCACACCCTTGTATGGATACTGTAAGTGGATGTGGCTTTGGAACAATTGTACCTACATGGAATAACTCCAAAAAGGGTGTATGGTTCTTGACTTGATCGCCACCTGGTACAAAAAATGGGTCTTTCTCCACACCTGGTTTGACACTCATGGGGGATATGTCTAGGATATTCACAAACACTTTATGAACCATTATTAATGAATTGAATAAATTTTTAGGATGAAAAACTAATAGAAAACGTTATCATGGATAACCTAGATTGAAACCAAGAAAATCATAAGTTAAGATTTACTTATAATTTATAATTTATTCTTTATAGGTTTATAATTTTCCCCTTTTTAATGCTAGTGAATTCTCCTTATTTTTTCTTTTATTCGTTTTAGTTAATTATGGGAAATATAAGAAATCATTCCAACCACCAATGCGGTGGAAAATTTGGTGATTTCCCTAACAAAATTCCTAACTTAATGTGAATAGAACTTATACATCATGTCATCATTCCAAACGAACTATATTAAATTATTATTAACAACTGGAACATTATTGAATTTCTAAACACAAAAAATAATATAATGACGGAATCTCAAGGAAGTTCAAGTGTTAAATATGATAAAGAATAGAATATTCAATTTCCAAAATGTCAAAAATGTGGGAAGATGAACAATGGAACATTCATTAAAGAAACTAGAAGATGATTTATTTGTGCTAAATGAGGGCACAAAGCAGCTAATTTACAAAGAAAAATGAAAATCCTAGTTAATAAGATGCAGGGAAATAAATTTCAACCGAAGGTTACACTAACAGTTCAATGTCATATATGTGGGGAAATTAGTCACTAATCCAAGGATTAATTGATATGGTCTTATGTTTTGACAATAATTTAATTGAAATGATTAATGTTTTTAAATGTTTGAACTCAAGAATCATGTTGTTGATATTTTTTAATCAATGGTATGTTGGTTATAAGAATCATGAAACTTATAAGGATTGTCATGCAATAATTTCTCTTTAAGGATTTTTAAGAATATGTTAATGGTAAAAATGAGTGAGAAAGGTTATTTAATGGTAATGTGACATTTTATGGAGAAAAAAACATGATTGATGAAAATATAATCTTTGATATTTACATAAGGTTGATTTAATTATATTCAATTAATATTATTTGATCTTTTGGGGAAAATAAGTTGTTTAGAAAACCTTAGTGGTTACAAACTGATTTTATAATTAATATTATTTTTAGTATTTTCATAATTTTTTTAGAAATGTTATAGGAATTATATTAATATAGTTTTAGTAAAAGTAAAACCCACATGATAAGTGAAAACTCTTTGTATCTGGTATGGTCATAGGGCTTGAACCTGGAATCAAAGTGTGATAAGGGTGAAACGACTACAAATAAACTATGTAATATAATGGTTAGTATGACAATTTTCTTACTTAAATGATTTATTGTATAAATATTAATTTAATTGTGGGAAATATATTTTAGGATTAAATATTTTTAAATTTTTTGGATTTTTTGGTGATTAAAGACATTTTGGGAAATTTATTATTATGTAGAGGTATATGTTACCTTTAGTTTTAATATATTTTTAATGTGAAATATTATTTAATAATAACAAAATTAAATATTTGAATATTGACTTTATTTGATATGTAGGGTTATTTAGTTATGGAATTATTTAAGTTGAACATTGGATTTGGAAATTAGCAAGAAGAAGTATTCATTTTGAAAATTATCTTACCTTTTATTAACCATTTCTGATTTTTTTAATGTCTAGAGATAATATTAATATATTGATAAAATTTTTGGTAATCATGTGATTCATTAAAAGTTAATTTTCTTTATTTAGGCATGAAAAATTAATCTTGATTACTAATTATAAGGATAAAAGATGAGTTTGTGTTGAAAATTTAATAATGTATAAAATTATACTTTTCAAGTAATTATATATCTTTATGTTCTTATTCATGATGGTAAAAAGATCCCTCAACTTTAGGAAAAGGTCCATAAAATTAAAATGATATTTTTTTGATAAATTGATGGTCTCTTCTATCATAAAAAATATAACATTATCTCTTTAATGTATCTTATTTCCCAATACATATTTACAATTCCCATAAAAGTTATTATATTTGTAAACCTAGTTATTTGATAACCATTGTATTTACTTTCCTTTCTTTTAAGGGGAAATTTTTTAACCCCTTTTACTATGTGGGTTTTTCATACATGAATTTTTTAATGTAAAACCCTTTATTACCAATCACAAGATAAAATTGTGATGATAAAAATTATTTAAGGGGGAGAATTTAAAACCTCTATATTTGAATATAACTCTATATTCTATAGCATATAAAATAAGAAACATTGAGTTTAAATAAACTATGATATACAATTAAAATAATATTTTTTAAATTTTACCATTGTAACCTCACAATTAAATTTTTTTGTATGAATAGGAATAACTAACTTTAAAAATTATGTATGAAAGATAAATAAAATATATTGATATATAATTAATTAATTTTTGTTAATGTATTTTTAGTCTTTGAAAATATTTTTTTCACAAAAAAAGGATTTTTATTTCTTTTTGTGAAAAAATAATAAAATTAATTTTTTTCTAATTTTATAAAATCTATTTTAAAAAATTAAATTAATTTATGTAATAAAAATTTAATAATTATCTTAGTGTTCTAAAACCTTAACTTTTTAATGAATAGTGAAAAATACTGGTTTTTATTGAAAATTGAATTTTTTTTTAAATCATTTACAATGATATTTTTTAAATGTTTTAAAAGTAAATTTAGTTAAAATATGTTTTTATTAATCCAATTTAGTTCATTTTAATAAATTTAATGTTGAAATTTGATATAAAAACTTTTTATACTTATGAAAACTTTTTCTTTCGAAATCTATTCTCCGTCACGTCTCTGGGTTTAAATTTAAATTAAATTATAACTATTATTTTAATTTAATTTTGAAAAATATATTCCATATTCTTAATCAAATATATAATATTATATAATAATTTCACCTTTATTTTTTTTATAATGAATATTTAAAAAAGAAAAAAATATCGTAGTTAAGGATAAAACAGGTTTACTAGGTCTTAAACTAAACAATAAGGGTTAAAATGACTTATAAACTTGACCAAATCCTATTTTATGGACATATTTAGACCTTATATAGTCTAAGGTTCTATAATTAGGCATTTTTGGAATTTTTGAGTGCATAAAACATTGGTATAACTTTTTATTTTCAAGAATTCCAATTGTGTCATCTCCCCCACTTACAAAAGGGATCCCCCTCTCATCTTCTATATATACTAAAAACATTTTTGTCCAATAAAATAAAAAACACCAAAAATAGTTCTATACCAACATACTAGAGGAATTTTTTATCATAAATTCAATCTATGAAGGAATTAGGTATAATCCTAAAGAGGGATCCAAAGAAGAGGTAACATTCTTAACCAAGCGTTTGAGTTTTGTTTCTTCTTCCACCTCCTTAAAAATTTATTAAAACATAATGATATAATAACATATTTATATATAATATATTTAGAGGTTATTATATTAATTTAATAACGTATATCTATATCCTCTTTTATTAAATGGGAAACAAAATCATCATTCGTGTGTATAGCGTACTACCACCACACGAATCGATGTAATTCATTTTACACCATCACCTCTCATTACTATTAATTATGATAGATATAATGTATATATATGATATTAATTAATTATTAATAATTTTTTAAATTTAATACATCATATGCTTTATTACCATTCCATATAATGAAAAATGGTAACGTTGTTCATGTGTATGGTGGACTACCACCTCATGAAGCAATATGATTCATTTTTTTATTACCACATCACATGGAGGGTATATGTAATTTTATTTAAAGAAGTAATATTATATAAAATATATAATTATCATAATATAAAGATAAAAAACTTACCTTCTTTCCATCTTGATTGGTAAAAAATAAAAATGTTACTCATGCGTACATATAGCCTACTATATCCATGATTGTAACATAGTTCATTTTTCATAACCATATTTCATGGATGGTTTTAAAATTATAATTTATGTATATAAATAATAATTATTTCATGATTATTATTGAGATTATTTAACAATAACCCCTTTTACCATGTTCAACAGACCAATTCCATTTTTAAACTATGAGTTGAGAGTCCTTAAAACACACGATGTGGACATAACTAAATATGTAATTAAATATGTCCTTAAAATAAAATAATTAAATGTTTTAAGTATAATTTATTAACTTGAAAATTTTTCTTATGACAATAAATAATTTATATAAGTTTATTATATAGGTGATAGAGGACATACACTGCAAGTCTGGACTTGAGGTAAGGGATTTATCGTCTCACTTTTACTTTGGTTGGACATATATCGTATTGACTAATTATTTCTTTATGTGGTGTATATAAAACCCATTTTTATGTTATATTATGAATATGTTTATATTCATGGTATTTAAAGTTTCATTTAAAGTTACTTATTTTATTGGGGTTATGATTCAAAAGTTACCAAAGTGGTAAGGGTTTATTTTATAATCACATCATTAACTAAGATTGATTGTGTCTAAGTATACCTTGGAGTAATTTTTTGGTATTTCTACCTTAAAAACCATATATTTTATTTATTATATGGTTATTCATGAAATTTTTAATAAATATTTCCATTTTACTCTCTTTATTTCAAGAAATTTTTGAGATTTTTTTTAAAAATAGAAAACATTATTTCTATCTTCATTTGAAAATCCTTTTTCTTACATATCCATGTATTATAAAAAAATTAAAGAAATTTTTTAACATATTAAAAATTACTTATTATTGAAATTATTAACCATGATTTAATTTAAAAAAAAAATTGAAAGGAATCTTCTTGAACTTTTCCGAATGTGGTACTTTTTAACCTTTTTACAATAGTGTAGAAAGGAATGTTTTTTTAACTTATACAACATGAATATAATTACCGACCATCATGACCAATAAATTTGTTAAATATTACTTTATAATTTTCCATTTTATTTTTATATAAAAAAAATTTTTAATATTTTTTTTAAAAATAGATTTTGAATAAGTGATTTTAAAGTGTAAATGGTATTTTCCTCAAGAAATATTCCATATAATATTTTAAATACATTTTAATAATTTAAAATAACCTTTTATATAATGTATTACTTATAGATTATTTATATATGACTCTCATATATACACCTATATTATTCTCTATTAACTTTATGGGGTAATACATATCTTATGTTCATATCTCAAATACCATCATTACAAAATTTCCTTTGATTATGATAGGTGACAAGATTATAAAACCCATTTCTTTCTATGCATAATTCTTATTATTTTTCCTTATGATTTATTTCATTTTATTTAACACATAATCATGAACATTTTATGAGGGGTGCACCCAGATGATGCTCAAATACGTTGGGTAAATCTTTAGTCTCATCAGGCATCATGTATGGGATTTGGGGGTAAACCAAATACATTATAGGAATTTTTCCACTATATGATATTTCTTAAGAATTTATCCTTGAATCATGTTTATGTCATATTATATGTTGTCTTCACATTTTATATTATTCTAAGATCTTATGGTAACATGTTATTTATGTTATTATCCCATGTGATTACTCTTGATCCTTGTCATTTATGTTATCATGTTATACCTTTGACTCATAAGTTATGATTCCTTATCATGTTTATTCCCTTACTGGTATTTTTACAACACTCATTTTGTCTTTGGATTTCCCCAGGAAATCTAATGATGTTTTAGGAGCTCAAAAGTATTTATAACCTCATTATAGAGAATAAAATAAAGAGTTTTTATTTTAGTATCACTTTAATGTATTATGAACCTAGTTTTACAAAGATACTGGGCCTCAAGATATTTGGTTTTTAATTATTGGATGTTTATGTTAAAAATCATGGAATAGTATATGTAAAAGTATTGGGTCACAATACACTTAACATGATCCCCAAACCATAAGAACAAACAGAATCATGAATCACAATTCAACCATACATCACTTTCATCTACACAAACATCAAAAACTAAAGATCATACTTTGTGTTTGTGTTATATTTGTTGACAATGAGTATGTCAATATGTCTTGAAGAAGAACAACAACTTTGAAGTTCATTGACATTCCCAAGTATGTTGAATATTGAAGTGAATTTCCCATTCCATTTGAAGGAGTTTAAGTCTATAAGAATATCCATCCACGGGATGTTAAAAGGCCACATATATTATATATTGGATGAAGTGGTGATTTTTGGAGAATTTTTATGGATTTGTTTAATGGAATTTGATGTCATAATTCAACATTAGCCATGTGATCCTGATGATTGTTTAACTATTCATAATTTTATAATCATATTCAAGAGGTTTTTTGAGATTGAAGTTTGTTGATAAAACTATTAAAGTGAACCATTTTAAGGACATGTAATATTTCATTATTGCACAAATTGTTTTATAAATATCATGTGTATATTAATTTTCATGAATAAATTTGAAGGATGTGAAAATATTTATTTTCAATAAGTCATCGTGAAGTTATTCCAAAAAAATTAATAGAATTGTATTTTTTATAAAGTATATTATCGTAAGAAGGATTTTTTTGGTTGAAAAATTCAAAATCAATATTTGTTAAATATTTATGTGTTGATTTTATCAAAAAGTAGTGGCCAACCAAAGCCACCCATAGTGGTCCATCCCAACCATATATGGGAGTGAAAGGCCTAATAAAGGTAAAAAAAGGGGAAAAGAGGTACATGGTGGATGTAAAGAGACTACACAAGAAGGCGTGGATTCATGGGATAGTGTAAGAATTAGAGGGTCATTCCACAGGTCAAAAGCACATTGAATCTTGGGAGCGAAGCCTGGTTACTTTCATATGGATGTTTGAAGATGTGTGATGATTAACAAGGTATCAGTTGATATAATTTGTGACTGATGTGGGATAGTGAGGTGTTGTGGTACTATTACTCCATTAAAATTATACAGACAAAACATATGCCATCCAATTAAACAAATTAGGGTCGTCCAGTAAAATTTGTGATCATATTCGACCTTCACATCATCTATGGCCTCCCGGACCACACTCTTTTGATGCTAAAAAATCTTTATACAATGTTTGGATATCTTTGATCATTTATGTAATGAACCATGTTTTATGCTGAGGTAGAAATCCAAAAATAACGAAATTTGGGGTTTAGAATATATGTCATTTTAATCGAGCTGCGAAATATAGATCTGAGAGTTGTAACACTCTAAAGTTTTTTTTAAACTTGTTTAAAGGAACACGTGGTTCAACAGTTGTTCTTTTGATTTTAGGGAGCATTGGTCCATGAAAACCCATGTTTGGGTGGACTGGTAAGGGAGTATGGTCTATCTGAAACTATTCATCCCACCATTTCAAATGGTGAGACTTCTATATGTGAGTAGAGTTTATCCGCACAAGAAATTCACGATTTCTAAAACCATGAGCCCATTCCAAATTCTTAGTGGCATTTGAGTAGTTTCTATACACTATTCAGCGCATGGTTGGCACATTATTAGAGAAAACTATGTGGGAAAACCATGTGAGGTAGGGTTATTAAGAAGTGGGATCTGCATGGTTGGCACACATTTTTTCCAAGCCATGCGTCCAATCTGTGAAACTCAGTTTTGAGGGTGAAATTACCCTTCTTCCCTTAATGAGGTTAAATCCCATTTTCTTCCTTTATTCATCTCCCTCCAGCCACATGAGGCTCTCCTCTAGGCATCGTGGGTTCCTCCTCCTCCCTAATCAATAGATCATGATTTCTCCTCTGTCTAAATTCAGATTCAACCATCATAGGTCTATATGTATTCCTCCTGGTATGTTATTAATTCCTCTAGATCCTTTCTCTATATAATTTCCACTCGACCAAGTTATTGTGGTAAATCTCATTTGCCTTAGTTTTTAGGGAGGGTCTTTGTTTCTTCAATTTCCTCCAAACTGGACCAAATAAAATCTTGTTATTGGATGATTAGAGCATCCTAATAATAAAGTTGGTAGTCTATGGATTTATCCCCATGCTTAAATTGATTTATAAATATTTTCATTATGTTGCACGTTGGCCTTTTCCATGCATCTCCCTAAAAAAAATCGTCATCTTAACTTTTTATACGCACCTTAATACAATCCTGTTAATCAATTATTAGCAATTTGAGGATGTTAACCTCAAACACAGATACCCCTTGGGGTTTTTTGCTATAATTTCCCCTTTAAAATTTAATTATAAAATTTCTATCATTCCTTTTAATAATTAATATTCATTTGTAAATGGAACTTCCCCTTTTAAGTGTTTTCACAATTGATTATAGCACCTCCTCGGTTCCATGTTGAACCTTGTAATTGTTTTGATATGTTTGGTAGCTTTATAAATTGATTATTTTGGTAATTTGAGTTATTCCTATTGAGTGTGAATATTAGATGTGATAAATTAACTGTTTCTTAACAGTTTCATATTTTTATAGTAAAACCCTTTGGATGAGGTGCGCAGTGTTCAATATTACAAAGTGGTGATTTTTGTTTTAGATCATTCTTGTCCTGATGGAATTGTTGATTCCCTATGCCTTTTTTTATTTTTAGATATATGGAATTTATAGGACATGGCCTTTATTTATGTTAATAAATGGATTTTCAATCCTTCTATATAAATGTTTACTGAACCCAAGGCACCTTCTAAGTTATTTTCCCAACCTATAAATGGAATTTCCATGTAGGTAATTTCCTAAATGACAATGGAACCTTCTAAGTGCCTCTTGAGCCTTATAAAATAAGTTTCCATATCATGAAAAGTTAAATTACATGTAATAAATTGAATGTACTTTTCATGATGGTTCACCCTTTATTAAATGAATTTTTTGATTAAATGGTATGTCAGGACGGGTGGTAATCCCATGCCTTTTTATTATACTTAAAAAATGTTAATTATGAACTATAATATCTGTTTATAATTGGAATTTACATCTGCAATACATGAGAGATAATTCCTCATGTATTCATTATAAACATGTTTACGCCTTGATATAGGTTTTGATATGATTGTAATTGTTCTATTGAGCATTAAGGTATCTAACTCCCTTACATCAGGTGTGGAGCATGATGTCTCACACTATTGAAACTATTTGAATTGTGGTCATGATGCACCACATCCCTTTCTTCAATTATAGACATAACAGCACAATCACCATCTCAAGTGTTGAGAATGATGTCTCCCACTCATTATAATTTTTAGAGATTGTACCCTATGTTGGAGCTTATAAGATTGTTCAAAATGGTTATGGATAAATGGGTTATTCCCCAGTCCATCCAAAACCTAGTATTCCAGGTATATTTCCACTTAAGTCTGCACATTTTTGGTCTATATAGGTGAATGAAATATATAACTATACTATATATATTATTACTATATTTATATTTACTAACTAGACACGCATTCTCACCATGATCCCAAGAAAGTAGAGTCGACCAAGAGTCCTTTAAGAACACGATCCAACTGATATTTATTTATTTACCTTGTTTATTATTATTTATACCTGCACACTACATTACTTAATATTCACAGACATGATTTATTTGTATACCCCATTAGTGGTGGTCTACTGGGATTTTATCTCACACCCTGCTTGGGCTGTCATTGCACTAAAGTACTCAATTAGATCTCATGTTAAAAAGAACATATATTTTTGCTTGAACTGTTATTCTTGTAAATGGGAGTGAGGATAAAAATACTAAGCTAAAGCTCAGGATGATCTTTGAGATTTCCCTCAGGAAATTTTTTTCTTTTATTTATTCACAAAATTATTTTTATCATGTTTCATATTGTATATCTACTACTTTATTTTATGTATCATTATTTGTACCTGAATTCATTATTGTATATTTTTTTTGTACATTTATATACAGTTGATATTATTCATCCATTGATGTATCTTCAATTTAACACAACTTCTGCTATTTTCTGTTACTTATTATCTAATATACCACTATGATACTCTAATTATGAGGTTATATTCTCCCCACTATCACCTCCTTAGAACCTCACTACTAGTTGGTAGGCTCTAATGTATGGGGAGGATTACTTGAGGCCTTGTTGAAACCAATCCAGCTATTGTTTTAATGGATAGTTAGTTTGGGACGTTACAAAGTGGTATCAATGCTTTCTTTTTTTATTTTGTCTTACTGTTTGGGGATAGTAGATAAGAGATTAGGAATTTTTCAGTTCTTGGAAAATATTCATGTATGAAAATGATCAACCCACCCATAAGGAAAATCCCAAGTGTCCAGGGCTGGGCTTTTTGTTCGTGTTACTTTCTATTATAGTTGATTATGATTTCACCTTGATTGAATGGTGTACTTTCTGTTGTTTATTGATTTAGGAAAATTTTGGTATTTTACCCTTTTCCTGATATGGAAAGGAATTAGAATAACATAAATCATTATTGGAACATGTATATTTACATTTTATTCATATTCCATGCCATGTAGATGCATTTTTAGGTTTCTTATTGATTGTGATGATGTGCCTTGTGTGATTATTAGCTAGGTTGTTATATACCATGTTAGGTAATTCTTTATCATGTCTTGCCTATTTATCATTATTTTTTTATTACTATATTGTTTATCTATGTTTTTTTCTTGTGATAACATGCCTATTTTTTATATGTAATTGGTTTCATGGGCTAAACATATGGTTTACAATAAAAGGACAACTAGTCTTCAGTTATAGGTTGTATGAGTGCCTTATAATTGGGGAATGGTAACTCATCTACTTAAACTATCTTTTGAGCATTTAAAATACAAATATAGACCCTTATTAAAATGTGAAACTGGCTAAAGTTAAATTTTAAAGTAAATTGGTCATGATTAATGGGATCCATGTTCCAATCCGTTAACTGTATGTGCACTTTATAGATAGGGATAGGGAATCCCATATTATTGAACTATTACATACAACCATCATATATTTTGAAATGGTTATAAATGTAATGGTTGTTTAATTTTGATCTAAAATTAATTTATTTCTTATGGACCCCCTATTATGTGACTCTACCCTAGTAGGTTGATTATGATATTTAACCTTATTGAATAAAACCCATTATGGGTAATTAAAAAATTTGAACTATTTACAGTTGCCTCTATAAAAGCTTGTAAATCTATCCCATGGGCATGGATATATGTATTATTAATCTTACTAAATGCACAATTGGATTCAAGTAGGCTATTCAGGGCATGTTTTTATGAGATAAACTATTATGGTTGTTTTGAAAATGTTTAACTAAACAACTAATTTTGATTTTCTTTCTGATGAACCCATGTTTGATTAATGATACCCTCATAGGTCACCTTATCTATTACCAAGTTCTTTTTTTTATAATTGGTACTTGATGTTATGAATTAAATCTTTTATATGTTAAAATATTTCATGTGAATCAATGTAATGACTAAAAATGGAACTTGGGGTGTTATCCTTAGTTTAAACCCTTGTGTAAGGGTATTTTAAGTTATTCATTGAGTTACTCTGGAACATAAATTTGAGTATTTTCCATAATCCTTTTATTTTTTTATAAATTTCTTAAATGATAGGCTTAGGCCCAGGTGAAATATGTTTGGTGTTACCTATTGATAGGGTATACACTTGTGCTTTTGTGAGGGGCTAGCCCGACGTAAGTAAAACCCCTAGAAATTTAATGTCTTACTAAATGCTATGATATTTCTGATATATGGTTTTTTTTCAGGTGTCATTTTCCCTAGTAGGGATCTTAGATTATAAATTACACACTTGTTTGGATGGGTGGTCATAGAATCATTGACCCTTGTTACAGGCGTGATCATCAAGTAATGATTGATGTCAATATATTAAACATACATAGGGCATGGTTGGCTGCTTAGTAGGTCTTGTGAACCTTTATTATTCCTCAGTTATAGATGAATTGGTGTGTCATCATCGAGGTTAATGGTTGTATAGGGAAATAGGAATATTAGTTAAATATTTTGTACAAACCATCTGATACTTTGATGCATAAGGCGGATAACCAATGGGATGGTATCCAGGATGTTTCACCTTGCTTCTCAACCTTGGGGTGGTGTGTGATAATACATGCTAAACCCATCGGTTTGTTTAATGATGAAATGAATTATGTTATTTTATTAGAATAATTGATCCTTGAGCTATTGAGTACATTCTCATGTTATCTCCAGAGTGGAGTGACTTGATAGTTAATGGAATCAATTCTTCCCAATGCTCGAGATGGTATTCAAAGAGGATTGTGGATTTAGATACACCATTCAGGTTGGTTTTGGTTTTTATGCCAGATGTTTTGACATTTATTATCATGACTCGGATAAGTGTAATGCATGTATTTAAGATGAATCCGACCAAGAACTCTTACGAGAATCTATTATATCTCTCTTTTTAGTGAATAGGAAACTCTTAAGGTAGGGAGCAACGCATCAGCTCTAGTGGATGTGTTTCCTTAAAGGTGAAAGGAATGCAAAAGAGGGAAAACATTTGAAAATGGTAAATGTGGTTTTTGAATTCTTATGAGGCTGGCGAGTGTTGTAACAAGTCAGTGTTTGCTTGACGGCACTATGTTGATGTGGTTGGTTGTGTATTCAACCCTTAAAAAACACCATTGGTAATGGATGTACTTAAGTGGTTAATCTTGATCGGTCATTGTATTCCTTAGGTGGTGAAGTCTTGTGATCGTTTTTTGATGATGCATCAGTAGGTTAAGCTAACCTTCTTCCAAGAAATCAGATGGTAGTGTTTTGACTGATATTCTTTTGGTAGTTGGATGTGGACAGATTGAAACTATACTGAAAACATCATCTTGGACTTGATGGAGGTCTATCAGGACATTTTTTTAATCCTTGATATCCACTTATTGTATTCTTAATTAGCAACAAGCATTTCCCCTATGTTTAAATAAAGGACAATGTGATGATTTATCTAGCTAAATGGTCTTGGGTAAGACGTTTTTTAGTGTTATGGTTTTGATAATGAACATTGGCTCGGTTTTTCACAGCTTAAGTGTCATATACTTAATTAATTATTGGAGGTGAGTTGGGCATTTGGAAACACAACATGACTGTTTGAACAAAAAATCATGACCCAAGTAGGTCAGGTGATGTTTTAATTATTTCAACAAGGCTTCTAGAGGAAGATAAGTTCTAATTTTGATAGGTTGTAATGAATCATGTTTTGATCCAAGTATAATTCAAAGGAAATTTAAATTTTGGTGTTTCGTGGATGGGTGATTCTTTAAAATGAGATTTGGAACATAGTTCTGAGAGTTGGAATGATCTAATGAGTTTCCTTATAATTTTTTGAAGGCCCAAGGGGTTCCTCAAGCGTTCCATTGAGTTTTGGGATCATTGGGCCCCGAAAAATCAAGTTTGGGTGGACTGGTGAGGGCACACATTTTTTCTGAAACCATGCACCCACCAGTGAAAACTGTGCAACTTCTGCAGGTGAGATGAAGTGATTCACGTACAGTTTCCAAAACCATGCACTTATCCAGCCTGATTATTTCCATTTGGGTAGTGTGTGAACACTTTTCATCATAAGTTTAGGCGTGGTTAGGAAAAACTTTTTGGGAAATCTTTGCAGTGTAGGGTTTTTAAAAAGTGGGATCTACATGACTGGTGCATAGTTTGGCCAAACTGGGCAACCTAGTTTTGAGGGTGAAATTACCCTTTTCCATTAATGAAGTTAAATCCCATTTTATTTCTTTCTTCTTCTCCCTCCAGCCACATTAGGATCTCTTCATGGAATTTTCAGTTCCTCCTCCCTATCATAGATATCATGCTTGATCCTTCATCTGAAGTTAGATTTGAGCATCATTGGTCTTTATTGATTATTATCAGTAACATTTTTGTTCCACTTGACCCTCTCTATGTTTAATTTCCTCTGGTCTAATTTATCATTGTGTGATCTCATTTTCCCTATTTTTTAGAGAATATATTTTTTTCAATTTATTCTAAATTGGACCAAATCAAAGCTAGATATTGGATGAGTGGGGTGTCCTGAGCATAAGGTAAGTGGTATATATCTCTTTCCCTCTGTCTAAAATTTATTTATAAATATTTTCATTGTACCATGCACTGGCCTTTTCCATGTGTCAGCCTGAAAATATTATTCATCTTAAATTGGTATATGAACCTTGATACACTCACGTTGATCAATTTTTAGTAATTTGAGTATGTTAACCTTGAACATGGGCACCCCTTAGGTGTGCCAGCTTGAATTTTCCCCTTATAATTATATTATTAAATTCCCAAAATTCCTTTTAAGAATTCATATTGTTTTATAAAATGAAATTCTCCTTGTAGGTGTTTTCCCAATTGATAAAATCACCTATTAGGTTCCATGTTGAACCTTGTAATTGTTTTACAATGTTTGGTGTCTTTATAAAATGCTTTTTTTGATAATTTGAGTTATGCCTATTAAATTTGAATCTTAGGTGTGATAACTGAATTGTTTGTTAACAATTTCATGTTTTTATAATAAAACCACTCGAATGAGGTGCGCTGTCTTCGAAATTACAATGTGGTGATTTGTGTTTTAGATCATGATTGGCCTTATCGAATTGGTATTTCTTATGCCTTTTGATATTTCTTGATATATGGAATTTTTAGGTCAAAGCCTCTACAGATGTTCATAAATGGAGTTTACCTCCATCTATATAAATTTTTATTGAACCCAATGAACCTTCTAATTTCATGTCCCAACATATAAATGGAATTTCCATGTAGGTAATTTATTAAATGATAATGGAACCTTATAAGTTCTTATTCACCCATTTAAAATGAATTCCCATGTCTTGATAAGTTAAATGTTATATAATAAATAGAATGGATTGTTTATGATGGATCTCCATTCCTTAAATTAATTATATGTATTAAATGGTATGTCTTATAGGGTGGTAATACCCCACTTTTGATAATACTTTATAAAATTTTATTATGAACTATAATGTTTGGTTGTAATTAGACTTGAATATTGTGATACATGAGAGATAATTCCACATGTCTTCATTATAAACATTTTTATGCCTTGATATACGATATGGTATAATGGTAAGGGTTATTTTGATCATGATGGTGTTATGCTCCCTTATATTGGGTATTGACCATGACATCTCACACCTTTGACACTATTTGGATGGTGGGCATGATGCACCTTTCCGCTTACTTCGAGGGTTGACATGATATTGCACTCACCATATTGAGTGATGAGCATGAAATCTCTCACTCATTATGATATATAGGGCTTGTATCCTCTTTTGGAGTTTATAGTCTCATTCTGACTGGTTATGGATGATTGAGTAACAACCCGGTCCAACTTGTACATAGTATTCTAGGTATATGGACACTTACGTCTGCAAATAACTAGTCCATATAGGTGGAAGAAATATATAAATATAATACATATATTATTAGAATATATTTATTTTCTGATTAGACACTCATTCTATCCATGAGCAGAAGTAGGTATAGTTGGCCAGGTGTCCTTTAGGAACCCGATCTGACCGGTATTTATTTGTTCATCTTGTTTATTATTCTTCATACCTACACACTTATTTTCATTATATTCATGTACTGGATTTGGTTTTAAACCCTATGGATGTTTTCTTACTAAGATTTTATCTCACACCCTCCCCAGGCCTCCATTTCACTGGGGTAGATGAGAAGATCTTCTATTAGTAGAACAATGGTTTGTTTCTTACGCTATTATGGTTATACATAGGTGTGAGAAGAAAAGGACTGAGCGGGAGATTAGGATTCTCATTGAGATCATGTTGGGGGATTTTGTTTCTTTTCTTTATTCACGTACATCTTTGTATCATGTTTCCTACTATATGTCTACTGTTTTAGTTTATGTGTCATCATTTAGACATGCATGCATTGTTGTATATAGTTTTTGGCCATTTATATTTAGTTTATATTATTCTTCTGTTACTCTATCTTCCATTTAAAACTACTTACACTATTTTATGTTATTTATTATCTAATATACTATTGTGCTACTCTGATAATGCGGGTATAGTATCATAACATTCACCTGTTTAGGCCCCCACTACTAGTCGGCAGCCTATAGTGTATGGGGAGGCATGCTTGCGGGCATGTGGTGACCGGTCCTGCTATTGGTTTAATGGTTAATCTGTTTCGGACATTACAATTGATATCAGCAAAGGATTCCAAAGATGATATGAGTCATAGATGATCATCCTAAATACATATATGTAATATTCATCTTGCATACATATAATAATTCAAAGAATGGTATTTGGATAGATGAAAATTGAAACACTAGTTGGATGAATCATTCAATTGTTTTTTCATGCCTATAAGGATACCATCAAGAAGGGAGAAGAAGAATATATGTAATGATGCCATGAATCTTGGTGTCATTTAAATTTAATGAAATCCATTTGAAGTTAAAATATTAGAATCTTTGATAATATTATTATCGAGATATGAAACAAAACCTTTTATGGTATTTTAAATGAATATTGACATGGAAAAAAAAGTTGAGCTAAGGTGGTGTAAACAAAAGGCACCTCATATATAAATATAAAAGTACCAAGTTGAGTTTAGGTTGCTAGAAATATTTGAGAGATCTCATTTTTCATTTGTGAAAATAGATCATATGCAAGGATTCACTCTTCCACTAGCATGAAGAAGAGAACTATGATCCACTCTGCTACACAAAGAGAGGTCCCATTCTTGAAATAGTCCCACAAAGAACAGTTCTATGAACTTTGTTAAGTTCAAGAGGAAATATTGGCATACCAATTTGAATACATGAAGAAAGTTTTTGGTCAGAGTATAACACTCATTAGCGGGTGAATTGAGTTCCTATAAAAAATTGGATAAAAATTTTACCTAAAAGATTCACCCAATTAAAATTAAAAAAGGCCAATTAGTCTAGGTAATATGATTATAATAGTCTGACTAGTCAAAAATCTTCTCATGAAAATTGATTAATTCTCAACAGTGTCAATATGAGATATTGATACAACTTTTTAAACTACTCTAATAAGGAAAAATAGTTAAAACTACTATCCAAGACTAACTATCAAAGTAAAATTTAGTTTTCTGAAATATAAATTAAAATAGAGAAAACCCATATAGAAACACACATAAGATAAAACAAGTGGTTATGCCTCAATATGAGACGTAATTCACTCCACTTGGTGATCACCTGCCACCAAGAAGATTATATTAATAAACTTGATCCACACCGTGGATCGGGGTTAACAATAGTAAACATGATTGTCCAAGTCACAAAACCACTTCCACTATTATTCATGAGAAGATAAACAACCATTTCACACCTGACCTCTTCCACAGTTATACATGGGAAAGAATACAAGGTGTAGAAATATATTCAACCCGGGATATCTTGTATCATCCAATTTAATGCCGAAGATAGTGTGTGTTTCAATACAGATACAAACACTACTTGAAAAGTAATAAAAACAGTACACAACATAGAAAAGATGATGGAAGAGAGTTATAAATTCTATGATTATTGTTATATGAAACTCTAGATTTGTAAGATATGTAGATTCTATTTTCAAGTCCTCTTGTGAAAATAGAGTATCGTGAGTCTCGTGATTTGATTTCCAGTTAGATGATATGTGCTTTGTATCTCTTTTTCTTGTTAGGGTTACTGTTGTGATAATTTTTTAGGCTCTGATCTATAGTAGTTTTGACTTCAGGAATAGAGATGTCTTCTTGTGTTCTTCAGTTTATGGATGTTCTTATGTCTTGCATGCAATTCACTATTAGAAATCACTTAACCATCTTCTTACTCTAGTGCCAAGATTTTCCTTTATTTCAGGTGCATGTTTTTAAGCCAACAGGAATCAATATTTCTATACCTCATACCTTGTACTGTTTGGTGACATGTCTACAAAGATACATTAATTATTTCATTTTCATTAAATGACTCAAATATGATTGTTATAAATAATATTTAAATTAAATTGAAAAATGAAAAAAAAGTGATTAAGGAATATTGTCACGATTTACCTTTAAATGGTGTCACTAGGAAATGGTGTCTTCTCCTTTGCCTTTGAGTGGTGAGATAGTCACGGTGCCATAGTTGCGTTGGGATCTTGAACCGGTAGCATATTTGCAGTGTGAGGATCACATTGTAAAAAACCACCAAGTGAAACATGATACTCCACTATTTTATAACATTATTTAGGTAATGGTCATTTCATAATGGTTACTTTTCCCATTACATACTATATATAATCCACTATTTTACATTTCATAATTCACTACTTTACTTGTCAAGGCTCTACACTTCCCTTAAAATTTTTTTTTATTCCTAACACTTTTCTATCTTTTTAATATTTTCATAGAAAGAGTGATCTTCAAGAAAGAGTTTGAGCCTATGTATTTTTAATTAGGGTATGCATTTTTATATTTCATATATATCCCAATATTATTTCTAAATTTTATAGACAATATTATTTAATATTGTGTAATAAAATGTAAAATTAATTATACAAATTTGACTATAAAACATAATAAAATATTCATTGTGAAACATAAGATCATTTATTAATAGAAAAAATTTTGGTCGTTACACTTGATCACCACAAAACACTAGTGAGTACCGATTCAAAAACTCTCATGCATGATCCTCAAGTTGAGAAGAACATATCCCTACCATTGTATCAAGAGTCCAAATGGAGTATAATATAGGAAAGATAACTCTTGGATCATTAGGATAGCTACCTGAAGCATTACCTTCTTGACTTTTCAATTCCTTTCAAGAGGTCATATTCTAAAACATCACAAAACAAAGCATTAAATCAAACCATTTTAGAAGCCTCAAAATATTTCAAACACAATAATAGAAGAAACCCTCTTGTTGAAAACAAATTCCACCTTTGAACCACATGTTCCAAAATCATTACTCTTATAAAAATAATTTATTCTATAGAAATAAATACAAAATAAAATTATTTCTTTTAATCAAATAACTTTTTCAAGGTTCAAATAATTTCATGAAAATATCCCAAAACACAAAAATAATGGTTTTTAAAACAAGATAAAATACCAAATAATAAATTACTACATTACAATTTAACCAAAAAAACTTAAAATCCATAAAATTTCACAAAATTACTCATAAATAACATCAAAACTCAATTGATACGTAAAAATAATCAAAGGAATGAAAAATAAATAAAATTTTAAAAAATATAGATAGGAAAAGTTTTTAAGACTATGCACTAAGCATGAAATCACCATTATAATTCAGCCTAAATGGTTTGTGGTTTGATAGATTGTGCACCTAAAAAGTGCACCCCCTTAATTGCCCCTAATCTCACCCTAAAACTGGGAATTTCCTAAAATGTATCTCAGGAACTTCCTAGTACGTAGTGTAGTTTGAAAACATATCAAAACATCTAAAAAATAAAAAATTATAAAACCAAATTTAAGTGAAAAATACCAAATACCCATGGAAACTAAAGGTTCAACACAAGAAAGAGTTGTAAAGGAACTCCCTAGAGCCTACCTCTAAAGCCCCGACAATATTATCTACATTATACCATAAAAACACAAATAAAAAAGAGTAATTGGATACCATTTTTAATAAAATGGACTAGGTTACCACTTTAATCAACATCTAAACCGGCCCACCACTACCCCAATGCATGTTATTGATCACCTTAAACAATAAACTAGTTCACATTTATCATAAATGGAAACATGGTAATAATTTCACCCTCAATAATATAAGGATATCCAATGAGTTATAACCGAAAAACCAGTATGAAGTATCAAAACATTGAAAAACATAACAAAGTAAATAATCAGTATTAAAATCATGATATAAAAACATGGTATAACAATAAAGAACAATAATAAATACGTACAAAGGAATTACTAAAAAACACAACCATTTAAAAAAGATTTAAAATCTAAAAACTATAATAAAAATAATAGTAGAAGGCTGAGAAAGATTATTCACATCATAACCCAACTAGTCCAACAAACATAAGAGAATAACACACAACCACCATGTGAATCATAAGTCGCCTCCATGAACTGGCATCCATGTGAATCCATATGAGATAGGTACCAAACCAAACCCAAAATCCATGACCTGAATAACCTATATAAAACATTAAGACTACATATAATCCAATGTGAATATATATGGTGTGATCCATATTTCAGTGGGATTCCTCCATGAAAATAAAAAAATAATTAATCATTCCATTATAAAAATTTTACATTTAAATTTATCATTTTAAATGCATCTTAGAAAACAACAAAAACATCTTTTATTTAAAACCTTTAAACTATTTATGGGTTAATTTAAATAAAAATGGAAACCATAATGAAATATATTCCATATAAAGTTAATAAAGGATAACATAAAAGTTTTAAAGCAGACCATACATCATTAATCTAAACCACAAGAGAATCAATACATCAAAAGTAAAATTTTCAAATAAATAATTCACTGACATTCTAAAGAGGAAGTAAATAAACCATAATGTAATATACATATCATGATGCAACATTATAGGGACTAACGTGACAATACTCAACATGAATAGGTGGAACCCCTATCCTGTAGGTCTTACGATCCAACACTTTTAATCTGAATCACTCTCAACTAGCTTGATCAGTGACACATCCCAAAGATATAATAATCTAAACTCTGTGTCACTAGATACGGTGAACACTAAACTATAATGGCATTCATGCCTCTATTTCTCACTTCGTATCCTATTAGTTTTTATGGAATAGATAACATATGTGGGGAACTATTGAGAAAATTTTAATCCCATGATGAAAAAAATTCCCAAGGATATAACCACAATCATATCCTTCTCACCTCCAACACACCCTTAACAAGAGCCTCAAACAATAATAAAAATCATAATCATGAATCAAACTTCAACCATTTATCACATGTATATACACAAAGTTTGATATTGGACAATAATGAGGATCATCAAGGGTAAAAACAAAAATCAATTAAAAAAACATTTATTTATGTGCCAAAAAAGACTTTAATTTAAATTTAGTGATTATATGTTTTGAAACCCCATTTTAAATCCATTAGAAAACCAAGAATAAAAATAATTAAATTAATAATTTACACCAAGCAGGATCACAACCCACTCAAAGAATTCACTAAATAATTATCTTAGTAAAACACACCTCTTTAAAACATTTAAAACCATTAAAGATATAATACAACCCACTTTATAAACAACCTTTGATCCAAAACATCAGGAATAAACCATTTTTTGTGAATAAAACCATCATTTTCATTTTATCAAAAACCTATAGTGCATAAAACATCATTAAAAATAATAGTTTCATTGTACTATAAATTCCACCCATTTTTTCAAATTAAACCCTAAGGGAAAACATTGAAACCCTTTAATGAGTGCATCTAGATAACATACACTAAATTTATCTAGGTTAAAATGAGTTTGAATCCCCTAATTCCCAAGGAATTATTAAATAAAATTGAATGATATGGAAACACCTACATCAAGTGGAATAACTATGTATCCATCAACAAAAACTATTATAATAGGTCTCAAAAGATAGATTAAAACCCATAAAAATCAAAACCCATAAAATTTAGACAACCCTATACATAGAAATCAGCCAACATGGACACTCTGGTTGTATATAATTAAGGAAATAGGGAAAACCAAGGAAATAAGGAAGGAGATACCCTTACCTTTCAATTCGTGTGAATATCCACCAATAAATCCCCATAAAAACACTATGTAAGGGATTGGAGAAGGAATAAGAGGAAATGGGTGGTTCCTAGGTTGATCCATTTTAATGGGAAAATAAAATGTGAGATCCCCCAATTAAATTAAAATTGAAAAAACAAAATACTCAAATCCTAGTAGGTCGCATAATTTACTCTCACAGTTTACCAAACATTGTGGAAACCATGCAATCATCACTGTTAAAAACTATAGAGGTTTCATGGTTTCTATTGAATGAATTACCAACCTATGCACATAACCATTTGGTGCTGGAAAAGTCCCAAAATTGTAAAAAAATTACCATGATTCACCCTAAAATTTAGGGAGAAATTGATCCTATAAATATAAATAAAAAAGTGACATTTTGGGGCATTGAGAGTGAAAACTGACACCCCTACCACCTCCAAAACATTAGTTTAGATTGAAAAAACATTATGAAGAATACAGAATATAACAAAATCAAGGAATTTTTGTGTTCATGGTGGTCTCATCCATGTTTATACTTTTTCATTTGAATAATGAAATTGATATAAAGAAGGAATCTATGAATATTTTTTTATATTTTTTTATTTCATTAGATTTTTGTGAGTTTGGTTTGGTTTTTAACAGTTATTATTTATTTTTATGAAAATATAATTTTTTAAATAGTACTATATTACATATTTTAAATAATCTTTTGTTAAATTTTTATTTATTTTTGAATTTTAAAATTTTAGAAGTTTCTATTTATATTATAAAAAATATTCATAAATTTTAATTTATGTAACCACATTTATAATATGTATTAATAAAAACTATCTTTTATTATCCCTTTTTATAATAATAATAATAATTAATAATATTTATATCCTTATAAAAATTACCCCTCGTTACTTATTTTTAAAATGTTAGCATTTAGTGCCTTATATTTTTTTAAACACTAAAAACTTTTATAAATATATTATTATCTACTTCTCTAAAATAACTAGTAATTATAAATAATTTTAATAAATGTCATTTTTTTAATAGTGAAATATTTATTTTTTATTTACTTTATGATGGTCACAATTTCACTAGTATGTATATATTATTAGTTTTGTTTATTGCATTGAGTTTTATTGATTTTTTTTATGAAAATTTGAAAATTTGGGAACTTTTTCTAGAATTCATGGTTAACTAGAATGGCCAATAGTACAGTGTGAGGTGACTATTCATGTTTAAAATCTAGATCTAGTGAGATTTTCATCATCCTAGTGACTATGCAATCGAGGCATGAATTTCCATAAAAAGTGATCATTTTTTTTATTTTTAATCTATTTTAAGTAAGGAATCCTTATTTATTCTTCCAGAATCCTAGGGCATTGACTGTGAGGACCTCTCATAGTGAACACATCCATCATTGGAATAAAATTATTTTCTAAATTATTGCTCTTACAAATCAAAATATAGGTCTTCCTTTTCCCTCCCTCATCCATCTTCTTCTTTTTTGTGTTTCTCCCTACTCTAAACACTAACTATCCATGGGTTCTAAATTTATGATTTTGATATGTCTAAATCTAGATACTTTGGTTTTTAAGGTGTTTTGATCCTATCTCAAGCTTTAACCTCTTCCTATTTTATGAAGGCATATATATTCCTCCGTTTAAAATTAAGTGGTTCTTTCCCTCTCCTTCCCCTTCCAAAACCATTTATTCTTAAGAATTTTAAAATGGATATTATAATTGTAAAATAATATTTTAATTATTTTATAATGGTTTTATAATACCACCTCATTACTTTGTAAACATTATTGGTGCCATTTTTTAAATAGGATCAACATGACCATATTTTATTTTAAAGTAAAACCTACTTTGAAAAGGTGTTTGTGTGTGTGTGTTCTATTATCAAGGATTTAAAACTAGAAAGTGTGGGTTTATTTATGAAATTATGGGTATAGAATCATGGTGGTATATTACTAAGAAATTATGGTCACATCATATATACATTCTTTGGTTTGTTTTCAAAAAAAATTATATAATATAGGAATCAGTAATGCAGTTTCTTCTTTTGGAGATATTTCTTAGGTGTATTTGGGTAAATTGGGTAATAACAATATATAAGAGGTTACCATTGATATAAATATGCCCAAAGTACCCTATATCAAAGTGTATGACATGTACATCTCATATAGTACAATATGCATGGATCAACAGCATATCATATTCCTAGATAAAGTCATATTGTAAAGACTTTTTATGGTTATAACATGCCATTGTATGCCAGTCATACTGTATAACTTGTGTGGATCATAGTGTAGTGTTGTGTGATGTATTTTATAACTTTCATAACACCCTATGATTGGTATGGGAATTTTAACGTTAAAAGTTAACAGTTGTGAATGTTCTACAAAAATTTTAAATAGATGGAATTACTCAAACAATACATAACATTAGAGTAAATTCCATATAAAGGATCTGGAATATCCTAAGGACTATATAAAATAGACAATTCCATTGAGAGGGATTTTAATCTCTTCTATGGATTCTCCATTAATGTACTCTACCTTATTCTACATTAACTATCTAAAATACTTGTATATCATGGGATTGAGAAGGATAATACCCATACAATGGGTAATTCATTTTTAAACCATGGATACACCATGGAGGAGGGAGTCCTTTCATAGCCTATAAGGGATCTTCATCAAGCACTTGATTGAATATTTTTCGGTGGCCATCTATAGTGAATGGTATAAAAAAATTCATTATATATATATATAGTTTTAGTTAAAATCATGGTTGATCTTGGGGGTGAGGATTCTAATTGATTCCACTACATAAATCAAGAGTTAATTGATGATTAAAAACCCATCAGTGGTATTAGAGCACACTCTGCATTTTGATTCACAAAATCAAGTTAAAGATGAAGTTTTTTTAAAATTACATTTCATGTCTTATTGGATATCATTAAAAATGTTATTGAATATGAACTATATTATATCTTATGATTTGGGATATCATTAATTATGATATAAATTTTGTATTGTGGCCTATATTACGATATGAGATATTATAAACTATGACTAGACTGTGTCCTATGATATGTCATATTGTATGATACGATTCAATGTTGTTTCTTTGGTTTAATTATATCATAAAGTCTGATATAAGGATTCATATTATAAAAAATTATAATTACCTGAATGGAAAAAAATATCTTGGTATCATTATAGTGATATGATGTATATCATGAAATATGACTCGTGGTTGTTGATGAATTAATGTTATGCAGGGGGACATTATAGTCTATGATAGGCTAGCGCGTATCAAGTTAATCCTACATAGTTTGGGCCTCTACGGCCTATCACATATCATGTTATGAATCATAAAATATAATTGATAACATTTGGGAATTCCATGCATCATGCCTTATCATTAATTTCTTATAATATAAGATATATCATTAAATATGATATATAAAAAAATCTAAATTTTTATTATGAATTGATTTATATAATTTATAAAATGTTTATAAATTATGGGGAAATGTATTTTGGGGTATTTATTTAATTTTAAATGTAATTATAAATTAATTAATTATAAAATCTTTATAATTAATTATTAAATGTTTAGGAAAACATATAATAAATAATTATAAACATGAATATTAAATGTTAATATTAAATATATTTTTCTATTATATGGAATGAATTATAATTTGGATACAATATGTTTATATGTAAATTATAAGAGTTATTTATAAAGTGTTTATAAATTTTAAAAATAAGGCTACAAATATAAAGTAATTTATATTTAAAAATATGAATTTTTTGTAATTATTAATTTGAAATGTTTAAATTAAAATTTCTTATTTGAGAAATTATATAAACCATATCAAAATGGGTTCTGGTGATTGATATGATGAGGGATTAAATAATATTAAATATATGGTATTTTGATTTCATGAATTGTCTACATAGTAGACTTGGAATATGAAATGTTTATATTTCATTTAATATCATATATTAATGTAATATTCCATAAAAAAGAATAATATGAAGTTTTTTATATTAAATATAAATATTAATTGTTTATATTTATCAAAATATGGAATATCCAAAGAACGTAGCTAAATTATAAAATTTTTATAATTGCTTTATTAATGGAATGATCATAAAATTTTTATCTAATGTTTAAATACAAAAAAACAATTATTTATTTAATTCCATTATTCATATTTATAATTTTTATATTATAAATAAATTCATTCTTTAGTTTAAATTGTTAAACCACTTATATAAATTGTCACACATGAATATAAAGAAGTTACATGCTAGGTGTGATTATTGGCATAGTTTTCTTCATCCTTGAATTTAGATTGTACTAGTTTATGAGCTTGAATTAAGTGGTTAATTATGACTTATATAAATTAATTGTTAGAATTATGATGGAATTTAAGTATCTATTGTGTAAATTATCCTTGGGTAGAGGTAATTTGGGTCATAATACTTACTGGACTAGAGGCTTATGCCTTGTTAAGAAAAGTGGGGTTGTATAACTATTTCTCCAAGATTACTCTTATGAGGATTTTATATTTCATGTGATTTTAAGACTCTTCATGAAAGGGTTTAATTAACCTTATCAATGAGATTAATTAATATTTTTACAGTTATATTTTTCTATTAGTTTGGGTTAGTAACACAAGTTATGAGTTTTGTAAAGAGTTACACGTCAATATAATTTAAACATATTGATTTAGTGGAAAAAATGGGATTCCAAACTAAATAAATATAATCATTCAAACATATGAAGGGAATACCATGAGATAAAATGGGAAGAATATATCATATTTAAAAATTCTAAGTTTTAGATTCCTTCCAAAGAAGACACTTATCAATACCTTGATCATCCAATCAGGTAGGTAAATCCAAACTGGGTGCCCCTATATTATCTTATGTATGGAAATATAGTAATGGGTGACCCTAATGGGATTAAGTGACAGGTATTGATGTTTTATTTGGGTTACAAATATCTACTAAACCCTAATATAATTAGATAAATATAGGGATGATGTTTATTAAATCCATTTTATGGATTAAAATAAAGAGTTATTCACTCAACTATCCCAGATTCATATCTGGTGTGATTGAAATGATTGTCTACCTAAATATTGAAGTGGTGAAAGGAATTTAAAATTATACTCATTTCTAAGTTAAATATGAATCTTGGGCCATTAATGGATATTAAAAATTTAAAATTAGTCATTATTTTAGTAGGGGGAACATTTAATAAATTTTTTTATTAAATGTTTGTAAAACATGATACTCAAATGATAAAATCTTATGTTATAGATTAATTATATCATTATCATTAAACAAAACTTTTAGATAAATACTTTTCAAAGAGGGGATTAATGTAACAAACATATTGGGTTGGTATAAAACATAATAATTGTTCTTAAGTAAGATAGAAAGTCGTATATACTAGATAAATCCCATCCTCATTTACCTATTGTAGAAGTTGTTTAACGAATGGGTCTAGATTCTTATGAGAAGCATATAATGATTTATATAATTTTTCAATGGAATTGGATACACAATGACCAGAGGATATTTAGTTTACACTAACATACTCAATGTGATTGAGTGTTCTAATAACTTGGAGTTACAAACAATTTCCCTTAAGGTTGTTTATTACTATATAATTATTTATGAATTCGTTATTAGAAATGTTCTAGAAATTTGATTGAGTTTAATAAATTTTTACACAATTTTCTCAAAGGATAGAGGAACTAATCATGTGATGTTTAGGTTCTATTTATGTGATAAAGATATAAAAGGGAAAATATTAATAATGTGATGAAAAATAAGATTTTCCAATAGTCATCCTTGGTCACAAAAAAGATAAAGGTTTCAAGAGGTAGGAACAATGTTTCCATGGTGTGAAAATTCATTAAGCTACCTAAAGGATTTTGAGTGACACCATGGAAATTCCATGTCAGGTATTGATTTTATGGAAATGAATTATTATATTTTTAAGGGTATATATCACTAAATGTATAATTTACAAAAAAAATAAGTGTACATGAGTTCAAATTCAAGGAAATAATTCATGGAGCTGTAGTTTTCACTCAAATGATGAAACAAAGGGTTTTAGAATCATAGATTTGTCTCTAATGAAATATATCCATCACGATTGATCTTAGTAAAGTATGTGTATATTTATCTCATTTATCTCATTTGAAAAGAGAGTTTGTATAATAATAAATTATTATTATGAAAAATTTGATATAATGGATTTAATACCCATGGTTTATGATTCATTTTATTTTATATCATACTAGATAGGAAGATGTGGATAAAAAGAATTTTATATGGTATAAAATAATTTTATCGAAGATATTTTTAAAAATATGAGGGATTTTATCCCACCACACATCAATGTCATATTTTAATGAATAATATAATTTTTAATAAAATTCTCTAAACACATAGAATACCATATAAGATATGGGTGACAATAAATTATTTTTTAATTATTCTCATTAACAGGAAATAAGTGTATTTCTAAACACAAAATATTTTTTGATTCTTATCATGATATTCTAGAAAGAATAATATAAATGTATAATAGACTAGTTGGAATATATTTTGGACGTAGTGATGTTCAAAGGTAACAAATGAATTATTATTATGGTCAAAATAAAAAGTAAATGTAACTTAACATCCTAAAATTTTAAAGGGTGTGTTGGTAAAATATTAATGTAAAGAGTAACAATAGTTATCTAAATATGTCAAGGGAAAAGATTGATGAAAAATTACATGAATGTTGATGAAATAGAAAGAGTATTATATAGAAAAAAAAAGTTATTAACATTGTAACATTATATGTTGTAAATTGAGAAAGATTGAATACTTGTTCAAATAAGTTGAAAATTAATAATATTATTCTTAAATCTCACCATTATTCAAAATATATTTATTCACAGATGTTACTCACTAGATTTTAGTGGGAGAATTTTATCAGACTATCACGTATATATGTAATGAGATTAACAAAAATCCTAAAACCATAACAAAAATAATTTTAATATGGTAGTATTTTATGTGTGATATAATGAGGAAATCACTTATCACTACAAGAAAAAGAGAATATAGTGGTAGTTGTTTAGTAGTCATTTTCAAAATAGACACTAGGTGTTTTGTTTTGTTTTTTAAATGGTGGTTTTACAAAACTGTTTCTAATTCATGGTATTTTATTAAAAACTATCACCATTTAACAGTGATTTTTTAGCAGTGGTTAAAACAATCACTAAAAACGAAATTTTATTTATTTTATTCAATTTTTATTTAATTTTAACAAAAAAATTAATAAAAAATATTCATTATTATAAATAATTAATTTAAATTTAATTAATTTTTAATAATTTATTATTTGAAATTTAATATTTATTAGTTGTTATTTAAAATGTTAATTATTTATTGTAGTAGTATTATAGCAGGCATTGTAGTAATCAGGTACTGTAGTAATTAGGTATTATAGTAATCATGTACTATAGCAGTTATTGTAGCACTATAATAGATAGGTACTATAGAAAGTATTAATATTCACTAAGATAGGCCCATGGGCTACCTTTCAAGGGCTATAATACAATAGGAGGTATCAATATTATTTCACATTAAGGCCTTTGAGACACTCCATCATGAAGGGGGAGTTGTACAATTAAATTTTTTTAATAAAGGTCCTAGTGGGTGATTTTAAATCTTTATGACGAGGATGAGTCTTGATCCACCTGGATTCTTAGGGTGTATGTGTGTTGTGTTTTATTTATAACCCCACTATCTACTGGGGATTATTAATTATTTATAATCATTAATCGTTAATTGTAAATTTTCAATTATAAATTTTCAATTCTTAATTATCCATTATTAATTATTAATTATATATTATCTATTATTAATTATTAATTATTTGTAATTATTAACTATATATTGTAGTTAGGATATTACCCATGTGGTAAACACTCCTTGTAATACAATATGAAACTTGAGTTCAAAATTGGGAAAGGGTGAATTTATGAGGAACTATAGCAGTATTGTAGAATAATAGTGTTATGGTTACTATAGCAGTTACTATAGTAGGGTATTGTGGTAGTGGTATTATTCGCCCGAATTGAGATTTTGGACCACATATCGGGCCTCTTAGCTATCAATGTAAGGCAGACTACACTGAAGCAGCCTCAAGATGATAGATCAAAATGGTAGCAGTAACCAAGAAGAGCTAACTAGACATAGGATAATGGATGGAAAAGGTGGACATGACACCAGGTTTAGGCCCCATGAAGATCTGCATTGGATGAGGAAAATTCAATTACATAATTAGATGATGATATTGGCACATACATTAAAGAGGTGTTGAGGAGGGGTTGTTTCAATGCATTCAGGTCAAATGTGTTAGGCCTTAGGGCCTCTAGAGCCTTCACGTCATGTATTTTGGGCCTCTGGGTCATGGAAGCATTCTCTCTCATCCTAGTTAAAAATAAGGATTATCTAAAAATAAAAAAATATGTAATTGGTGCATGAATTATTAATCATATGTTATTTAAAAAATTTATTTCTCATTAATTATTAATATTTAGTTAATTATTATTTATAATTTAATATTACGGAATTTTTAATTAATAATTACTATTTATTAATGAGATAATTATTAATAATTAATTATTTTTAAATTAGTAAATTATTATTATTATTCATTATTAATTAATTATTAATTTTTTAATTTAATTCAGTCTTTATTTATATAATGCATTTTATTTTTCAAATAGGTTCAATAAAATTTATTAACATATTATTACATGTAAATTAATTTGGTGGAGTAGTTAATATTTAGAGAGATATGAGAGAATGGGTGAGAGTAGTATGACTATAATTTCTTATTGTGCTCCATCAGCAGCGAGACATTAGTAGAAAGAAGATAGGGTTTCAACCTAACCTACATTAATCCTAGTTCCCCTCATTAATTTTAAGATGCACTAGTATAATAGTGATAAGACATATCATTCATTATTGGAGGTGTGGGGATCAGCGTCAAACCATGGTTCCATATCAGGCATCACTTGGAAATCAGTTGATAAGGTGATCTTCATATATAAACTTTTGAAATTTGAAATATACAGGGTTAATTTGAAATTTTTAATTTATAGTTTGATTTTTTTGAATTTATTCCGTTGATTTGTAATTGTTCATGAAAATCTAGCATTTCTATTAAGGTTTACACATAATTTGAAAAACAATTGTTTTCATAAAATACCAAAAATATGGATTTTGAAGTGAGTATAGTGTAAATAAGGGTGACCTCCTGAGAAGTTGTTGTGTGATGTAAAAAAAATATTGAAACAAGTCATCCAAATAACATGTATCGATATATTAATATATGTAAATGTATTTGGAGGAGTGGTTAGTACTTAAAGAGTTAAGCAGGAATGAGTGGGAGTAGTATAAATATTGGTAGCCTTATAGAAAGTTATTGTACTGTGTATAAAAAGATATTAAAATAAATATAAAATAAATAAATCATAATATATAATAATTATTTTAAATAATTAACAATTTATAAATTAAAAAATTGAATTTATAATAAAAAAATTTCTTTTTTAAAAAATATGTTTCAACAAAAACCATTGTGGAAAAATTACCGCTAGATAATTCAATGTGATTCTAAAAAACATTGTGATATGATTTCCTATATAGAAATTCACAATGATTTTTAGAAATTCTTGAGGATCATTTAGAAAATTTAAAATAAACACTAAATATAGTTTTCATGATAGTGTATATATGGTTTTTTAGTATTCATAAAAGTGTTTAATGGTATAAAATGAATCATTCTCTACAAAAGGTAGACTCTGCTTTATTATTCTTTAATATTGTCTAATTATACTCATGGAGGTATAATATTGAGTTATCTATAGCAGATGTTCATCATAAATTTTAATATGATATGATAAAATGTTAAGTTTAGAGAGAATATGATTTCTAATAAAAATGTAATTATTCTTATAAGACACAATACATGTTTTTACGCTTGATATGCCATAAATTATACCACGTGGAGTTTCATACACTGTGTCGTTGGTATACTGGGGGTGCATAGTTTATATTTATATTTCACCATATCTAGGTGAGATACCTAGTATGAGAACCATTATACTTTGATACATTTATTACACAAGCCTTGAGGCTTAGCTAGTCAGGGGGAGGTTAGATATGTTGCTTACTTTTTCATGGATTATATCATAACCAAGATGGTATTTTTCCTATAATATGATGATAATGAAATCCAATCCCTCATTTTTGATAAATTAATGAAGTATAGGTTCATACATAGATAATTAATTTTATTTTCTTATCTATTTGGGTGAGGGTCATGTGATGTAATCATCCACATAGAAGTAAGTGACATTTTATGTATTGATTGACCTGGTCTGTCTATACTCAGAGAATAAACAATAGATGAGTAGCTATATGAGATTAACATACTTCCTACCATGTTGTTACTTGATGTATTGAGAAAATAGATCATATTAAAATTCATTATTGTATATGATATAGTCGGTGGGAATAGGTATGGAGATACTTGTGCTTGATAGAGATCATGTCGGATCACTTTGAAGCTTTATTAGTTTTGATTCTTTAATCAAGGAAGATCTTTTCTTACATTTATTAATTCATGAATTCATATTTTTTTTATTAATTATATTAAGACTTGTGGGGTCACACTTTGTAGTTTAATGAATGAATAATGAGTTTTAACTTATAAATAATCTCTAAAAGTGTTTTAGAGTTTATCTAAAAGGATATTTGTATGGTTATTCACAAGGTGTTATATATGATGTGATACATGATGAGTTTATTGATAATTTCCATATGTATTTTGGAAGATATATTAAATGGATTTTGGATATTATTTCAAAAGTTATTGTAAATGATACAATATATGTTGAAATGGAACAAATTTTATGAGGCTTTAGTTCAAGTGGTGGATTGATGGAGATATTCCCTAAATCCCTTATATCATGGTGTGTCATATGTGCATGTTGTGTGGTTTTGCATTAATGGGTAAAAGCCATATTATATACCTAGATAAAATAATATAATAAATCATGGTAATACTTAAAACATTCCATTATCTATCAGTAATATTGTACAAATTACATATTACATTTCTTGAATGTTACATAACATTCAAGTAAATTTCATACAAAGGCTCAGAACTATCCTGAGGACTATATAAAGTGGCCAGTTTCATTGAGATGGATGTTAATCTCTTTATTATATTCTACCTTTAAATAAGTTTCTTACTCCTCATTTTACTATCTATGTTATTATCATATCATGGTATTGAGGAGGATTCTGTCCACATAATGGGTGATTCGGTTTCAACCCATGGATTCACCATATTGGTGGGAGTCCTTTGGAAGCCTCTAAGGGACATTTATCAAGAACTTTATGGAATATTATTTTTTGAATATTTTTGGTGAAAAGTACATGAATTTTATTTATTTTATATATACTTGGTTTTGTTCTAAAGCATGTTTGATCTTGTGAATGAGGTTTTTAATTTCTTCCACTTCTTGGATTAAGAGTTAATCGATCATTATAAACCCATCAACCATAAGTCACACAAAGTTGGTTCTTTTTTCATTATGTGATTTTTTGTTTATATTTAGACATATATCATGTAAAAATACTCATAGTCCATCTCATATGTTTATTCCCATTTTTTATAACATGAACTTTTATTACATTTTTTTATAATTTCATTTGGATGTCACATTTTTATTTTTGTAAGTTATTGAGATTTATGTTTTGTTTCATTTTATGTCATGTTTAGATGAGTTTTTATCTAGACATGCTATTCCAATTTGACAAGGAAGATCCAATATATGTATACTTCATGTTAGATATTTGGTAGAATTTTTTTATCAAAATTCTGATAGTCATGAGAGTGAAATCATTCCTAATAGTTTGTTTATGATACCCTTGGCACTTATGTTTGATTGTAATGATTGAGAATACACTTTAGGCCTTACATCATATAGTTTTGGGTACCAATATGGAATGAACTAGTTTACTTCATTACAATATTTTATTAAATATTTATTTTAGTATGTTATTTAAGAGTTCATGGTAAACAAGAGATAGAATTATCAGGACTCAGGTGGTATATTACATAGGGGTGTCTAGATAACACTCTTGGTAATGATCATTGAGTTTCCATGGGATTTTGGGTATGTATATTGTGATTTATGCTTTATGTATCAATTATTTTAAAATTTTTCTATTTAAATTAGTGTAATCATATTTTATAAAAACGTTATATGAGTCTGTTTAGATAATTTTAGGTTTTAAAGTGAAAAGTTAAGGTATTTCTATTTTTCAAGGTCCTGGTACATGGGTTTTAGACCATGAAAGGTGACCATATAAATCACTCTAAATTGTCTAGAATCTTTTACATAGTTATATAGATAGTCTCATGAACTTATAACCTTGATTGTGGATTTTGAAAAATTCATCATTTTTTATTGTTTCTTCTTATAATGGTTTTGTATCATTTCTATGAATTTTTATTACTTTTTTGAGATTATATTATATTTTTAGGATTCAGTAATGTTATTTTATCTAATTATGATTGGTTATATACATTTTTAATATTTATTTATTTTTTGATCGAGTTTACATTTTTATTTAATATATAAATATGCCTCCCAGAAGGGAACTGGTGAATCATAGAGAGAGGTATATATATAATTTTCACGATGTAAATCCCCTATAAAATACTAATCTTTTTTCTCCAATCATACACACTATATAAAATTTTGTAATAGAAGATGAGAAAGATCAAGATCGTTCAATGGATCATGCTCAAGAATTTACTCAGTAAAATCCTCTTACCTTCCATGTTGATCAAGGACCTTTGGAAGATAAAGAGTGGTTAGAGAAAATATAATGAATCCTACATTTAATCTGGACACGTGATACTTTTTTAATGAAATTTTTCATATATGTAGAAAGTGGTGGGATTTGTTTTTGTTAGCCATGTTACACATGGATATCATTAGGATGGTTTTTAAATATTTGTTTAATAAAAGTGTTATCCCAAAACCTTGAGGATGGAAAAGTTTAATAAGTTCTTGGATATTTAACAAGGAACCTCTTAATGATAGAAAAAAATTTATATATTTTTTAAAATTTTCACCTAATATGGTTTCAAAAAACCACTTAAAATATTTTTTTTAAATGGGGTTATGAACTAACATTAAATCCAATGATATTATCTATTATATAAAATCTTACTCAAGCATGGTCAATAAAGCAGTGATGACTGAGATAGATATTACAAGGATTAATGGTATGATATATTCATTTATTATAGCTGGTGGTAGACAAAGTAACACCTCTGGTAAGAAGAGGACGTTAAAGAGAGTTAGAAAAAAAAGTTACTGGAGAGGAAAGAGAACATATTACACTATTTCCTCCTCCACATCCATGTATTCACTATTAGTATATTATCATTGGTGGAATAAAATCCATATAAGTACCAATTTTAAAGAATCTTTGAGGATTTTTAATTAGCGTAGATGCTTGGGACCCTTACAAAGGTTTTATAATCATTCTATTCAATAGGGTGGTGCAGTTATTTCAACTACTTAAAAGGTTTCATAGATTCATTTAGATGTCTCTAAGGTAGAAGTGACTCATTCTCAAAGTTTAAGAGGATGGAATAAATCTATATGAAGTAGGATTAAGATATATAGAGTCTCTCAACATTGGTAAATATCTCATGGATGTTCTGAATCTATGTGATTATATATAGTAGAGTATGCACCTGTAGAATCAAAGGTCGGACCAGTGATAGTTTAAGGTATTATTCTTATTATAATTAGGAGTTCCAAATTTGGTAAATATATCCCTTTTATTTTTATTCATTATGAACAATAACCATAGTAAATAATTGTCACCACAGTAAGGGTAAAATGACCTAATGTTCAGGGATGTGTGTTTCTTTGAATTAATGGTGTCCAGGTATAATTGTGTTAAAGGGGGTTACGAGGGTTTACCTAGAGTTTGAAGGGATTCAGAGGTAGTTTGGGCTATTTTGTAGAAGTTGGGATTAATTATGTATATATGGCTTTTACACACCATGTAAATGTTACACGATTCATAAATGTCACTACGAAGATGTCACGAAATGGGTTCATGATGTGAAATGAATAAACACTATGAAGATGGTTCACATCGTATAATGTTCGAGTAGGGTTATTTTAACTCGAGGTGATACATTTTTCGGTGTAACTCATAAATTGAGAATTTCACACCATGTAAATATTAGTTGTCATGTATTTCTCAAGATCATTGATTTTAAATCCATGATGCGCTTATAATTTCTTTCCATATGCATGCAGCCATTCTCCCTCATACTATATGTGATTTTTGAGTGCCTTCCTCCCTTCCGGACTTCCTAATCAAGCAATTGATCCCCAGTTAGTTGTTTCACTTTGGTTTTCCCCGCTCTTTTTCTTGTTTCTCATTATCGTGGTGTAATATTTTGACTACTATAGAAATAGGTGTTGATATTGATTTTTTTATCTAGTGTTTCTTGTAATATTTGTTGCCTTTGTTTATATTGGCATTATTTGTTGAAGCATTGTGTTTAGCATCGGTTAAAGGTAGGTGGTTTAAAAACTAACCCTATGGTCTGGTCAATTATTTAAGTATGTTCAATATTGTGAATTGCGCTAACATAACATGCACAATAATTAATTGAATATTGGGTAATGATAAATAATTTGTTGGATTATCCATTGGATCCCATTGGATTCAATGGTGTTTTGACCTAACTTGTGGCTACCCCTATGGTGATCCCACCCTTGAATAATATTGAATTCGAAAATGACTTAATGTCTGTTTTAGCATCATATGAGATATCATGTGATTGATTGTGATAGATTCACCTTAGAAAATGGTTAAATTGATTATTGAAATGGGTGATGATGATTTCATATAAAATGGGTGTGCAACTGGAATGGTAAAAACACAAGATATAATTTAATGAATGAAAGGGTAATTGAAATGAAAATGGTAATTTTCATAATTAACCATTGTGGATTATGATATGATGTTGTTTTATTCTTTATTTTATGATTTGGGATTAAATTATGCTATAATTCTTATAGGGCTATGCCCGATTATGTTTTAATTCTTATATAGAGGACTTGGTCTGGTTATACTGTAATGCTTATAGGGATATGTTCGGTTATGCTAAAATGATTATACATAGGGTTTTCCCTAGATACTAAAATGATTATATAAAGGGTTTGGGATCATATGCTAAAATTCTTATATAGAAAGATATGCCCAGTCACTGTGATTATACGATGAATTTGTGGTTATGGTTAGAATATTTATGCTATAGGATTAGTGATATTCTGGCATGGTGTCGAAGCAGGTTGATTGTTATATTGTATTAATTATTTAATTAATACACATGTTTATCGCTTTATTACATACACTTATTATCAGACAAATTTTCTTTACACACAGTGGTATCGACCTACTAAGTTTTACTCACACCCTATTTAGGCTGTCATTTGGTACCAGAGTAGATTACATGGATACAGGTATGGACAAGGGAAAATGACCTTATTTTTTATTGTTGATTTTGTATGGGTTAGATCTTTGAGATGGGACAAACATGGGTTCGGGACTGAGGTGTTTATAGTTTATTATGTCATCTTGGTCTTTTATTTGTGTTAATTTTAGTTTTATATTTAGATACATTTGAGTCTGTCGTTATATGGTTCACTGTTATTTGATTTATTAGTTTTTCTTTTACTTTCCAGTTGTATGTTTTATTGTTTCTATTGTATCTTTTACTCTGTTCTTTATTATTTTTGTTTATTTTTGTTATATTGTAACAATGTACTAGAAGGTATAGTCTCCCCGCTATATTTTTTCTACCCCCACTGCTAGTCGGTAGCCACCGCTATATAGGTAGGTGTGCATGAGGTCCTATAACCAACATGATTTGGCCATGTGAGAATGTACCGGATTGGGGGATGATACATGCTTCACATCGATAAGAGTTCTCACAACATCATCAAACATCTTAATTATAATGGTTCCAATTCTAGTGATATAATACATTCCATCAACACAACACCTTTTGTAACAAGTTCATGTATTGAAAACTAGTCCCAAATTGGAATGCATATGAAAAGTACATATTGAATTAAGAATCTCATCATCACACAATTTAAGTTCAATTTCAGAAATAACCAAGAGTTCCCATTCACTATTATTATCCTCTTCTACATTGGCTTCATCAAAATTTTTTGCTTCATTTCCTTTGTAATTAATAGGTCATTTATTTCTATTCTTATTTTCCATCTTGAAACATTTGTATTTAATATGATTTTTATTCTTATAATAATTAAAAGTTTTATCTTTATTTCATGATTTTTACATGCCCTTTTCATAACTAAAAAAAATCTTTCACTTATTCTTCCTCTTATGATCAAACCCTCTTCTTGGGATCCAGAACCAACTGCAAAATATTTTATTTGATTATTCTAAAATAAAGCCCTGTAGACACTACCATAGATTACGCCTTATCCCATGCCTTCTTTTATCAGTGCTAAACATAAACTGCTCATAAAAGGGTTACCTTTATCAATGTTAGCTAAACGCGCTGATAAATGTAACTTTTATCAGTGCTAAAAAAAGCTAATAAAGGTGTACCCTTTAACGATGCTTTTTAGCGCTGATAAAGGCAGATATTTATCACCGATATTCATCATGCTAATAAAAACTTTTAATAAAACATATTATTGATATATAAAAAATTATCAAATTTATATTCAAGAAATAATGTTTATTTATATAGATTAATCAAAAAATGCATGTATATAATTAATATAAATATGAACTATTAATATATATTTTTTAATAATTCAAATATACAAATAATGTTTTAAAAAAATTATTTCTAAAATTATAAATAAAGAAATATAAGTTTAAATAATTATAAAATTATAATAAATATATTTATTATATTTATAATTATATATATTTATATATCGATATATATATATAATTATATAAATATATTTATGATTATATAAATATGTTTATAAAAATATTTATTTATAATTATATATATCTATATATATATTTATTTAAATAATTATTAAATTATAAAAAATATATTTAAATAATAAATATATTTATTATATTCATAATTATATATTATTATATATTAATAAATATATATATTTAAATAATTATAAAAATATAATAAATATATTTAAATAACAAATATATTAAAATAAATATATTTTTATATATTTTTATAAAATCATAATAAATATATTTTTTATATTTTTGATAAAACAAATAGGTCTGAAACCTCTTTATTATGAAAGAAAATAACTCATTTTTTCTAGGTAGAGAAAGACTCAATACATAGCCCATAGGCCTAAGGCAAAGCTGACTACATTAGGTTGGCATCATAAATCCCCCAATGGGCTTATCATGATTGGAACCCTAGTCTTTTGGATGCAATAAGTATAGATATTTTTTAAATAAGATTTATATTACAATAAGTATAGATATTTTTTTAAAGTAACATATAAATATGATTTAAATAACTTTCAATAAAAAATGAATCTTATTTGCATAATTTTATATATAAAAAATTATCAAATTTATATTAGTCAAAATGTTTAATATTTATTTATACACATTAATTACAAAATGTGTATATAATTAAAATAAATATATTAGTATTAGTATTTTATTTAAATAATTATATAATATATAAATGAATATATTTATTTAGATATATATTTATATTGATATTAAATAGTTTTAAATATATGTACACGTATAACTTCATGTATGTATATGTGTGTGTATACATGTGTGTATGTATATATGTCTCTGTGGGTGTATGTGTATGTGTATATATGTAGCACATGGGGTGTACCCTAGTGGTATTATCCCCTTGGTGGCATCGGGGTGGTTGGGGTTCAAATCCCAGTCACGTCCTTTCTCACCTATAATTAAATTGGGAGGTTGTGTATGTGGGCCCCCACCGATGGCAGGGGTGGTGTTTTGTCGGTTCTTCTAGTGACGGACCATGTGGTGGGATAACAAGGTCGGTATCTGTAGGAGATGATGGTGGGCGATGATGTGTTGGTGTTAAAGGAGGAGGATGGCGTACAATGACGAGGAGGACGGTTGTTGATGAGCGAAGGTGGGGTTGCCTGCTATCGTTGTGGATCGCGGCGGACAGACAGTTGCTAGCAAGGCAGGGCTGCTGTCGGCGTGGATCATGGAAGGTGTATGAAAAAGGCAGGTGGAAATAAAAAACATGGATTTGGGCCTCAATAAATTAGGGCCTCACAGAGACATCTTGGATAGTGTTTCAGAGCAGTAACAACCTCCTTTGAAAGGCATCCAGATTGGAAGAATGAGAGGGTATGGATTCATCCATTGTTACCAGGCCCCGTGTAGTTTTTCTTGGGGCAATGTTAGCTGGACACATTTGTTGCAAGTTAGAGTAAGCTTAGAATCATTAATCAATTTTCTAGGGTGGGGTAGTTTCTATGCCGTCATGGTCTTTGGGGCCTTTCATGTCATGTAATGTGTGGGCCTTTGTGCTAATGGGCTTTTGGGCCATATAAGGTTACCCCTCAACCTAGTTAAAAAGGGGCATTTAAATAAAAAATTAAAAAGTCTTCAGGTTTAGCAGTGTATGTGTATATATGTATGTCTGCAATTCACATAAATGTTACGAATTCAATTTTTACCATTATTAAATTTATTTAATTTTATTTATTCATTTATTATTATATATTCATCAATAATGATAAATATATATTTAATCATTTTGTAATATTTATTTATACATATACTTATTTACTATACATGTAGTATTTTCAATATGTTTGTAATTTATATGAATAATATTTATTCGTTTTTATTTATTAATTTTTAACATTTTAAATATATTTGAAATTTATATAATTAATTAATAATTTTTTAATTTAAATATTTAATTAAAAATTATAAATATATATAATTATTTAAAAAAGGTATTTGGGAAATTATATATATATATATAATTATATAATTATAATAAATATATTTTTATATTATTGATTATATAATATTAAATATATATATTTATATAAATACTAATAAGGTTCGGGGCCAAGCCCCTTATTATTAAATGAAAAAAATAAACATCACATGAAATAAGGATAGAGTCAAAAAGACAATCCCGATTCTAAAAGGAAAAAATAGCAACTCAAGCGTCACCATAATCATGATAAGAGTTATTACTAGAATCATCATCAGACTCCCACTCTAACTATGAATTCCTCTGATTAAGAATCGTAATATAATGTTGCTTTACCTTCTCCTTCTCTAGAGTTAGCTGAGATGATTTAGAAGACATGCCTCGTCTATGCCCTCGATTTGAATCATCACGAATACCCCTTCCTTGAATTTTCAGATGGCTACCTCGCCTTCATGTTTTCTGATGCATCATTTTATTATGAGCATCCATTTTATCAAGATTAAGTGCCTCAAAACTGTTATAATCAATGACATTCATTGAGTTATCATATGTCTGAGCAAAAACTTTAGGGGACTTAGGATAAAATCTAGTTTTCCTTGGAACCATTTGGAAACCTTCATTATCCACATTTCACTTTCCTAAGATCATTCACTCATGCATGTCATTCGTGGCTTCCACAGCCACATCCCTCTCAACAGACTACAATCATTCTAACAAAGTAGAAGCATCTATAAATTCACTGGTTTTACTGGTTGTGTCATCCACTTGCTCATGAATATCATCAGCCACAACTTCCACATCAGTTTCCACATTAGTCTATCTGATGACTTACTCACTAGGGAATTTGTAAAGATTAGAAGGACTACTCACTTCAAGTATAACTCTATCTCTATTCACTGTTGCACTTTTCCCATCATCATCATGAGTTTCCTCAACAACAATATTTGACCAAAGCCTATGCTTACCATAACCCTGCACATGAATATCAACCGACTACTGAGTTCCCTTCACATTCACTTTACCAATATCATTAGCTGGTTGTACTTTAGATTTACCAACATGTGAATCAACATTAGAGACAACCTCTATCTACCTAGTCTTTCGAGTATCATGTTCAGAGTCATCATCATTAGTTTCCCACACTGACTGTAAGTTCCTTTGACAGAAGATCACATAATATTTAACCCTGATCTTTTTCTACTCCAGAGTGAGTCGAATCTTATATTCCTTGGAAAAAGACATGGTAGACACATTTTGACCACACCCTCATGAAACATCCCAATCATCATGACCACGACCTCAGTTGTGGCCTTTTGGATGTCAACCCCGTCTCTATGATTTTTTATGTCATGTTCCTTCAGATGCTTCCTTCTCAACATCCAGCTAGTTCATCACTATGAAAATGACAGATGGTTGATCACTAGTGTCCAGCTCCTCAACATGCCTTAACTCCTCATTGAGTGATTCAAGCACACCAAATCTATTTTCACCTACAACATCCATCTTTGAAAGGTTTATGTTATGTTCAGAACCGATTTTAGTGAAAGGAACATCTACACAATTAAATTATTCCTCCATCAATGGTTGATCCATTGATAGATTTTCAACAACTTCTTCTATAATCCCATCATGATGGGAAGCCACGACATCATTACAAGTCATGGGTCTAGATACAAACACAGGCATTCCCTCATATGGCAGGTCCACCTGCAAGGGATCTTGAGCAGAAGATGCCTGCAGTAACTCAACTGAAGGAGCAGGAGACTTAGACTTATAAGAGGGAACAATTTGGAATCTCTCATCATCTATCATTACTTTCTTGCCTTTAGATGTTATGACGTTTTTTTACTTCGTACAATATCAAGATATTTGTCCACTTTTAGAGCACTAATCACCAAGGACTCAACATTTTTTACTCCTCCATGCATTATAGCAGCTGCCTGAGGTGCATGGGACGATCTTTCATTTTTATATTTTGAATATGAAATATAATCATTCACATTATTTTTTCACTTTGTTTCCACCTACTGTAAGTAAGGACCTCTCATGCATTATATGGGAATCAACTACATCTTGTACATAACAATCACGAACAAAGTAACCTCCAATCATTTTTGTAGACTCTTCAGGAAGCTGTTCAGTAGAAATAACCTTACCACTCACCTAGATCTAATCTCTCACCATAGACCCTTCCATATTAGTGAACAACATGCCCCTCAAAGGGAGGGATTGATGTGTGCCCACAAGATTCAAATCAGCCTGCTCCATCTTCATTGCTTCCTCATCTTCCAGATTTCACCAATTAGAGGGGCCACTATTTTCCCCAACTGAGGGTGGCACATTCAACATCACTTCCCATTCCTCCAGAGGCATTTGAGAGTTTCATTGTTCATGAGTTTCTGTCACATTCACATCATCCTTCTCTTCCTTCCTATGACAATGAGTAGCAGGATGACCCTTTATCCCACACTTCTGATAAGAAATCATCCTTCTAAATGACTTTGGAAAGTGACCAACATCCTCGAAAAAGTCACAGAAAATGGGTTTCTTCTGATATTCCACATCAATTCAATTTTCATCAGTGGGAGTAGAAAGATTAACCATGTCAATGATGGTGGAGCTCAGGTCGATCTCCACTAACATCCTAGAAAAGTGTCAAAATAGCACCTACTCTATTTTCTTATCAAGGCGAATGGGCGTTCCGATTATAATAGAAATTTTAATATATTTATTTATAATTATAATTAGAAATAAATAAATATATATTTAAATAATTATAAAAATAAAATAAATATATTTAAATAATAAATATGTTTATTATAATTATATAAATATATATATTGATATATTGATATATGCATATATAATTATATAAATATATATCGATATTTATATTTATATTTATATTTATAATTATATAAAAATATTTATAAATATATTTATTTAAAATTATAAATAAATAAATAAATATATATATATATATATTTAAATAATTATTGATGTGGACCCTTTGTAGGTGGAACATCCAAATGGTAGTCTTTCACGCAGGAGTGCTGATGATTGTGAGAATGTGGGGTGGTATTATCCATCCCAGTTTTTTGATCTATTGAAAAATTCATATGCCTCTTTTGGCAAGGCTGTATTTGAGAAATATGATATTTCATGATCTAAAAACTCTAGTATCACACCTATTGAGGACTAGAAAGGTGATAGGACTACTGATTGTCTCAGTAAAGAAGTGGTAGATTGGTTTTTCTCACAACCGGCATCCACTTATTCCATGATGGATCTGGATGTTTTTGGATAGAATAACTATTTAACAATTTAGTAGTTACTATCAATTAACATTTAAGATGGATTCTAATCAAATTTGAATATGGTATTTCGATTCCTATCTTAGAAATTCATGATCTTCTCCACTTTGTAGGATCCCTCTAAATAATAATTATATGAGGAATTAAAACCCCCACAAAGGGTCAAAACATGTAGGAGAGGGTGATATCCAAGGGACTATGGGAGGGTCTTGGGATCTAGAGGGACTTTAAATAATTGATGGGATATTTTCAGTTTCTTCTCCTTGATGAGGGAATTTTGTACCTTTATTAAACAATCTCCCTTATTTATATGCTTTTTATTTATTAATAAATTTGGAGTCATGGTTTTGGATTCCAAACCCATGGCTATGCTATTTTGTTATTTAATTATATAAATATATTTATAAATATATACAAATATTTATAAATATATAAAAATATTTTAAATATATTTATTTTAATTATAATTATAAATAAATATATTATTAAAATTATATATTTATCAATGCTTTTTTTGCACTGATAAAGAGTATTATCTTTGCTTACTATTTTAGAACTAATAAAACTACTCTTTATCAGAACATTTTTGAAAGAACTGATAAAATTCTTACTCGATCTTATAAAATAAACCCTAATAGATTCTCCTCTTTATCGCACCTTCATGCTCTCGCAGAACCCTAATTTTACCTCCACTCTTACCAAACCCTACTATTGGCATTGCTCTCCCAAAACCTGATGAATCCATCCAAATATAATGTATGTGCCAACTTTTTTTGTTATCACCTTCATATCTATTACCCAACTGTTCTTCAGTTGTTACACCTTATATTCACATATTCGTCAAGCATTTTGCCTTGATTCAGTCCTCTTTATTTTTTTAGGGTAAGATTCACGATTCTCCTCTGTCTCGATTGATCCTCTTCTTCTTTGAACCAACCATCCCTATATGGCATAGTGGAATTATATGGGCGTTTCATCCTCACCACAACATCCTCCATGTTTGGCATTTAATTTCACCATCATCACAATGTCTTTGTTGACCATGATCACTCAAACCATGGGTGTTTTTATGTTATTTCAAGCATCTTCATCATCTAGCTTTCTATGTGGCTGAATCGAACTCCCTCAATCTTCCTATTCTGATACTTGACATATTTTAAACTGAGTTATAGTATTTAATAACAAATATCCAAATTTATTTTGAATGATTATATCAAATTTTAAATTACAATTGATTATATTTTAATTTATATTCAATTTTTTTAGAAGAATCATTTTCATTATTATGTTTTCTATTTTTGAATAATTTACAATAATTTTTCTTGGTAGCATTACCACTTTTGTTTGTGATTCATTCATGGTGATAATTTTATTATTCATGTTTATTGGAACAAGTAATAGTATTTTATTGATTATATTTGTTTTTAGTGTTGAAAATATTTTAAAAAATATAATATTTCCTTTTTTTATTTTTAAAACCATAATTATATTCAATAGCTGTATTTTCTATTATAAAAATGTTTCTAAAATAATATAGATTTTATTTTTTTATTTCCATTTGAATATATATATGTAAATTTTTATACATATTATATTGAATAATAGGTGAGATAATCTTCTCAAAGGGGGTTGTTTGTTGTTCAATGTTTGAAATCATGGTTCAAAATGGAAAGGGATTGGTTTTAAAAATAGTGAGAGTTTTCTAGGGAATTTTAAAAATTAATATAGTGTTTTATTTTTCAACAATTTTTTTAATGTGTAAATATTATATTAAAAAGTGATTTTAAATAAAGGGTAGCATGTTTTTTAGGAGTTAAATCTTTTCATAAAACTCATAACAAGTGACCCATTGATTTAGTAGGACAAGATTCATCAGTTTTTTATAATGTAAATGTGATTTTAAGGGTAAATGATTGGTGTTAAAGTTGATAAATTGGATTTCTATAATGTTTAAGAATGAGGATGATATTTTGTATTTCAATGATGATCTCAATAAAGGATATTTTAAATTTCACATTGACTTTAAAATGGAGTTTTTTATTTGAAACTAGAGTGAATCGATTCATCGTGTTTTTTTTAAAATGGAGTATGCTCTACCAGCAATGTTTGATCCATCTCAACTAAAATTTTATTCTTTTGTTCAGAAAATTTTTTTAATATAGGGTATATGGTACACTAAGTTCAAGGTGAATATCATTCTTCTCAAAATAATCACCAATTTTTTCCCTCATAAATTCTATACCATTATCTGTCTCAGTCATCCATAAGTAGAAATTATAATGCTTCTCTACATTTCTTCTAAAACATTTCAACATATTTAGATCCTAAGGTTTATGTATCATAGAGAAAATAATTTAATTCAAGTAAATTTATCAATAATAGAAGTAATATATATATCTCCATTTTTTTGAATACTACCTCATAGTCCCGAAATTATATAAATAAATGATCTTCTATTATTGGGTAGATTGTATCTCTAAATTATTCTATGAAGAGTTAACAATTTTTCCTTTTAGGGATGTTGAGAACATCATATTAATTTCTCTTTTTAGTATTGTAATCTCACAAACAGTTTCTCATTAATTGATCATACTCATGTTTTTTTCCTAAGATGATCAATCAATTTATTATATAATTGTCTTCCTACATTAAGACATATGTTGAATGAATTTCCCACGTCACCCACTTGAATTATATTTTCACATTCGTTACTAACCTCTTATCAAAATGCATCCATAAAATTAGGGATTGGTTTGTTTTTTATATTAAGTATGAAACTTGAAAATGGAAACAATGTATTACCATGGTATCATCCAAGAAAACCACTCACTCCAACCAAACCTAAGGAACATTTAAGGATCAAAAAAGATTCAATGGATTAATACCCAATTGAGTGGAATTTATATTTATAATTCAATGTTATGAGTGGTATATATATTTATAAATTCATACATGTGTATTGAAAATGGGTGATATCTATATTTATATTATTATATTAACTTTTAGAGACCTCATAGATATAAATAATTCCACCTCCTACATAATATATATTGAAACTAACATCATGGAAAGGGAATGTCACTAACTTAATCCAACCCATAAGATATCTTTCATGACCCCACTCTGGCAACCTTGGCCTCATGGGAATCTAGGAACTACTAAAATTCAATCATCAGACAAAAAGCCTTTTCTTTTTCATGAAGCAATTGAAGGCTTAGTTTTAATGTTGAAACTACAATGGGTGTCTCATCATGAGTTCATGTAGACCATCCAGTTGAGCCTTCTCGTAGTCACACCAATCAAGGATCCCCTTATAGGAATCCAAATATTGTTGCTAATTTCTTAACTTTAGATAGAAAACTAAGAAATGTTGTTTGGTACTTCGCTAACTCCCTAGCTTGGGAGCATTTAGATTTAAGGAGACAACTATCATCCTCACCAGCTTCATCTAATGAACAGTTATTATTGAATGGTTTTTCTTGAGAATCATCCCCCATCTCTTATGGACATGCACCTATGTTTCTTGAACTAATTTTAGAAATAGTAATCCCATACTAGGTACTGATGATTATTTTGGATTCATTCAGAGGATAACATCTACCACCAGTGGAGTAATAGTTTTCTTAAATTCAATTATCCATTTCCTTCAATGAGTTCTGAAATTATTTGAAACATTCAAATGTTGAGTTCCCTTTATTTGAAAGGCCCCTTTTGTGTATTTATATATTTATTAAAATATTAATATTACTAAATCAAATAGGCTGGATGTGAATTTAAAATTGATAGATTCCAATTGTATGAAAAGAGTATGAATATAGGACGAAAGAGTTCATAATGTTTGCAAAAGATCATGCATATGACCCTTCTCAAATCCTTTATTCATTTTTATGTTGTTTTTATTCAAGACTAATTAGTCCAAAGGAGTTGTAAGAAAAATTGATCTATAAAAGAATAGATCAAAATTATAAATGTTGTAATAAACATGGGGGAAAGGTGAATGTAGCTAGTGACTAGGATAACACTATGTTTTAAAGATCATCTTATATGATTACAAGTGTGGACAATAAATAAGGTTGTATTGAGGTTGTGATTACAGGTGTGAATGTTGAGGAATATTGTATTGAGTAGATGATATTGATAGTTGAATATGAACTCTATGATTGTCCAAAATTGTTTAATAAGTTGAAGAGTTGCACAAAGATGCCATTATATATTGGTTGTACTAAATATTAAACATTTTTAGTCACACTAAAGCTGAAAAATTTAAATCTAAAAAGGTATGGAGTGGAACTAGTTTTATGAAACTACTTTCTCTCTTGAATGATATGCTCTCAAGAGCTAATGAGATTCCTATTTGAACACATGATGATAAACGAATGCTACATTCAATGGGTATAATCTATAAAATAATACATGCATGTCCAAATGATTGTATATTGTTTCTCAAGGACCAAAAATCACATAAATAATTCCCTAAGTGTGGTTCTTCTTGATATAAGAAAGATGAATTGGGTCTTATGAAATTTTTATGGTATTTTCCAATCATTCTATGTTTTAGGATCCTATATGAAAGTGAGGTTACTGCAATGCAATTAACATAGCATATAGATTCAATAAATAAATATGGGAAACTTAGTCACCTAAAAAAGTCTCCCTAGTGGGAGAGAATTGACCATGAGTATCCTGAATTTGGAAACGAGCTGAGAAACCTTCATCTTGCACAATCTACAGATGGAGTGAATCCTTTTTGTTTTCAAAGAAGCACTCGAAATAAATGGATGGTTATATTGGTAAATTATAACTTACCACTATGGTTATGTATGAAATTAAAATACATTATTTTATTTATGATTATATCTAGAACAAAACTGTAATGTCCTAGAAATTTTGTGTAATTTTTTTTAAATTATATAGAATTTTTACCAGACCAGACACTTTGACGGCACCTCATTATGAGGCCCAATGATGCCAAAATAGAATTTTTTAACTTTTTTTAAGTTCATTTAAGTAAATGTTCAAGTGGGTTTTCTAACTTTTAAACTGATGCTTGAATAAAAAATATGAGGGCACTGTTGAACTCAAAATGTTAGGATTCTCTTAGAAAGGACTTAACTTCAACCTGCGAGGGTTGACTGACAAAGTTAATTTTCGAACTTCTCAAAAAAATAACTTAAAAAGTTATTTTATTTGTTTTTTTCAACTCTTGGGTGGTGGCATGGTGGCACTGCAGTGTGACGACAAAGAAATGACAAGTCACATTAAATGAAACTCATTAATGGCTTATAAATATGTTGTGTAACGAAGCATTAAATGAAGCGTAACGACGCGATGACGCAGTGTAACAAAAATTTCACGACGTGTTTTCTTTTAATGGGTTAATACCTTGGAGAAAGGAGGATCAATTGGTGGAATTCCTATGATTAACCTACAGTGGTAATTCTCTCCAAACAATGAATGACAAACGCCGAAAAATTTCCAAAAACATCGACGCACTTCGAAGAATGGGACCGGAGAGCATTGAACACTAATAGAACTTGAATCCACATGGACGAATCACTTAAACGATGAACTCCAATGAGGTAGGGTTTTGTTCATATTTTAATTTTACCCATTCTTCATTCTAAAATAACGAACTTGGATCAACCCATGAATAGGTTGATCCACGAATCACTCATTCTTGTGGGGGGTACATTTCTTTGGGTTTTGCACTGGGTTTATTTGATTAAATTGTGATAGAACTTCAATTCCATATACCATGTTTCTAAACCTCTAACACGGAGGGCATGGGATTACACAAAAAAGGATCTAACTCCTCCACATTGAACGTTTCATGCATTCTTTGTGGCTGCATCTTTGAAATGGAAGCAAGTAGGATTTGAGGTCATTGTATGAAAGATGGAATCCCCCGGAGGCCGTAGGCACAAGCGGCGCGAAGAACGGACCACCGGAGCAAACCCGGTGTTCCACATAAGAACCCAATGGCACGCCGGCACTAGCAGTGGGCAGAAGTAGTGGCTATGGGTAGGGGCGTCGCGGCCACCTCGAGCTGCGGTGGTGCGGCAGGAGTCGCCGGTAGCAGGCAGGCGGCTGTGGGACAGGGGATGCGGCCCTCAGCTACATCGGTGGAGCGCGTCACAGCTTTAGTCATGGCACAAGTGCTGTTATGTGGTCCCTCAAATGTGTACAGGTCGGTGACGCGGCTGGCATCGTCCGACCCTTTAGCGCACAAGTCGGACACCATCGAGGAATCTGGGCATGAGATAACAAGCTCGCAGTGCGGGTCGGGGAGAGGGTGGTCCAGACTAGACCAGAACCAAGCCAGGCTAGATTCAGGTCGAGATGGCAGAACCAGGTCGGGTCAGTGGATCCTGGGCCAGGTCGTGTCGGTCCGACCGGATCAAACTGAACCCAGACCCCACTGGCCTTTTCAGAAAAACGCCAATATCTTTCCAACTGGGCATCCAATTGACGAGCCTTTTGCGGCATTGGAACCCTCACAACAAGATGTATCTTTTGGAATACACTAAACAGACCTTAATGAAATTTAAAAAATAATGAATGGCTTGAGGTGCGGATCTCCTGAAATCAAGCACACTACGTACAAAAACCTTGCAGTTGATTGAGACCTAAAGACAACTGACAAGATACCATGTATGGATCAGCTATAATGGCCCAGTGAGAAGCGTATCTATGTTACTCGGCATGCCCATAGTGGGGAACAGGTTTGTGTGACCCGGAAGACCCATGGTACTCGATAGGGGGAGTACCTCAGTATGGACAAGGTGAGAAGCGGCTCTGTGTGACCTGGCATGCCCACAGGGGGGAGCGACTCTGTGTGACCCAGCATACCCACGGTACATGTTAGGGATGAGTACCACAATAGTCCAAGGTTAGTTGAAAGTAGATCTTGCTGACTTGAAAGTCCCACTGTACTCATTGAGGAGGAGTTCTCCAGCAGCCCAAGGTGTTCAGTGATATAATTGATGGTCTTGCTTTCCCACTATAGCTTATACCTGGTGTGAGTTGTTTAATGATCATGCTTCATGGTTTGCTTCATTGATTTCTTTGTGGTCTTTCCTTGTTGGTTTCGGGGTCCCTCCTGAGTACTGTGTTACTCACCCCTGCACGGACTTTACCTACACGTGTTGTGTCTCATGTAGATGATCGTCGCCTTAACGGAGGAATTGGTGGACCAGGAATCAGTGGTTCCCAATGAGACTAGAAAGGCGGGGTGTACTTATACAGCTTCCAGTAACTACTCTACACTTACCCATCAGGTGAGGGTTTTAGAGGATAACTTTCATATTTTCCTTTTAATTTTCTATTTTTAGTTCATCTCTTGTTGGGTTTGTATTCTAGACAATTTGGCCTATAGTTTTTACTTTTTTTATCAGTGGTTGTTTAGTGTCCTTCATGTTTACCTTTCTATCTTTGGGATATGGTTGTGTGTTCATGCGTACAGGTACTCAGCCAAATTTCTCCCACTTACTGGTTGACTCCTTCGATGCTAGTCGCCAACCCCTAGCCTTTAGGAGGTGGGCTTAGGGAATGTCACAGCACAGACCTCGGGGGACGAGTCGTGATAAAAACAATCAAGTAATGATATTGATGTTTATTTGGATCCATTGATCAAATATTTTAAATTATTGTGGGATTTAGGTGTTACATTGTACGATGCTTATAGAAATGAATATTTTACATTAAGAGCCATGTTGTACGACCCAATAAATGAATTTCATTACTACAAAAAAATTTTAGGATATAGAATTAAAGAAATTCAAGGGTTTCCCATTTGTGAACAAGGTAAGTATTCAATTAAGTTGAAATGTTCATCAAAGAATTTTTTTCTAGGACATCACATATTTCTACCCCGTTAATATAAGTGTCGATCTTGGATGACATCATTCGATGGGAGTTCATAACAACATACAAAATTGTCTCCATTAACATGTGATAAACTGTTTGAGAAATTCAAATATATGAACACTGATTTTGGTAAACCTTTTTTGAAAAACCATATGAAAACTGGTTGGAGAAAGTGATTGATTTTTTTGAATTATCAATATGGAATTGTTTGTATGTCTTACATTTTCTTGATTTTATGCATGTTCAAAAAAAATATGTGTGATATTGTTATTGAAAAATTTATAAATTCACCCAGAAAAACAAAGGATGGAATTAACGCTGGGTTGAAAATGATTGACATGAGAATACAGGAAGAGTTGGTACTAGTGATGGGTGAAAACAGACTTGTCTTCCTCCAACTGCTTACACTCTTTCCAAGAAGGAGAGATATAAATTTTAAAACTTCTTAAATGATGTAAAGGTTCTAGATTTGTATTCACTGAATATCAAGAATATCATTTCAATGACTGGTTTAAAGTTAAAGGGTCTGAAATCACATGACTATCATGTTTTGATGTAAGATCAAATGCTTATAGATTTACATTTAATTTTTCCCAAGAATTTCCATCATACATTAATCAAGATTTGTTTCTTTTTCAAATCTATATGAAGCAAATTTATAGACCTGGAAAAATTTATAACTATGGAAAATGAAATTATCATCATATTATGTGATTTGAAAATGTTCTTCCCACCTGCATTCTTTGATATGATGGTTCACTTGGTAATTGAGATTCTACAATGTGATCATTTACATTATATATGGATGTATCTCATTGAACGGTATATAAATATATTAAAGGGTGTGTTAAAAATCAAATTCAGTCAGAAGGTTTTATTAGAGAGTGATATATTGTTAGGAATCTATTGAATTTTTTACTGACAACATGTCTGGTGTGGAAAGCATTGGTCTACTAAAATCTTGTCACACTAGACATCTTGTGGGTAATAAAATTTCTGAAATATATGTTGTCACAATCACTATTACATATTAGGAGTAGCCTACCTTTATGTTTTTCATAACAATTTAGAGGTTTCACCATATTTTGAAACCCATAAAGAAATTATTAGGCATTTGAATCCATCAAGGGATAAAATATGGATATCAAATACACATAATCAACATTTTATAAGATGGATTTGAGACCATATTTTTACGGACACAACTGAAAATATAGATTCAATTTAAGAACGACATTGATGGCTATCCATAGGACCAAGTGTGCACATATTATCTTATAATTGTTATATAATTAATAGTTATATGTTCTATACAAATAAACATGATGAATAAAGTACCATGAAAAATGGTGGAGTTACACTTGTGACTGAAGCAATGCATGTATCTGGTATCAAGGACAGAAATTAAATTTATGTAAATATTTCATACTTTTTTATTATCAAACAAATATGGAATATGTATTATACAACATTCCAATCACTAATTTTTTAATGCAAGTTGGTTGATAGCAGGAGTGCTGTTAAAATAGATGAATTGGTATTCATGAAAGTGGATTTTAGTAAGGAAGGGTATAAATAAGGACCATTTATAATGTTATCATAGGCAGTACAAGTATTTTTTGTTCTAGAACCCATAAACCAAAATTTGTCAATTGTACTGTTATTGACCAAAACCACTAAAGGACCAAATAAAAATTCAACTGAGGATGATCCTTTCATTGGGACATCGGAATCATTTCACGATAGTACCAATATAGACAGGGCCTTGTAGGTCATAAGAGACCATAATGAAGGGATTTGGATACTCGATAGAGGGGTTGAATCCCTTCAACCTTTAAAAAAAGAGTTCAATAATCAAGTTATATATTTTTTGTAAAATTCATTGCATTGCCTCATATTTTTATATGTTTAAGGATTTATTTACATAATATAAATTAAATGTTCAACCACTTCTATAGATAATGACTTCTCTATGTGTCAATGATTCCAATCCTGAGGAACAATAGGTTTATCAACCCGTTAAAGCTCCAAGTGCAGAAGAATGAAAAAATTATGCACATGTCGATGCTACCTATTTATAGGAGTAACCTATTGATGATGTTGAACCTGAGGAAATGGTAGATAGTGAATAACCGATGTCCTAGAAAAAATAGGATCATAATAGCATGACGGTGTTAGAAAAAATTATTAAGGTGAAAAAAATGCATCAAATTTGAGGTTGAATGGAATTCATGTGGCCAGAATGTTAACCCCAATAAGGCCATGTTTAGTATTTTCATTGGGATCACCACTCGGTAGTGTGTTTAGATTGATATAGATTTGTGTCACCATATTGTTATCACACTTAAGATGCTAATTTGAAAAGATATTAGGGAAACATTATGATATACTTTCTTTATTTTACTAAAAATAATAATAAAACATTTAATTACGCTTTATTATCCCTTGTAGAGTGCATTTGTAGTAGATGAATCTTGAGAGAAATTTGTATTAATGCTTTCTAGAAAGGCTCGCAAAGGCTTTCACACAATTCTAATGATGTTTTATCTCAAATATGTTGAAGGGTGCACACATGATAATCCAAGAAACATGGGATGTGTTTATTGGCCATCATGAGGAGATATATTTTCAGGTACATTGTGGCTAGTAATACATTGTTTGAAAATACATGTATTAATCACTTTGATTAAGAATTTTTAATTTATGAAACACCAAATGGGTGCTAAAAATAAGAAATGGGCAATAAAACCAGTGTACAGCAACCATAAATCAAGGATGGGGTATACATCAATTGAAAAATGGTACGTATTTTAAATATATTGTAATAATTTTATGTGACATGAAACAACAAAATAATTGTTTTCTTCTATTTATATGCGTATTAATGAATCCAAATCCAAATCCACCTACGTCTCACATCAAGTATTTTGGAAGGAGGTATTTGTAAATAAAAATGAAATACTAATAGATGAAAATAAAAAAAAGTGTGGGAAGCATGTGTAAGTATGTCATAATAAAAAATTGATTTAAATAGGTATTATATAACAACGATTTACTATTTTTCTATATTTTTTATATGAATTAGGAATATGAATCATCATCTGGTATACTGTATGAACAACTACCATCAGTGGCCTTGAAGTTGCTAGAATAGTATGGTCATGTCAGAGGTGCGGGTTTTGGGGTGACACCCCACATATATTTTGATAAAATAAATGAATAGGAGGATAAAGATAAAAAATGGAAGAGATGAATACATGATTATCTTCTCTTGAATAAAAAGTTAATTGTAATCTAGGGTTGCTAAAAAATATTATGGGGAGGAATAAAAGGGAAGAATCAACTGATGAACAACCATTATTTGAAGACCCCCCCCACTGGCTTTGAAGTGAGTCATTCCCCTCAAAGAGCTGTCTTAGATGAGGTAATCAATATTCTCATAATTTTTTCTGTGAAATTTGAATGAGGTTTAAACTGATACCTTTCTTGTACCGATATTCTACAAGGTCAAAATGATTATGATTTATATATATCAACACTCAATCATATCATTGTTGCAATGGATATTATGTTCAATATCTAATATAGTCTACACAATAGAAAACTTCCAATAGGTCATGTGAGAGTGGGGATTTACTTATATCAGGATATAAGTACCGAGCTACCTGTTCCGTTTGATGAAACAAATATTTATACAGTCAGGAATGCTATTGTAACATTCGTAGCATGTTCATTGGGACCTTGTAAAAACAATTTCGACAATGAGGTATTCATTTCCAATTTATTTTTCATGAAAAACATTTAGCAATTAATGAAAAAAGTTTTGAACCGATGAATTTTATTACATACGAGCAAAGGTAATGGGTGAAATGAAAGATCAAATCAAAATGATCTAAAGGATCAACCGACTAATTGAAAAGATCTTCAAAAAACATTTTTACCATGCTTGTTCAATATATGCATTTACTAACATTATAGGTTCATGTGCATACAAGGATACAAAGTGGTAGTGATGTTATAATTGATTTTAAAGTATAGATATATAGAGAATCCATTACAGACTGCATTTCTCTTGAGAATGTAGATAAAATCCTCAAGTATGGATATTTAGTAGTCTTAGTTGTAAATGTATACATGAGGTGTGTTTTAATGATTTTTTTCCAATATTTGATCTACTATGTTAATTATGACTAAATAAAATTCATATTTTTTATAGGCATCTATATCAATACTATTTGAATGGATTACCCTGTGAACATAAATATGGACTCATTAGTCCTCACATCACTTCTACACAACAAACCTCATTGGATTCAGATCAAATTGATGCAATGGTGAAAAAAATGGTCATAGTGTTTGAAATAAAACTTATTAACAAATAGACTCTTCTTATTACCAACGATGCATGGGTAAAAATCTACAATTTAGTCATATCAAATATATTTTCATTTCTTTCATTAGTTTTTCCTTTTTTTTAGTCAAAATTTTTTACTCATTGTAGTCAATTTGAATTATCCAAATATTTATTTTCTAGAATCACTGCATAGATACCCAACAAACCAACCATAAGTGAGATGTGTGTCAATTTTTAATGCACTACATGCAACATATTAGATCAAAACTTCAATTTATATATTTTAAATTATGTTTTAATGATAATTTTGTTATGAAAGGGTGGTGTTTAAATATAATCAAAATCATCGCACGAGGATAGACCATGCATAAATGGAGCCTATAAACTTATAAAATTGGATATGTATTAGGGTATATATAATCATATATCACTATCAATAACAAATTACCTATTTTTCAATGTTTATGTAGTGTATGAAACAAACTAATGGAAAATATTTCGGTTATTATTAATGGAAATTTTATGAGATATATCATATTCCATCAACAAAATAGCATCTCTAAATAGGTATTTTTGAAGATAATTACTATTTTATTTAAATTATTTATTAATCCTTTGTGTATTTATATTTTTATAGTACTACCATGACTATCAAAAGTATTCTTATTCCCAAGAAGAAATAGATATTTTTAGAAATAGTTTTGCAGCATACCTGGTGTCAAAATATACACATATATCATGAAGATGTTACTTCCTAATACTTATTCAGTTTATTTTCAAATCATTTTATCTAATTTTTTTAGTTAATTTCCTTATCATTTGTATTTGATACTTATTTTGTTAATTTTAACATAGATCATGAAGATATGACTTCATCAACAAGGATGATTTAAGCATGTACTATGATCATGCACTCAATAAGGATAATTCATACATGATGATGTAATTTTCTTTTTATTCTTCAATTCATACAACATTATGGGTTATCAAATAGTAATATTGTTAGATAACCCAGAATGTTGAATGCATTGTAAGATAAAAAGAAATGGTAGAATCAACCATACCACAATATGTTACATAGTGTGGCTTCAGTTTAAAATGGAAATTTTATTAATGCATTGTTTCATATTTATGTTTAATTTATTTCTTTACAGTATCACTAGCATAATAATTTTTTTTATAAAAGTAGATTCTTTTTCTTGAGTTGGGGTGGTTATTTCAAAGATGCTTGTGCTTGTGAGAGATTAGACTTGGGGGCTACAAATGAAATAATATAAATAAGGAAATGGGTGGGAATCAACCACACCTCAATCTGATATATGGTGTGACTAGTATGACACCAAGTGTGTCTTTTTATTTAAAAATGATATTTTAGTAATAAACACAAGTGATATACTCAAAACTGAGAAAACACATTAGGATTGTTTTAATACTTTATAAAAATGGTTCATAAGTCATTTGTGACATGTATGAATCAGTCGCACCTCAATCTGATACATAGTGTTCCCGGTATCACTCAAAGTGTCTCTTATCAGTTTAAAATTGACATTTTAGTTCAAAACATGTGTCACTCACTGAAAACTTAGAAAAGGAACTCTATTGTCTTGATAATTAAGTAAAATGATTCATAAGTCATTTGTAATGTGCAGGAATGAATCTCACATCAAACCAACACATGATGTGACTGATATGACTCAAAGTGTGTGTTTTGAGTTTAACATGACATTTTTATAAAAAAACACAAGTGACATACTCAAAACTAAGAAAACACATTCAAATTATTTTGATACTTTAGGAAAATGATCCATAAGTCAGTTGTGACATGTAGGAATCATTCGCACCTCAATCTGATGCATGCTATGATCGGTATGACTCCAAGTATGCCTTGTTATTAAAAATTCACATTAATTTTAGTAAAAAGGAAACGTGACATACTCAAAAATGAGAAAAACGCATTTGGATTATTTTGATGATTTATTAAAATGATTCATAAGTCATTAGTAATGTGTATGAAACATTCACACCTCAATATTGTAAAGACCCAACCCCAATTTCCTGGAGTCGGTGCCTTATTACATTACATTGGCATGATTACAAGAAAGTTGTATCCCAAAGGAATGAATAGCTTAGTAGATTTGGAAAGGTAGATACATGCATAAGTTAAACATTAATACATTAAATGAAAAACAAAAAATAAGTTCTATTAGGAACATCCACCACTCTATGATTATCTCTGTAAGTCGATCATAATATACCTCTTCATGTCCTAGAAAAAATGAAACATAAGAAGGGGTGAGATCAGATGCTCAGTAAAGATAAGAAATACAGTGGAATATATCATAAACATAAACATTAGGCATGGTGAATAATTGGAAACACATGCCTTTAAAAATAATAAACTTGAACACATTATGGCAGGAATATGAGCTGAGTAATTATTTCCATAATAAAACATAATCATGGGTATTATACTAATCAAATAACCACATGAACTATGAATTTCTAGCTTCATAATGAGAAAAGTGTATATAACAGACATTCTAAAACATACTGTCAAGTCCTCATCCAAGACATCTAAAAATGATTAAGGCCTCGGCCAAAACCAAATCTAAAAATGGGCAAGCCCTCAGCCAAGTCCATATTTATTTGTCTCATGAGACCTACCGATGCATCGAGGGGATATAGTGGGGTCCGCCCATCACATAATAAGTCCAATTAATTCCTTATATGAATGGGGATAAAAATAAACAACATATACAATCATATTTAAACTAACATATGAAACGTAAATAACTTTTCTCGAACATTAAGCTTAAACACTAACCATTCAGAGTAAATTGGTGAATGGTTTTAAGATAGAACACCCATAGTCAAACTAATAATAAACCATTCAATTAAATATGGTATATGATATCATAAATATTAATCCCAATAATACGTAATAATCAATAGGAGTGTTGAAACAAATGAAGATACTCTTATAAAATCATTAAGTAATTTTTGAGATAAATGCTCTTTTATTTTGAAATGAACAGTTCTTTTGGAAAAGTGTTTGTATAAAACAAAAAATGAAGTAAGATAGTATTTTCTTCATAAAATTATTTATTTTATAAATATAATGGTTTCTAAAAACATATTATATAGTGCCCTTGAAAATAGGTAAGAATTTGAGAAATTCTTTTGAGTTGAGCTTGTATTTTGGGAAGAATTTTTTAAAGATATTTTTAAAAACATATAATTACACATAAATGAAGGTAGGAGTTTGGTTGGTAAACATTTATAAAACATTAACACATAATTTATTATTAGTAAATATTAATGAATAAAAATTTAATTGAGGTAATAAGATAATAAAAGTTACCTGAATGAAAATGGAGGTTCTGGTGGAAAACCCTTACCTTAAGTCAAAAAAAGTTTCTCACTTGATATTAATGACCTAAATAATCAAATTTAGGTTCATAAATTAATGATTAAATAACCTAATATACATGTAATTGATTTATTATAACCATATTATGTTTATTCTTGTACTTTTATGGGTTAAGAGATTCAATTTCATTGTTTTGGAGCGTTTTCTTCCATGATTTCCATGATCGATTTACTTATATTCATGTACAGATAAACATGTATAATGAGAATGATTGTATAGAATAGAAGTTTTATGATATTAGTAAACAAACATAATATTAAATGGCTATAAAATTCGTTTTTTTATTGAGAGTGAAGACAAATCATTATATAAAACTTTAATGAAAATTGATTGGGTTAATTGGCGGTTTTTTTATCATAACAAACTCATTTTGATTTATAAATTAATATAATGTGAACAAAAGGATTACAGAACCATAAATAAGTTATAATACATATATTATAGTATTTTTCAATCATCAAAATGGTTTCATAACTAGAATTGAAGACGGTAATATAAATTTAAAACTTGTCGTCCTTGAATGTGATAAATTAACACATCTCGGATGCTGTTTTTATTTCTAGTATAAAAGAAGGGGAAAGGATAGATGATGAAGAATTATTCCTTTATCATAAAAAAATTCTAGTACATGTAAGTTAATGGATTAATAAAAACAGTTGGATTAATGGAGGTGAGGAAAGAAAAATAAAAAAAAGTAACTTGAAATAAAATAAATGAAAAAAAGGAATTTACCTCTTGAAGTAATCTTCCTTGAGAGCCTCTTTAGGGGAGAGATTTTTGTATTTTTATGAGACCAAGGGCTACTAGACATGAGGAAATAGATTGAGAGGATATTTGAGTATAATTTATACAAGGAACAGGGCTTGAGAGGAGTAAAGAGAGGAGGGAGTGAGGGGGGGTTTATAGTGGAGGAGATGAGGGTTTTCCCATTATTTTACTCATTATTTTATTATTTTTTCAAAGAAAACCAATAGTATTGATTCTTGTGACCAAGAATAGTAATATGTGCATGTGAGTTCAAACCATGTATTCTTACATCAGTCATGACTCTAGTAATAGTGAATTTAAATAATAATGTATATATACGTTAAATTACTGTATTTTACTATTCATAAAAAATATGAGTATTTCAGAAAAATCCCAAAAATTCACACTAACCATTTTTCGACATGTAGAATTAAAAAATGAAATCCATTTTTTGAAATTAACTTTATAAATATTATTAATTTAATTTTTAAATAAAATCATATTTTATTCGAAAAATAACAATTTTAAAACTATAATTTGTTTTATATCACCTTGAAAAATTAATCAAGATCACATTATCTTATAACCTTAAGAAAATAAAATAGTAAAATAATTTATTATTTATAGGTGTCATATTACTGTTCATATTACTATTCATAAGGGTACTTTATTATTTACCAAAAATTAATTTTGTCTTATCAGAGTCTAAATATCTTACTGAACGCAACTGTGTATGTCAGTTTTTCGAAATTCAAATTACAGAGGTGGAAAAATTTTGTTTACTGGTTAGGTTATAACAAAGTGGTGTTTTTTATAGACTCAGTGTTTCATACATTCAATATTAAATTTATTTTCAAAATCTTATGGTGTTACAAATATGATACACAATGTTTCCAGTATGACTCGAAGTGTTCGTTATCAGTTTAAAATTGACATTTTAGTTCAAAACGTGTGTCACTCACTAAAAAATAAGAAAATGAAAACTTATTTCCTTGATAATTTAGGTAAATTATTTATAATTCATTTTTGGTGTGTAGGAATTAGTCCCATATCAAACCGACACATGATGTGACTGGTATGACTAAAAGTGTGTGTTTCCAGTTTAAAATGTCATTTTAGTAAAAAACACAAGTGACATGATCAAACTTGAGAAAACACATTTGTATCATTTTGATACTTTTGGAAAATGATCCATAAGTAACTTGTGATGTGTAAGAATTAGCTTCACCTCAATCCGACGCACGGTGTGACAGTATGACTCTAAGTGTGTATTTTTATTTAAAATTGACATTTTAGTAAAAAAACAAAAATGACATAATCGAAACTATGAAAACACATTCATATTATTTTGATGCTTTAGTAAAATAATCCATAAGTCATTTTTGAAGTGTAGGAATCATCCACACCTCAGTCTAATACACAATGTGTCTGGTATAACTCAAAGTGTCAGTTATCAATTTAAAATTGGCATTTTAGTTAAAAACGTATGTCACTCACTAAAAACTAATAAAACATGCTCCAATTTCCTTGATAATTTAGGGAAATTATTCATAAATCATTTTTGATATGTTTTATAAGGCCCCAGCCTTAAACCTTACTTAATCATGAGTTATTACAAGATTACACATTGTGGATATTTTTAGGTTTAGAGTTTTAGAGAATTATATCATGAATCTTGCATTACATTCCACATTTAAACAAAGTGGTTACATAAAAGACAATATTCATCGTTCCCATCAACGGAAACATATTTAAAATAAAACACGGATTCTTTCTTGACACATCCTTGACACTATCATCACATCATGTACCTTTCCCTTGACCTCTAAAAAACATTTCAAAAACTTGGGATGAGCATAAAAACTCAGTAAGGGTTATAAAAATATGGAAAGGAAACATGAGTTCATAAATACATAACAATGAAATCATACTTTACCCATAAAACATAGGCACTTTAACATACCTCATCAAACCATGAATAGATCATAGAAATCATTAGACATAAAGGTAACATGAGGCATTCATAACATTCTTACGTAGGGAGTAACCCTCTTGGTTACGTTTGGAATACCCATCATAGTATATTCCCTAAATCTCTTCATAGAAACCTTAACGTTTCACTCCTTCGCGTTACCCAATGCATTGGAGAGCTATATCGGGCTCACCCGCCCTTAGTTTATCACGGAACCACTCGTCTTCATAACAATGCCCAAGAACCATAACATAATCTTATCACATAAAATATGCATAAAGGAAACATAACATTTCCACCTTTCAATAACAAGATATCAATACAACACATTGATATAAATACATTATGAAAACGATTTTCAATACCAAAATAAAAGAAAAGTAAAACATGGTATTTATTTTTCTTTTAAAAATAAGGTATGGCATGTAGAGGAAGCCGAAACTCAAATAATGGTCACGGCGGCGGAGAAGTCGTTGTCGCCGCATATGTACGACAAAAACATTCCCTTTTTTCGTTTAGTAAAATGATTCTTATAAAAATCTTCCTTTTGAATAAACGTAAAAGTAAAAGGGGTTTATACACCATATAAAAGAAGGTTGTGTATAAAACAAAATATTCCTCAATGAAAGGAGATTGAGACGAAGTCCCATACAAAGACGGTATCCTTGGATTAAGGATAAATCAGTTACATAACTATGTGTGACAAACGAATACATGAAATATAAGTGGGTATTAAGTGTAAAACAATCATAGGAAATTCACACATAATCATAGAACAACATATTCAAGGTGTAAAAGTTTATCCCAAAGAATCGAAATTGGGTTAAGAAGTTCCCTTGCAATAATTAGACAGCCTAACGACGTCACTTCAAAATTCAGAAAAAGAGTTGATGAGAGATAAAAAGGGTATCTCATCACTTGGACATAAAATTTACATCAACAAGGATATAGAAGAACATATCCCAAAATAATATTATGTGAATTAATAGACATAACAAAATAAGTCTTTTAAAAAGAGGAGGGTGAAAGGTTCCCTTACCAACATGGGTATCTTTCGAAACATACACCCCATGAAAGAAGGACAATAAAACATTGATGTAAATAAAAATAAATGAAATAATATTACACAATGAGTAAAATAATTGTCAGTACATACACCAATCAAAGGAATTTGTGGAAAATTTAGCATAAATCTCACAAGAATAAAAGTCAGATGAAAAATCGCTTACGAAAACTCGGCAGCCTAACGGCGCCACTTAAAACTTCCAAAAATGGATTGATGAGATCAAATAGAGTATCTCATCACATTACAATAAAATATATAGAAAGAGGAATATAAAAATAAAATCCCCCATAATAACAATGAGGTGCTTAAAAGAAGTGACATAAAGGAGAGTACTTAATGAGAAAGAGAGAGGTTAGATCTCTTACGAAAATTCGGCAGCCTAACGGCGCCACTCAAAACATCCAAAATGGATTGATGAGAGAGAATAGGGTCTCTCATCATATGAACATAAAAATTACAGTAAGATTAATATAAAATAACATCCCAATAACAAGAAATATGATATTAGAAGGAATGACATAAAAGAGTGTACTTAAAAAGAAAGAGAGGAGTAGGATCCCTTACCTCGGGTCCGATTTGACTCGATCGTTTTTTAACGTCCTAAATAATAAACTTGAGTTAATTTCCACTTTATTAAGAACCTTTTTATAGTTAGTTATTCCTTTTAGATCACTTATTTCCATGTTATAAACATTATGTAATCATTTATGTTAATAATGTTTGTTTTGTCGATATTTGGTTCTTAAGTCGAAAGTGGACTTCTTACAATTACATGTTGTTCGTGTGGTCAAATGTTCATTGTATCCAGAATTATATTCATGATTTGGATATCATATATATCATATATATCCAGAATATAAATGTATTTATAATATTACATAATCATTTAGAGGTAAGAAATGAAATGCACCGTTCATGGAGACGGTAATCCGTACATACGCATGAACGCTACTTTCATTTTATGTCATATTAATGGAATTAAAACTAAATGAGAGGTATGTATATTTTAATTCCATAATTATATTCATCATTTAGATGTATCATTCATCATATATATCCATTATATACATGTACTTATAATAGTACATTACACTTGGGGATAAGAAATGAAATGCACCGTTCATGGAGACAGTAAGCCGTACGTACATATGAACGCTACATTCATTTCTATTTCATAATTTTATGGAATGGAATAATAATTATATATAGGTATATTATAATTCCAGTATAACATAATATATAATAACTTTAAATCCATCCTTTATACGTCCCACATATGGCATTAACGAATCACATCACTTTGAGGGGGCGGTAGTCCGCACTTCCTTAAATGAAGATATCACGTTTACCCATAATGGAAACCATAAAGGTATTCCCAAAATGAAAAATAATAAAGCTTAAGGAAAACATAAACATATTATATATAATATATAAATATAGTTTCATCTTAATGGCCACCTTTGAAAGTGTTAAAAGAATGTTGAACAATCATCGTTTCGGGAGGCCGAAATTCGCCATCCACGGAAACAGTATGTTCTTTAACAATTAGATGTAGGTGTGTGAAAGTTTATCTCGAATCATTCTTATAAAAAAATCCTAGTATATTTATTATACTGTAGTTGTTACAAAAGAAATGAATAAAAAGAGTTTAGGGGGTTGGAGAAGAAAAATAAAACAAAAGGACTCAAGTGAAGACATTACCTTAAAATCAGGTAACTCCCTTTGGTTTGAGCTCAAAGGCTTCCCTGGGAAGACATCTGCCCAATGTGAGGCTTCAAGGAGTAAGAGAGGGAAGTGGAGAGACAAAATGGGCAGAGGTTGGCCGAGACAAAGGCTTTGGGATTGTGGGTAAGGAGGTAGAGGTGGGGGCCTTTTATAAGAAGAGAGGAGGGGCACTCTTGTAAAGTTACAAAATGTTACTTTATTTTCAAAAGTGTTTAAGATTTTAAAGGTCCCCCATTGATGTATTTCGAGGATAAGGTGATAAGGGTTCGAAATCCACTCAACCAATAGGTTTTTGACATGTTTAGGTCTTAGATATTACATTATCTTTCGATTTTATTTAAATCGTAAAATAATGAGGGCATCGCTGCATCATCATGATGTCATAAGTAATTTAATATATTTAATGTCTAAAAATTATAAAAAAATTACTATGATTTAGGAAATATTTTATATTTCCAATGAATATTTATAGTCAAAAATCCGATTTGTATAACCCCATGAAAAAATTGTTTTAGTAAAACATTTCATGTTTGTCTCATTTTTACATTAACTTTAAATAAAAAGATATTAATGTCATTTTCCAACCAAAGTGGCTTCATGGGGTCCCCAAGTTGACCCATGGGTTGTCTTGGTCGGCCATGACACATACAATGAGGTTAGGACATGTGTCATGTTCATTTCATTTTATCAAAACATTATTTTAACCTTAAACTACACTAATTACCTCTAATCGCGATTAAAAACTTAATAAGTTACTATTCACCAAAAAATTATTTTTATCCCATTGAACAACATTTTATTTATTAATGACAACCATGTATGTAGGATTTTTGAAACTCAAAACACAAAGATGGCAAAATTTCATTTAAACGAAAAAATCAGTTTTTATAAGTACCACTTAGTGGTTTCACTATTCATCAAAAATTGAAGTTTTTTAGAAAAATCCCAAAAATTCACCCTAAGCTATATTTGATATTCCGAATTCGAAAATGAAGTCTATTTTAAAAAATTCAAATCATATAAGTCACATTAATTAATTTAATAATTAATTCCTGCTGTCATAGCAAATAGCGTGTTTTTATGAAATAATATGTATCAAAAGATTGACACTAGTTTAAGTCTGATTTCAAAGTGAAATTAATTCCAACGACCACTGTTGAATTTAATGGTAAAAATATATTCTAATTTCACTTTAAAACCAATTAAAAATATAATCTAATCATATAAATAAATTAGATTAAAAAGAGGTTTTGAATTAAAATACAACAGTTTACACTATTCATTAAAAAATGAACTTTATCAGAAAGATACCAAAAATTTACACAAAGTAAATTTTGATGTCCCAATTCTTAAGAAGAGTTTTATTTGGTCCAAAAGGATGTATAAGAGTGAACAAAACTATATTTAATGAGAGTTCTTCATCAAAAGGCGATAAGTGAACCTTTAGTGAAAACTAGGGCATATACGCCTAAAATTGAATTCTTTCCGTATTTTATGCCTTTATCTTTTATTGGATAAATGTAAAAACATTTAAAAACATATATAATCATATTTTAGTTATTTATATCAATTACCGCCAATACAACGGCTACATGTTAACTACCATTTAAAATAATATTATTTTATTATTAGAGTGCAACGTAAGATTCCCAAGAAACTCGTTGTTGCGTGTTGGGTACGCCATCGAGCATAGTGTCCCCATTAAATTCATATTAATACTTTATTCACAAATATGGATAAATATGAAAATTTCATATTCTTTATTTACCTGGGGTGTTACATGTAGGAATCAGTTTCACGTCAAACTGACATATAATGTGACCGGTATAACTCATGGTGCATGTTTTCAGTTTAAAATGACATCTTAGTAAAAAAACACTAGTGACATACTCAAAACTATGAAAACACATTTAGGTTGTTTTGAAACTTTAAGAAAATGATCTATCAGTCATTTTTTATGTATAAGAATTAGTCGCACCACAATCCGATACACGGTGTGACCGGCATGACTTCAAGTGCGTCTTTTTATTTAAA